>CM059429.1:89103738-89581549 GCA_030390025.1 Squalus acanthias | reverse complement strand
GGGGCTGTGATCGGGAGAGGGAGGGGGCAGTGATCGGGAGAGGGAGGGGGCAGTGATCGGGAGTGGGAGGGGGCAGTGATTGGGAGAGCGAGGAGTTGACTGGCAGTGTTGGGGGGAGGGAAGGGGGTTGAGGAGGTGACGGGGAGTGGGAGGGGGAGAGTGTGGGGTGACTGTGAGTTTTGGGGTGAGGGAGTGGGGTGACCGGAAGCCCGCTCCTTCAGCCACCTATCCAATCTGTTCTTACATGTTGACATGGTCTTTGCTTCAGTCACTCGCTGTCGTGTATCCACCATAATCCACTGCCTCAGCCCGCTGTGTAAAAAAATTTCTGCTGCTCTCTGTCTTAAATCTCTTGCATTTAATCTTGTTTCTAGAGTCACCAATACCTCTGGCCTTAAACTCGCCATTCCATTCACATTTTCTACAGCCTGATCCACTTGAGGTTTGGCTTTCAATGTCTTGTCTATCTGAAGCAGATATTGCTGGCACCTTTAGTATTTTGTTGTGTTAAAAGCTGTTTTCCTGGCCCAGGATGCAGTGATCAACCTGAAGTCTGTCCAAGAACTCGCCAAAGACCTGGGCTTTCAATGGACCATCGTGGCTTCCGAGCTGGGATTCACCAGGGCGGAGATCAGCCGCTTTCATACAGCCTCTACGCACAAAAAGGTGCAAGCAAAGAAAATGCTGGAGAGCTGGTATGTCGAAAGTTCCATCACCAAATCAGATAGTCTTAAGGTGATGTATCTCACTTGGTAACTCCTAATGTTTCTGAGCTAGCGAATGTCGTGACCCCCTCACCATTCTGACAATGTACACCGCTCTCCAATGCTGCAGACAAAGGGCCCAGTCTCCATGGTGACTGGGTGAGGTGCTGAATGTGTAGTGGCAGGCATGGAAGAAAAGACTTGCATTTATATAGCACCTTTCACAACCTCAAGACATCCCACACCACTTCAATGAAGTACTTTTGAAGTGTAGTCACTGTTGTAATGTAGGAAACGCAGCAGCAAATTTGCACACAGCAAGGTCCCACAAACAGCAATGAGATAAATGACCAGATAATCTGACCAGCACACCGGGGAGAACTCCCCTTCTCTTCCTCGAATTGTGCCGTGGGATCTTTTACGTCCACCTAAGAGGGCAGATGGGGCCTCGGTTTAACGTCTCATCTGAAAGACGGCACCTCCAACAGTGCGGCACTCCCTCAGCATTGCACTGGAGTGTCAGCCTGAAGTGAGGCTTGATCCCACAACCCTCTGAGCCAAGGCTGCTGCATCAAAGTGATACAGCGTTGCCTGAAAGGTAAGCCAACCTGCTAATTCCACCACTCTCCCCGGAATATCTAATGCTGTGGATGTGTTCACTATTCTAATATTCACAATAAGCTGGAGCTGGGTCAATCAGAACTTCATTTCAACACTTTAAACCCAGCTTGGATTCAGACCACAGAGGCCTGGGAGCAAGTCCCTGACCCATTCTCCCAGTCACATGGGGAGATCGAAACGGTGGGGGCAAAACTAATAGCTTGGTAACATTGTCATTTTTTTAAAACTTTAGCAAAGGATTTAGTGAAATTCAAAACAATTACAAGGCATGCCAAACTGGTTACCAGGGCAATGTGGATCATATGGGTCAGAGGTCAGAGGTTAGCCAGCACTAAATGGTAGAATCCAAATGGCACAGACTGCTGTATGAATCGCCAATCAGAAATAGGTCAGTCACTGAGCGTGTTCCTGCTGATGATAGCTAGTTATTCTCTAAACAAGATAATTTTACAATACACCAGACCTCATTGTTCACATTAAATTCACTCATTTTGAGCTGTTTTCTCCTAACCACACGTTTATTATGATGATGGAAGCGTCTCCTACACCTGAGCCGAGATTTTCTGATCGCCGTGATTTGAAACACTGGCGGCAAATCCTTTACCCACCTTAAGCACCTCAATTAGATCACCCTGAATCTTCTATACTCAAGGGAATACAAATTGGGCAATCTGATTTTGCGCCGTGGACTCCCGCAGCTTGAAGCTCTGTGCTGGGAGCACTAAAGAATGTGAAAATTAGGCTTTTAAACATAGGTGCCTCTTAATCAGCTTGAGGGATGATTTAGTCATACTGTGCTGATCAAGTATTGCTGGGTTTAATTCAATGGGAACAGAAGGTATGGAGCTCGTGTTTGTACTGCTCCCGGACACACGAGAGCGCCAATTTAAGTGTCTTTCCATTTTCCAATATCGTTGTTAAAGATGAGAGCAGTAAAAAAACTTGCATGTGTACGGCGCCTTTTACAGCCTCAGGATTTCCCAAAATGCTTTACAGCCAATGAAGCATTTTTGAGGTGTTGACTGCGCAGGGCCTCAAAAAGACAGAACTTTTTCTTTTCAAACAAAGCTCCTTTCCTGACCTCACGGCCTCTCAAAGCTCTTCAAATGAAGTACTTTTGAAGTGTAGTCCACAAACCGCACTGAGAGAAATGACCAGATAATCTGTTTTTGGTGGTGTTGGTTGAGTGATAATTAGAACTCCCCTGCTCTTCACCTGAGATGACAGACTGGGTCTCGGTTTAGCGTCTCATCCAAAAGGCACTGAAGAACTGAAATGTTAGTCCAGCTTCTGTGCTCGAGTCTGTGGGGCTGGAACCGGAGGTGAGAGTGCGACCACTGAGCCATGGCTTCATTGTTCTGGTCACAGAAGAAATGGGAAAATGAGAAGGCAGAGGACTGCTCCAGACACTATTGAAACTAAAATAACTGCAAAAAAAAAATCACAATTGTTTTTGTTAGTTGATAAAATTATAAAATGATGAAGAATAACCTATTTTTAAGAAAAAGTCTCTGATCTGTTTAAAAAATGTTAATCTTGAAACTTGTTTAGGTATGAAAAATCATGGAGCAAAACGAACAAGACAAAGATGCTGCAGGATGCTTTGGAGAGGGCTGGGCGGCAGGACTTAGCAGATAAACTGCGGTGTCTACACTGGGGCCACCAGAAACTCAGTAGCCGTGTGGAGCTGCCCTCAGCCTTCCCATTCCTCATCACCGTACACAAGACCATCAATAACAGGGAGGGCCTGCAGAAGATCAATCAGCTCAGCCATAAGTAGTAAGAAAAGGCAATTGCTGTCTTATCTTCTAACGGTGCTTTCTAAACTAAAGAGTGACGTTAGTAAACTTAAAATGTTGCTTCTATTGCATAAATCTGTGGAGGTGTGTGAGGCATAATAAAAATGGCAAACTTTACCAGTCGTTCTGAAGGGTCACAGACCTGAAACGTTAACTCTGTTTCTCTCTCCACGAATGCTGCCTGACCTGCTGAGTATTTCCAGCATTTTCTGTTGTTATTTCAGATTTCACTATTGTTCTGTATTTTTTCTTCACTACTTCATAATGTATCTTATTCTTTTTGCTTCTGAAGGTCCAAACACCATTCCTCAGGGCACCATACACTGACTGCCTGGCTCCTGCTAACAGCCACCTGGAGCGGGTACCTGAGATTGTGTGAGAGGATCCTGCAGTGGCTCAGCATCCAACTCCCCCACCTTCCCTGCTACCTGCCTGGCACGGAATGCGGCAATGTTTACAGAAGGTGCTTTGGAATTTGTTTCAGGGCCAAAATTTTTGACACCCCAGATGGGATTTGAACCCACAACCCCTGGCTTAGGAGGCCTTATCCATTTAGGCCACTAGGGCTGAATGAGTTGGGAGCTTGGAGCTTGCAACAAGTTACGAAACACTTCTTCAAGCAAAAACTAGTCGAAGTGTGGAACTCTATCCCACAAAAACTAGTCGAAGTGTGGAACTCTATCCCACAAAAAGTAGTGGATGCTCAATTAATCATTTTAAATCTGAGATCAAAAGATTTAGGTTAGCCAAGGGTATTCTTCCTTCTTCTTAGGCAGTCCCTTGGAACCGAGGATGACTTGCTTCCACACTAAAAATGAGTTCTCAGGTGACTGATGAGTCCAATGCGGGACCTACAGTCTCTGTCACAGGTGGGGCAGACGGTGGTTGATGGGGCGAGTGGGTGCTTGGGTTGACGTGCGCTCCTTCCGCTGTTTGCGCTTGGCTTCCGCTTATTCCCGGCGAAGAGACTCGAGGTGTTCGGCGCCTTCCCGGATGCTTCTCCTCCAGTTTGTGTGGTCTTGGGCCAGAAATTCCCAGGTGTCGGTGGGGATGTTGCACTTTTTCAAGGAGACTTTGAGGGTGTCCTTGAAGCGTTTCCTCTGCCCACCTGGGGCTCTCTTGCCGTGTCGGAGCTCTGAGTAGAGCGCTTGTTGTGGGAGTCTCGTATCGGGCATGTGGACAATGTGGCCCGTCCGTCGGAGCTGATCGAGCGTGGTCAAAGCTTCGATGCTGGGGACGTTGGCTTGAGCGAGAACACTGACGTTGGTGCGCCTATCCTGCCAATGGATTTGCAGGATCTTGCGGAGGCAGCGTTGGTGGTATCTCTCCAGTGCTTTGAGGTGCCTGCTGTACATGGTCCATGTCTCTGAAGCATACAGGAGGGCGGGTATCACTACTGCTCTGTAGACCATGAGTTTGGTGCTGGGTTTGAGGTCCTGGTCTTCAAACACTCTCTTCCTCAGGTGACCGAAGGCTGCACTGGCACACTGAAGGCGGTGTTGGACTTCGTCATCGACATCTGCCCTTGTTGACAGTAGGCTCCTGAGGTATGGAAAGTGGTCCACGTTGTCCAAGGCCTTGTCATGGATTTTGATAATCGGGGGGCAGTACTGTGTGGCGGGGGCAGGTTGGTAGAGGACCTTTGTCTTACGGATGTTTAGTGTAAGGCCCATGCTCTCGTACGCTTCGGTGAAGGAGTTGACAATGGTTTGGAGTTCGGCCTCAGAGTGTGCGCAGACACAAGCATCGTCTGCATACTGTAATTCGATGACAGAGGATAGGACGACCTTGGATCTGGACTGGAGGTGACGGCTGCCCTCAAAAGTTTGTCACCATCCTCCGCCTGCTTCACGACGACATGCAAGCTGTGATCCTGACCAACGGTACCACCACAGACCCAATTCACGTACGGACCGGGGTCAAGCAAGGCTGTGTCATCGCACCAATGCTCTTCTCGATCTTCCTGGCTGCAATGCTCCATCTCACCCTCAGTAAGCTCCCCGCTGGAGTGGAGCTAATCTATAGAACAAATGGGAAACTGTTCAACCTCCGTCACCTCCAGTCCAGTCCAAGGTCGTCCCATCCTCTGTCATCGAATTACAGTATGCAGACGACGCTTGCGTCTGTGCACACTCTGAGGCCGAACTCCAAACCATCGTCAACATCTTCACCGAAGTGTACGAGAGCATGGGCCTTACACTAAACATCCGTAAGACAAAGGTCCTCTACCAACCTGCCCCCGCCACACAGTATTGCTCTCCGATTATCAAGGGTATTAAGGGACATGGAACCAAGGCAAGAAAATGGAGTTGGGTTCCAGATCAGTCATGACCTAATTGAATGGCATACTCCTTTTCCTATGTTGCTATGTCCATGCCTACCCTGGCTGAGATGAACTAACCTCAGCACATAGGAGGTATTGAGCTTGGCAACTGCCTGGTCTGTGCAGCTCAGTACCCCAACGTACTTCAGTACTGTCATTTTGTCGCCCAGGTAGCATTTAAACCTCGATACTTTCCAGCTTGAAGGAAGAGTGTGCTTTGTTTTTGGCCACTGAATCTGATCACGTGAATCGTACATGAATTGTAATTGGGTGTCTACATTTCAAAGTAGCGCCTGTGCCTGGGGTGTTGGGTAAACTGAAGACAGGAGTTAAAGGGGCAGTGTTTGCCTGGGAAGTGCCAGTGCCATTGTTCCCGGAGTGTTGGGATGGCGCACAGCTTGGTAGAAACATTGCATTGGTTTGTGCCACTGGGAAACAAGCGACAGTAAACAGTGAGGAGGATAGTGATAGACTTCAAGAGGATATAGACAGGCTGGTGGAATGGGTGGACACATGGCAGATGAAATTCAACACAGAAAAGTGTGAGGTAATGCATTTTGGTAGGAAGAATGAGGAGAGACCATACAAACTAAATGGTACAATTTTAAAGGGGGTGCAAGAAGAGAGAGACCTGGGGGTGTTTGTGCACAAATCTTTGAAGGTGGCAGGACAGATAAACAAATTAGTTAACGAAGCAAATGGGATCCTGGGCTTTATAAATAGAGGCAGAGTACAAAAGCCAGGAAGTTATGCTAAACCTGTATAAAACACTAGTTTGGCCCCAGCTGGAGTATTGTGTCCAATTCTGAGCACCACACTTTAGGAAGGACGTGAAGGCTTTGGAGAGGGTACAGAAGAGATTTACTAGAATGATTACAGGGATGAGGAATTGCAGTTACATGGAGAGACTGGAGAAGCTGGGGTTGTTCTTAGAGCAGAGAAGGCTAAGAGATTTGATAGAGGTGTTTAAAATCATGAAGGGTTTAGATAGAGTAAATAAAGAGAAACTGTTTCTAATGGCTGTAGGGTCAATAACCAGAGGGCACAGATTTAAGGTGATTGGCAAAAGAACCAGAGGCGACACGAGGAAAAACTTTTTTAAGCAACGAGTGGTTAGGATCTGGAATGCACTGCCTGATAGGCTGGTGGAAACAGATTCAATAGTAGTCTTCAAAAGGGAATTGGATAAATATTTGAGGGAGGAAAGTTGTAGGGATATGGGGAAAGAGCGGGAGAGTGGGACTAACTGGATTGCTCTTCGAAAGAGCCAGTGTAGACTCGTTGGGTCGAATGGCCTCCTTCTGTGCTGTACTGTTCTGTGATTCTATGGTTCTATGACAGAGTGAGAAGCGTGGTGAAATGCAACTCCCGAGAATGGTTGCTAGGTTAAATGGAAATCTGCCAGTCTAGCATGAAATCGTGGCAATGTATTCAGAAGGTCCTTTGGCATTTGTTTCTGGGTCAAAAATCAACATTACCCCAGAACACCGGCCTTATCCATTAGGCCACTTGGGTTGTGCAGATTTGCTGCCTGTAACTTGCTCCTTTCTCTTCATTTCTCACTGCCAAATTTAGGCCTCAATATTGACGGGAGAGTGGGAAAGGCGCAGAGGAGCCCGGTAGCGGGCGACGAACCCAGCAAAGCCAGGGATGTGGAGGACCTGCCAATTTTAACAGCAGGGCTTCATTTAATAATTGTTTAATTATTGGCCAGCGAGAGGGGGATGAAATTTAGCGGCGGGGCTGCAGCCGGGGACCCGTAGGGAGGGTCCTGGCAGTTAGTGGAAGGAGGGTTTTGCAAGTACAGTAGCATAACAGGAATGGTAGTATTGTGGCGGATCACCACCTAAACGGGCGCAATCCACTTTTCCGTCCGTGGACAATAAATCGGGCACCTTGCCTTTAAGGCGCATGCTGCCTTTAAGGCAGGAAAAAAGGAGTGGGCGTGGCCTCTGGGTTTTTGCAGAGAAATGTGGCTGCAGCCATTTTACCAGAGATGTGATTAAAAGCTATGTGTTTCACATATTGACACGGCCTCAATAAGTGCTTTGCGGCAGCCACAACATTGGTGACCCTGACGCTCAGAACGTATTCTGAGCACTGCAATGGCGGACACGAACGCAGTTTCCGTGAAACTGCCGGAGTTTTGGGAAAACCAGCCCGAAGCCTGGTTTCTCCAAGCCGAGTCCCGATTCCGGCTGCAACGCATCACCACAGATGGGACGAAGTACGACTACCTTGTCACATCACTCGGTAGCTCCACAGTTACGAAGGTATGGACAGCGCTGCAGAACCCACCAGAGGGGGGCAAGTATGCACATCTTAAGGCCGCGCTCCTTAAAAAATTTATGGCCTCGACATACCAGCGAAACTGCCACCTCCTCGACCTTCCAGGCCTCGGTGATGCCTCACCGTCAGACCTCCTCTCCCACATGTTCTCCCTCACCGACGAGAGCCCACCTGGATCCCTCTTCCGCACGCTGTTCATCCGCCAGCTACCTCTCAGCATCCGCCCAGCGATCGTGGCGTCCGGCGTCACGGACCTGGAAGCCCTGGCCGATGAGGCCGACAAGCTGCTGTCCGCTCACTCCAGCCGCGACGTCACTCCGGACCTGGCAGCCACTGCCTGGGCGCGCCCCTCACCGGCCACCACGCGGCCACAAGGCCCAGCCACCGGGCTCACGGGGCCTTCGCGTCCCACTAACCCGGGCCACTGTTACTACCACGCACGGTTCGACGCCAGGGCACAAACGGTGCACACCTCCCTGCTCTTTCAAATCCGCCCCCGTACCAGCCCCCGTGATGGCCGTGGGCCACGCGGGCTCCCTGCTGTACGTCACGGATGACAAAACCGGCCACCGGTTCCTGTGCGACAGTGGGGCTCAGCACAGCATCATCCCGGCCTCCTCCCTCGACATCCAAAAGGGCAAACGAGGACCGGCGCTGGCTGCTGCTAACGGCTCGGACATCCGGACGTACGGCACCCGCACAGTCACCCTCGACCTCGCTGGTCGCCGCTACTGATGGGAGTTCATCACTGCCAAGGTGCTCTCCCCTCTCATCAGCGCAGATTTCCTGTGCGCCCACGGCCTACTGGTAGACATCCCTCGACACCGCCTCGTGGACATGAACACCATGTCCCCCATCCTGGGCGCCATGGCCCCCCGTCAACCCGCTGACATGGCGTCACAGTGCCACGCCTGGGCCACGGATGTCTACTCGGCACTCCTGGCCGAATTTCCGGCCCTTACCAATCCGACCTTCTCCGCGGAGGCCGCCAAACATGGGGTGGAACACTTCATCCCCACCACAGGTCCCCCAGTGTACACCCACGCCCGCAGGCTGGACCTGGCCAAACTGGAGATCGTGCGGACCGAGTTTGCCACCATGGAACAGCTCGGCATCATCTGCCGCTCCAACAGTCCCTGGGCCTCCCCACTCCACATCGCCCCCAAACCAGGCGGGGATTACCGCCGCCTCAACGACGCCACCACCCCTGATTGGTACCCCGTGCCGCACATCCAGGACTTCTCGGCTAGACTGGCCGGCCGCTCAGTCTTCTCCAAGGTCGACCTGGTGCGCGGCTACCACCAAGTCCCCGTCCACCCCGTGGATGTCCCCAAGACGGCCATAATCACCCCCTTTGGCCTTTTCGAGTTCCTGCGGATGCCCTTCGGCCTCAAAAACGTGGCCCAGGCATTCCAACGGCTCATGGACTCGGTCCTTAGGGACCTGAAGTTCCTGTTCGTCTACCTGGACGACATCCTGGTAGCCAGTTCCTCCAAGCAGGAACACCTCGAACACCTTTGCATCCTGTTTGGGTGCCTCAGCGACCACGGGCTCATCCTCAGCCCAGCCAAATGCCAGTTCGGCCTGGACAAGATCGACTTCCTCGGCCACCACATCACCCATGCTGGGGCCATTCCCCTGCCCACCAAGGTGCAGGCCGTCCAACAATTTCCCCGCCCCACCACCATCAAAGGCCTCCAGGAGTTCCTCGGGATGGTGAATTTTTACAACCGCTTCATCCCCAAAGCGGCGTCCCTCATGAGGCCCCTGTATGAAGCCCTCCAGGGCAGGAGCGGCAAGATGGCGGTCGAATGGACGGCAGACGCGTCAGCCGCCTTCGACTCCACCAAGACCACGCTCGCCAACGCCACCCTGCTCACGCACCCACGGCCCAATGCCAGAGTAGCGCTCACCACGGACGCCTCCGACCACGCGGTCGGCGCCGTGTATGAGCAGTGGGTCGACGGCGCCTGGCAACCACTTTCCTTCTTCAGCCGCCAACTACGCCCCCCGGAGGTCAAGTACAGCACCTTCGACCGCGAGCTCCTCGCGCTGTTCCTGGCGGTCCGCCATTTTCGGTTTTTGCTGGAGGGCCACCCCTTCACTGCGTTTGTCGACCACAAACCCCTGATATTCGCAATGGCAAAGAGAACCGAACCCTGGTCCGCCAGGCAGCAGCGTCAGCTCGCGGCAGTGTCCGAGTTCACCACAGACATCCAACACATCTCCGACCGAGACAATGTGGCAGCCGACTGCCTCTCCCGCCCCGCCATCCACGCCGCACACCTGGCAGTCGACTACGCTCAACTCGCAGCAGACCAGATCACCGACCCTGATCTGCTCTCCGCACCTACCAACCTACCAGGGCTACGCCTGGCCGACGTCGCCTGTGGCCCGACCGCAGTCACGGTCAAGTGCGACATATCCCTATATCAACCTCGGCCAGTCGTCCTGACGCCACCGGGTATTCGAAATTCTTCACAACCTCTCCCACCCCGGCGCCCGCGCATCCATCAAATTGGTAGCCAACCGCTTTGTCTGGCGCAGCCTTCGCAAGGATGTGCGTACTTGGGCCAACTCCTGCCTAGCCTGCCAACGGGCCAAGGTGCAGCAACACACGAAAGCACCCCTCGAGGAGTTTACCGTCCCTTCGCGGAGATTTGACCACATCCACGTGGACATCGTCGGGCCCCTGCCGCCGTCGCAAGGCCACATGCACTTGCTGACGATCGTTGACCGCACCACGCGCTGGCCCGAGGCAATTCCACTGACCTCTACCACCACCGCCGACATCGCCAGAGCCTTCGTCAGCACCTGGGTCGCACGGTTCGGCGTCCCCTCCGACATGACGTCGGACAGAGGTCCGCAATTTACCTCTGAACTCTGGACCGCCATCGCACGCAATCTCGGGGTGACCATTCACCGCACCACAGCGTACCACCCCCAAGCCAACGGACTGTGTGAGCGGTACCACAGATCCTTGAAGGCATCTCTTCGAGCCAGCCTCCAGGACGGCGCCTGGACCAACCGACTCCCGTGGGTCCTCCTCGGCCTGCGTACCGCGGTTAAAGAAAACCTCCACGCATCGGCAGCAGAGCTCGTGTACGGCCAGCTGCTGCGCGTACCCGGCGAGTTCCTGCCCACCGCCACGACACCCTGGTCAGCCGACCAGCAACGCCACGACTTCGCCTCACCGGCGCTACAGTTCGCCCCGGTGCCCATTGCCTGACACGGCGAATCCACCTCACACGTCCCACTAAGCCTGCACCAGGCACGGTTCGTTTTCGTCCGGCACGACGCCCACCGCAGACTCCTTCAACCCCCGTACGACGAGCCCTACAAGGTGCTACAGGCTGGGGACAAATTTTTCACCCTGCAAGTGGGCAACAGGACCGAAAAAGTGTCGGTTGACCGACTCAAGCCAGCACACTCGGAGCCCGGTGAGCAGGTCCCGGTAGCTCGTCCACCACCACGCGGCCGACCTGCCCTCAAGCCGGTTCACCCGGCTGCTCCACTCCCGGCCGTTCCACGTCCACCGGCGTCCTACAAGAGCCGCTCCGGCCGGCCCATCAGACCGCCGCACCATCTTGTCCACACCTCCTAAGCGGATTCTGGGGGGAGCTGTGTGGCGGATCGCCACCTAAACGGGCGCAATCCACTTTTCCGTCCGTGGACAATAAATCGGGCACTTTGCCTTTAAGGTGCATGCTGCCTTTAAGGCAGGAAAAAAGGAGTGGGCGTGGCCTCTGGGTTTTTGCAGAGAAATGTGGTAGCAGCCATTTTACCAGAGATGTGATTAAAAGCTATGTGTTTCACATATTGACTCAGCCTCAATTCGTGCTTCGTGGCAGCCACAACAGTATAGTAGTTATGGTACTGGACTAATGATCCAGAGAGGTGAGTTCAAATCCCCTCACAGCAGCTGGGGAATTTAAATTCTATAAATCTAGAATAAATAGCTAGTTATCAGTAATGGTGATCATTGAAACTACTGGATTGTCATACAAAATCCATCTGGTTCACTGCTGTCCTTTAGGAAAGGAAGTCTGCTGTGCTTACCCAGTCTGGCCTATATGCGACTCCAGACCCACAGCAATGTGGTTGATTCTGAAATGGCCTCGCAAGCCATTCAGTTATATTCAAGAAGGTGACTCACCACCACCTTCTCAAGGGCAATTAGGGATGGGCAATAAACGCTGGCTTTGTCAGCGACGTCCACATCCCAGGAACAAATAATAAAAAAATGCCTTGAAATTTATACCCGCAGTTATGGGGATTAAAATCGGGGCCTTGCTCTTTTTTGGTGACAAGACGCTTTCTTTTCATTCACAATCACATTGTATCAATTGCAAAGATCCCAGCAATTATGTGACAGGATCTGACTTGCTCTGGCTCAATACGAATTGGATTATTTTGAATTGGAGCAACGATGTTTGTCCCGTGTCACTAGGACTAAATATGACTACTAGTGAAGAGGAGGGCACTACTATTACAAATGGTCCAACGAAACTAAAATGTATACAAATAAAAATAAAATTAAATGATAGAATAATATAGTACAGAAGGAGGCCATTTGGTCCATAGTGCCTGTGCCGGCTCTTTGAAAGAGCAATCCAATAGTCCAACTCCCCTGATCTTTCCCGATAGCCCTGCAAAATTCTCCTTTTCAAGTATATATCCAATTCCCTTTGTTGCGCTTCAGGTGCTTGGATAGGTCTGGAGATGCCTTTCAGTACTTGCCAGCGAGGGTCTCCAGGATAATCGTGGTGTGCTGTGTTCTGCACACCATTGCACAGCAGCAAGGACTAGAGGTGGAGGAGGAACAAGGCACTCAGTGCTCCTCATCTGATGATGATTCCAATGGAGAGGAGATGGAGGAGGAGGAAGAAGAGGAAGATGTGGCACCAATGCCAGACTGGCCGATCACATTGCTGCTCGAGATGCCATGGATGCCCTAATAGCTCAAAGATTCAGTTAGTCACTCACACTGGACCAAAGTAACTATCACATCCCCTGCACCCTCCCCCCCTCCTCTTGCACAGGGCTTTGCACAGAGCTTGGACCCCATGATTTCCAGGATGGAAGTGATGGGCAGCTACGTTAGAGCACTTGCAAACCCAACCATGAAGCAGCATCTGATGGCCGATGTCTCAGCTTCCATTGCAGCACAAGCAAAAGCGACCCAACGTCTGAGTGCTGCAGTGGAAGCTCAGACTGCTCTCACGCAGGCTCAGACTGCTGCCATCGTGGCTCGGCTTATCAGTGTGAAAAGGGGTTTGCAGGGTGTCACAGCAGTCCAGCAATCTGTCCTCCAACAAATGGCTAGGAATGCTGAGGCGCTGTGTGTAGGAGTGGCAGTGGCTCCGTGCAGCTCGAACCTGTTGTCCTCTCTCAGGATGACAGCATTCCTACTCCCACCCCTGCCACCCTGCCAGTGCCATTGCAGTTGCCGGTCAGCCAGCCAGCCCAGGCTGCTGCCGCCCATGCCGAGGTGGTGCAGTCTACAGCCGGGCCTTCTAGGCCCAGAGCTGCTCAAGGTCGTCCTCCAAGGCCATCTGCAGTCTCCCCCACTGAAAGTCAGCAGCCTTCCACCAGCCATGCTGCAGCCACTGGGGTAGCATTGCGTAGGAGCACTAGGATAGGCAAAGGCACACACAAGACAGTCAACTAAGGAAATGCACAAGGGTGATTAGTTGACTTTATAATGTCGTTTCGGAATTAATCATTTATAAATTATGTTTAGAATGTTTGTTTTGTGGTGGCTTTCATTTCAGCATTGTGGCCAAGAGGACGCTGTGACGTTCCGTGACAGAGGAATGGTAAGGTGGGGATGTGTTGAGCAGCGGGGATCTGGGGTTTCATTCAGGGGAACTGGAATCTGATGATGTGCTCAGGGACAGCCCATCTGGAACGGGGATTTGCAGGCTGCCTCCTCCCTTCCTCCTCCTGCTACTCCTCTCTTCCTCCTCCTCCTCTTGCTCCTCCTCTTCCTCATACTGCTCCTCCTCCTCCTCCTCCTGAGGTGGTAGAGGAACCTATGCTGGCAAGGGCTGCGCCCTCATGATGGCCAAGTTGTGGAGGATACAGCAGACCACCACGAATTGGGACACCCGCTCCTCCCAAGTGGTGAAGTCAGCGGAACCGTTGCTTCAGCACCCCGATGGTCTGCTCGATGACATTCCTCATGGTAGCATGGCTCTCATTATATGAGTGCTGGCCACGAGTGGTGGGGCTGCGAAGGGGAGTCATCAGCCAGGTGTAGAGTGGATAGCCCTTGTTGCCTAGCAGCTACCCTCGGGTTCGACATGGTGGCTGGAAGATTGCTGGCACAGGCTGAAGGCATCATGACTGCTGCCAAGATAGCGGGCATTCACCATCATGATGTGCTGGGTGTGGTCGCACACCAACTGCACATTAAGTGAGTGGTACCCTTTGCGGTTACAGTACATTTCAGCACTGATATATGGCACCCACAAAACCACGTGTGCGCAGTCGATGGCATCCTGCACCATGGGGAAGCCCGATATCCTGGCAAAGCCACATGCACACTCCTCCTCCTTCTCTCGGTTTTGAAGTCCCTTCTCCTTGAGTACAGAGCCTCTGTGATCTCCCAGATGCAACAATGGACGGCGAACTAGGAGAAGTTTGCTATGCCGCTTGTTCCAGCCTGGAAGGATCCACTGGTGAAAAAATTTAGGGCCATGATCACCTTGCGAGCCACTGGCAGAGCTGTCGTTGCCCTGCTGTGAGGTTCCAGGTCTGGTTGCAAAAGGTGGCAGAGTTCTGTGACCACCTCCTCGGTGAAGCGGAGCCAACGAGCACACTGCTCCTGCTTAGGTGCAGGTAATAGAAGTGCTCCCTGAAGACCCTAGGTGGGTAAGGCCTCTGCTGAGAGCCCTCCTCCCCCTTCTTCCTCCTCCCTCTGCGAGCAGCTTGTCTTTGCTTCCTCTGCTCCATCTCCCTGTCATGCTGCAGTGCGAGGGGGACTGCAAGTAGAGCTCCCATAACTGGGAGCAAGTGGTGTAGTCAGCGGCCTTCCAGTTGCAGCCAACACGTTCCCAACGTCCAGCAACATAGCAGCTGAGGGACTGATTGGCACTGACACTACGGAGAGAAGGAATCTAGGAAGCAGGTTGGTGGGGTGTTGGAGAGCAGTGAGGACACTGCTTGTAGGAAATGGACTTCTCCGGAGGGAATGCCATTATTGCGGGTATAAATTTTTTTATTATGCATTATGGGATGTGGGCGTCGCTGGCGAGGCCGGCATTTATTGCCCATCCCTAACTGCCCTTGAGAAGGTGGTGGTAAGTCGCCTTCTTGAACCGCTGCAGTCTGTCTTCTTTGTAGCTGTTTGTTATAACTGAGTGGCTCGCTGGGCCATTTCAGAGGGCAGTTAAGAGTCAACCACATTGCTGTGTGTCTGGAGTCACATACAGAATTGAGAGGTCGCACAACACCAGGTTATAGTCCAACAGTTTTATTTGAAATCACAAGCTTTCGGAGCTATCGATTTGCTCCTTCCTCACATACAGCTTCCACATACAGGCCAGACCGGGTAAAACGGTAGATTTCTTTCCCTAAAGGACATTAGTGAACCAGATGGGTTTTTACAGCAATCCAGTAGTTTCATGGTCACCATTATTGGTACTTAGCTTTTTATTCCAAATTTATTTAATTAAGTTTAAATTCAAAAGTTGCCATGGTGGGATTTGAACTCATGGGCTGGATTTTGATTGGGGCGGGTTGGGGTCGTGTTATCCACCCGACTGCAATTGGATGTGGGAGATTGATGCGATTTTCACCTAATTGGGCAATTGAGTTCCAGCATGTGGGAACCCATGAACTAATTAGTGTTTTCAGTCTGAAAGTCGCCTCTGATGATGTCATCATTGCTGCTGCATTGAAGGTTTGCAAAGACTGCCTGGCCTTTGCTGTGAGAGGACCTGGATGCAAAATGAGCAGCAGCCCTAAGTCTGCTCCCAGATATTTTTGCACCACCACTCCCAGATATGTCTCCCTTGCACCACCACTCCCAGATATGTCTCCCATTCACCACCACTTCCAGGCCGGCCAGCCAGCATCAGCTATCCAAATGTGCTCCCACCAGGTTTCACATTCGTGGTTCAGAACAGGCGTGCTTCACATAGAAAAAGGGTTAAAATCACAAAAGCCTTTCAAAATGGCATTGTAGAGGCAATTTAGTGCTTGTTAAGGGCCTTAACAGCCTATCCCGCCTCTTAAAGGCGGGACGGAGTCGGGACCAACAGACACGATTTAATGAAAATTGCGTGGAGGCGGGATAGAGGCGGGCTTGTGCCCGCCTGCCAGTTTTCGCAATTTTAACCCCCCACACGCCTCCAAACCCACCTCCACGGGTCAATGAAAATCCAGCCCATAGTCTCACCAGGATCTATTAGTCCAGGCCTCTAGATTACAAGTCCAGTAACATAACCACTTTGCTACCCTACACTCTAAACTGACTAATTTGCTCCTGGCACATGCTGGGAACCCACACAAAACCCAATTGTTGTCATCCAGCCATGAACCTTAATGGACAGAGAATCATTTAGCTGTAAGTGCACATTATCACTATATATGCTCCTGGCATGTGTGAGCAGTGGGTACAATGAAACCCCCCTCAACCTCCGATGAGGTCAGCTAATGAACTGACAGGAGTCTTCACATTATCCTCCGTTACTAACAGGTATAAAGAACTCAACACCAATTACAAACACTGTCAATTTATTGGCCTTTTTTACATAAAACATATGAGTACATAAGAACAACTATCTCAAAAACTCCAAAAATAGATCTTTCTAAAACAAAACAGTTGACTTAAGTGATATCAGAAGCGTTCATTTTATTAACAGAGATGTTCAGCAGGCTGACGGGATTTAATTGACACAAGAATCTGCTCATCAATTATGAGCCAGATCATTATTTACAGATTCTTTTAGTGCACATCTTGATCAGTGCCAGAAAATGAAACGGTTAGTTACTGGAAAAGCAATGGGGGGTTAGCACTGCAAAGAGTTTCCAACCCTGGGGGTTGCCGCTTCTTGTTGACTAGATGAACTACACATAGATACATAATCCTTGTTTCAGCTCAGTTGGTTTCCTGTGTACAGTAATTTTGCATAGAAAACTGACTAATTTCACATTCATTTAGATGCAACTCAAATTGTAATTCATGGAATGTAACTGTCTCAAAATGCAACAATGTAAGTTTACAGAAGGATACATTTACACAGAAAGCATGTTCGCCCCAAACATGGTGAGGGGAGGGAACAGAGACTTGTCATCACATTGCATGGAGACAGCACAATAGGGATATTGATTCCACTGCAGTAAAGCGGAGGAAGTGGGAAAGCTGTACTTTAGACTGTAAAAAGTAGAGTGTAAACGTGTCCTTGCAGGAAATGGAGGATCTCCAGGGAAGTACGTTTTCTGTTTAAGCATAAGTGAGAACAAACCTTCTTCAGCATTTACATTTTGTAAAATTTTCCCTCATTTTCCCACAGAAAACAATTTCCTGTGTAAATAAACCTGAAGTGTAACTATTTATCCCATGTGAGAGGTTCAGCTTCAAACAGACACTTTCCCCAGTGGCAGCCCTCACAAGTTGGCCTTGTAACTGCACAATCATCGAAGGTTATACCTCCCCAGCTTTATTGAGGAAAGGGAGAATTAGTTAGTGTGTTTAGTCAGACTCCTAGACAGACACCCTTTGGCACATTGCAGTGAGGGCTGTCGTAAGCTGTGACCGATTCAAACTCCAGCCTCGGGTGGCATTCCAAAAGGATCATTCTACTTAAAAAGGCAATGCCCCAGATTTTGTGATGTGTAACTCTCTTTGCAGGCTTTGCTCATAGCCCTGATGTTTAAAGGGACATTCCTTTCTTTGACCAGTTCACATACACAGTAACATAAAATGCATCTGGGCACATGATGGTGCCACTGGAATGTGACATTATGGTGATAAAAATAACAAAAGACTCTCTGGTCTTCTTCCTCCCCAAAGCAAAATAAAAAATTGCTAAACATTTTGATGACAATATCCTTTAACTTACAAGCTATGTTCCTGGGCCTTTAGCCTCCGTAAATCAGTCTCTGAGACTGGATAAGATGCCTGTTCAATTTTCAATTTCTATTCATTCTCAGCAAAAAAAAGAATTAACTTTACCTTAGACATGACACTATACACAAAGGCCATGCATAAACTGCTCTATATTTCTGATAACACACAACATTTATGAAGATTTACTAGTTAATTTAAGCCTACATAGTGTGCACAATGCCCCTTAAGAAAGCACAAAAAAGTGAATCTATCCAACAGAAACAAACATACTGTCTGGTAAATTATATCATTTAACTAAGTAAGTAATCAAGACTGAGAGTAAATGTTCACATTTCTCGCTAAAAACATTCAGAAGTTGGAACCACTTGTTATTCTGAAAGTGCAAACTATTCCACATTACATCCATGAGCAGAACCTGTGTTGGGCCAGGTTCATTCTTTGTGTTGATTCTTTTCCATACTTCAAATGGAATACTGCATTTTGCATGTCTGGTGCAGTAAATTACAAATCCACCCAAGTGACAGATAACAGTTTGGAATGATTACCGCTGACAGTTTAGTACAGCAATATTTGTCATCTATCCGTCTATCCATCTATCTGTCCACCCACTCACCATCTATCTGTCTATCCATCTATCTGTCTATCCATCTATCTGTCCACTCACCCACCATCTGTCTGTCTATCCATCTATCTGTCCACTCACCCACCATCTGTCTGTCTATCCATCTATCTGTCCACTCACCCACCATCTGTCTGTCTATCCATCGACCAGTCCACCCACCCACCATCTATCTGTCTATCCATCTATCTGTCCACTCACCCACCATCTGTCTGTCTATCCATCTATCTGTCCACTCACCCACCATCTATCTGTCTATCCATCTATCTGTCCACTCACCCACCATCTATCTGTCTATCCATCTATCTGTCCACTCACCCACCATCTGTCTGTCTATCCATCTAGCTGTCCACTCACCCACCATCTGTCTGTCTATCCATCGATCTGTCCACTCACCCACCATCTGTCTGTCTATCCATCTAGCTGTCCACTCACCCACCATCTGTCTGTCTATCCATCGACCAGTCCACCCACCCACCATCTATCTGTCTATCCATCTAGCTGTCCACTCACCCACCATCTATCTGTCTATCCATCTAGCTGTCCACTCACCCACCATCTATCTGTCTATCCATCTAGCTGTCTATCCATCTATCTGTCTATCCATCTAGCTGTCCACTCAGCCACCATCTATCTGTCTATCCATCTAGCTGTCCACTCACCCACCATCTATCTGTCTATCCATCTATCTGTCTATCCATCTAGCTGTCCACTCACCCACCATCTATCTGTCTATCCATTTATCTGTCCACTCACCCACCATCCATCTGTTTATCCATCCAACATCTAATCTCCATATATCCTTTCATCTATCTGTCCATCCATGCACCAAGTATCTGTCCATCTGTTCACTATCTAGCTGTCTATTTATTCCCATCAGCTATCTATCCATCCATGCACCATCTGTCTGCAATAAGCATCCTCCTATCTATTTATACATCCATCCACCATTTATCTCTCCATCCATCCACCATCTATCTCTCCATCCATCCACCATCTATCTCTTCATCCATCCACCATCTATCTCTCCATCCATCCATCATCTGTTGTTCATCCAATAGTGTATCTGGGCATACTTCCATCCATTTATCTGTCCACCAATTCATCCATCTATTTGTCTATCCATCCTCCCATTTATTTGTACATCCATCTATCTGTCCATCCATGCTCCCATCTATCTGTCCATCCATGCTCCCATCTATCTGTCCATCCATGCTCCCATCTATCTGTCAATCCATTCACCATTTATCTGTCCATCCATACTCCCTTCTATCTGCCCACCCATTTATCATCTGTATATCCATGCACCAATCTACCTGTCCATCCATCCACTCACCAACTGCATTCAATCACCCATCTATCTGTCCATCTATCCATTATGTTTCTGTCCATCCATCATCCATCCACCATCGAGCTGCCCATTCATCCACCCATATATATCCATCTATCCACTAACTATCTGTCCATCCATCTTTCTGTCCATCTATCCATCATAGAGTTGTCCAATCTTCCACCCATTTATCTGCCCATTCACCTTCTATCTGTCCATGCATCCACCATCTCTCCATTTATCCATTCCATCCATCTAACCATCCACCAACTATCAGTTTATCCATCACCCAATCTCATTGTATAATCTATCCACCTTCTGTCTATAGATCCATCCACCATCTATCTATGCATAAGCCACCCATCCATTGTCCAACATACACCCATCTATCTTCCCACCCATCCATCCATTCAGCTGTCTATCTATCCATTATAAAACTGTCCGTCCATCCACCCATTTCTTTGTCCACCCGTCTATCAGTCCAACCATCAAGCTGTGCATCCATTCCTTCCAAATATCTGCCAAGCCATTTACCATCTTATCTATTAATACACCATCTGTCTATTCATCCTCCCATCGATCTGCCCACTCATCTCATCTGCCCATGTGTCCAACATTTATTTCTCCACCTAACCAGTCTATCTGTCCTTACATTCACCATCTATATGTCCCTCCACCCACCATGTATCTGTCTATTCACCTTATCTTCTATCTGTCTATCCATCCACCCATCTATCTGTCTACCCATCCACCCATCTATCTGTCTATCCATCCTCCCATCTATCTGTCTATCCATCCATCCATCTATCTGTCTAACCATCCACCCATCTATCTGTCTATCCATCCATCCATCTATCTGTCTATCCATCCACCCATCTATCTGTCTATCTATCCACCCATCTATCCATCCATCCACCCATCTATCCATCCATCCACCCATCTATCTGTCTATCCATCCACCCATCTATCTGTCTATCCATCCACCCATCTGTCTATCCATCCATCCATCTATCCATCCATCCACCCATCTAACCATCCATCCACCCATCTATCTGTCTATCCATCCACCCATCTATCTGTCTATCCATCCACCCATCTGTCTATCCATCCATCCATCTATCCATCCATCCACCCATCTAACCATCCATCCACCCATCTATCTGTCTATCCATCCATCCATCTATCTGTCTATCCATCCATCCATCTATCTGTCTATCCATCCATCTATCTGTCTATCCGTCCATCCATCTATCTGTCTATCCATCCACCCATATATCTGTCTATCCATCCACCCATCTATCTGTCTATCCATCCATCCATCTATCTGTCCATCCATCCACCCATCTATCCATCCACCCATCCATCTGTCTATCCATCTATCTGTCCATCCATCGATCCATCTATCTGTCTATCCATCCACCCTTCTGTCTATTCATCCACCCTTCTATCTGTCTATTCATCCATCCATCTGTCTACCCATCCATCCATCTACCTGTCTATCCATCCACCCATATATCTGTCTATCTAGCCACCCATCTATCTGTCCATCCAGCCACCCATCTATCTGTCCATCCATCCACCCATCTATTTGTCCATCCATCCACCCATCTATCTGTCTATCCATCCACCCATCTATCTGTCTATCCATCCACCCATCTATCTGTCTATCCATCCACCCATCTGTCTATCTATCCACCCGTCTATCTGTCTATCCATCCACCCATCCATCTGTCCATCTATCTGTCTATCCATCCACCCATCTATCTGTCCATCCATCTATCCATCTGTCTATCCATCCACCCATCTATCTGTCCATCCATCTATCCATCCAGCCATCCATCTGTCTATCCATCTATCTGTCCATCCATCGATCCATCTATCTGTCTATCCATCCACCCATCTATCTATCCATCCATCTATCTGTCTATCCATCCACCCATCTATCTGTCTATCCATCCATCCATCTATCTGTCTACCCATCCATCCATCTACCTGTCTATCCATCCACCCATCTACCTGTCTATCCATCCACCCATCTATCTGTCCATCCATCTGTCCATCCATCCATCTATCTGTCCATCCAGCCACCCATCTATCTGTCTATCCATCCACCCATCTATCTGTCTATCCATCCACCCATCTATTTGTCCATCCATCCACCCATCTATCTGTCTATCCATCCACCCATCTATCCATCCACCCATCTATCTATCCACCCATCTATCTGTCTATCTATCCACCCGTCTATCTGTCTATCCATCCACCCACCTATCTGTCTATCCATCCACCCATCTATCTGTCTATCCATCCACCCATCTATCTGTCTATCCATCCACCCATCTATCTGTCCACCCATCCATCCATCTATCCATCCATCCATCTGTCTATCCATCCACCCATCTATCTGTCCATCCATCCACCCATCTATCCATCCACCCATCTGTCTATCCATCTATCTGTCCATCCATCGATCCATCTATCTGTCTATCCATCCACCCATCTATCTATCCACCCATCTATCTGTCTATCCATCCACCCATCCATCTGTCTATCCATCCATCTATCTGTCTATCCATCCACCCATCTATCTGTCTATCCATCCACCCATCCATCTGTCTATCCATCCATCTATCTGTCTATCCATCCACCCATCTATCTGTCTATCCATCCACCCATCTGTCTATCCATCCATCCATCCATCTATCTGTCTATTCATCCACCCATCTATCTGTCTATCTATCCACCCATCTATCTGTCTATCCATCCACCCATCTATCTGTCTATCCATCCACCCATCTATCTGTCTATCCATCCATCCATCTATCTGTCTATCCATCCACCCATCTATCTTTCTATTCATCCACCCATCTATCTGTCTATCTATCCACCCATCTATCTGTCTATCCATCCACCCATCTATCTTTCTATTCATCCACCCATCTATCTGTCTATCTATCCACCCATCTATCTGTCTATCCATCCATCCATCTATCTGTCTATCCATCCACCCATCTATCTTTCTATTCATCCACCCATCTATCTGTCTATCTATCCACCCATCTATCTGTCTGTCCACCCACCCATCTATCTGTCTATCCATCCATCCATCTATCTGTCTATCCATCCACCCATCTATCTGTCTATCCATCCATCCATCTATCTGTCTATCCATCCATCTATCTGTCTATCCATCCACCCATCTATCTGTCTATCCATCCATCCATCTATCTGTCTATCCATCCACCCATCTATCTGTCTATCCATCCACCCATCTATCTGTCTATCCATCCACCCATCTGTCTATCCATCCATCCATCTATCTGTCTATCCATCCACCCATCTATCTGTCTATCCATCCACCCATCTGTCTATCCATCCATTCATCTATCTGTCTATCCATCCACCCATCTATCTGTCTATCCATCCATCCATCTATCTGTCTACCCATCCATCCATCTATCTGTCCATCCATCTGCCCATCCATCCATCCATCTGTCTATCCATCCACCCATATATCTGTCTATCTAGCCACCCATCTATCTGTCCATCCAGCCACCCATCTACCTGTCTATCCATCCACCCATCTATCTGTCCATCCATCCATCCATCTGTCTATCCATCCACCCATATATCTGTCTATCTAGCCACCCATCTATCTGTCCATCCAGCCACCCATCTACCTGTCTATCCATCCACCCATCTATCTGTCCATCCATCTGTCCATCCATCCATCCATCTGTCTATCCATCCACCCATATATCTGTCTATCTAGCCACCCATCTATCTGTCTATCCATCCACCCATCTATCTGTCTATCCATCCACCCATCTATTTGTCCATCCATCCACCCATCTATCCATCCACCCATCTGTCTATCCATCTATCTGTCCATCCATCGATCCATCTATCTGTCTATCCATCCACCCATCTATCTATCCACCCATCTATCTGTCTATCCATCCACCCATCCATCTGTCTATCCATCCATCTATCTGTCTATCCATCCACCCATCTATCTGTCTATCCATCCACCCATCCATCTGTCTATCCATCCATCTATCTGTCTATCCATCCACCCATCTATCTGTCTATCCATCCACCCATCTGTCTATCCATCCATCCATCCATCTATCTGTCTATTCATCCACCCATCTATCTGTCTATCTATCCACCCATCTATCTGTCTATCCATCCACCCATCTATCTGTCTATCCATCCACCCATCTATCTGTCTATCCATCCATCCATCTATCTGTCTATCCATCCACCCATCTATCTTTCTATTCATCCACCCATCTATCTGTCTATCTATCCACCCATCTATCTGTCTATCCATCCACCCATCTATCTTTCTATTCATCCACCCATCTATCTGTCTATCTATCCACCCATCTATCTGTCTATCCATCCATCCATCTATCTGTCTATCCATCCACCCATCTATCTTTCTATTCATCCACCCATCTATCTGTCTATCTATCCACCCATCTATCTGTCTGTCCACCCACCCATCTATCTGTCTATCCATCCATCCATCTATCTGTCTATCCATCCACCCATCTATCTGTCTATCCATCCATCCATCTATCTGTCTATCCATCCATCTATCTGTCTATCCATCCACCCATCTATCTGTCTATCCATCCATCCATCTATCTGTCTATCCATCCACCCATCTATCTGTCTATCCATCCACCCATCTATCTGTCTATCCATCCACCCATCTGTCTATCCATCCATCCATCTATCTGTCTATCCATCCACCCATCTATCTGTCTATCCATCCACCCATCTGTCTATCCATCCATTCATCTATCTGTCTATCCATCCACCCATCTATCTGTCTATCCATCCATCCATCTATCTGTCTACCCATCCATCCATCTATCTGTCCATCCATCTGCCCATCCATCCATCCATCTGTCTATCCATCCACCCATATATCTGTCTATCTAGCCACCCATCTATCTGTCCATCCAGCCACCCATCTACCTGTCTATCCATCCACCCATCTATCTGTCCATCCATCCATCCATCTGTCTATCCATCCACCCATATATCTGTCTATCTAGCCACCCATCTATCTGTCCATCCAGCCACCCATCTACCTGTCTATCCATCCACCCATCTATCTGTCCATCCATCTGTCCATCCATCCATCCATCTGTCTATCCATCCACCCATCTATCTGTCTATCCATCCACCCATCTATCTGTCTATCCATCCATCCATCTATCTGTCTATCCATCCACCCATCTATCTTTCTATTCATCCACCCATCTATCTGTCTATCTATCCACCCATCTATCTGTCTATCCATCCACCCATCTATCTTTCTATTCATCCACCCATCTATCTGTCTATCTATCCACCCATCTATCTGTCTATCCATCCATCCATCTATCTGTCTATCCATCCACCCATCTATCTTTCTATTCATCCACCCATCTATCTGTCTATCTATCCACCCATCTATCTGTCTGTCCACCCACCCATCTATCTGTCTATCCATCCACCCATCTATCTGTCTATCCATCCACCCATCTATCTGTCTATCCATCCACCCATCTGTCTATCCATCCATCCATCTATCTGTCTATCCATCCACCCATCTATCTGTCTATCCATCCACCCATCTGTCTATCCATCCATTCATCTATCTGTCTATCCATCCACCCATCTATCTGTCTATCCATCCATCCATCTATCTGTCTACCCATCCATCCATCTATCTGTCCATCCATCTGCCCATCCATCCATCCATCTGTCTATCCATCCACCCATATATCTGTCTATCTAGCCACCCATCTATCTGTCCATCCAGCCACCCATCTACCTGTCTATCCATCCACCCATCTATCTGTCCATCCATCCATCCATCTGTCTATCCATCCACCCATATATCTGTCTATCTAGCCACCCATCTATCTGTCCATCCAGCCACCCATCTACCTGTCTATCCATCCACCCATCTATCTGTCCATCCATCTGTCCATCCATCCATCCATCTGTCTATCCATCCACCCATATATCTGTCTATCTAGCCACCCATCTATCTGTCTATCCATCCACCCATCTATCTGTCTATCCATCCACCCATCTATTTGTCCATCCATCCACCCATCTATCTGTCTATCCATCCACCCATCTATCTGTCTATCCATCCATCCATCTATCTGTCTATCCATTCATCTACCTGTCTATCCATTCACCCATCTATCTGTCCATCCATCCATCTATCTGTCTATCCATCCACCCATCTATCTGTCTATCCATCCACCCATCTGTCTATCCATCCATCCATCTATCTGTCTATCCATCCACCCATCTATCTGTCTATCCATCCACCCATCTGTCTATCCATCCATTCATCTATCTGTCTATCCATCCACCCATCTATCTGTCTATCCATCCATCCATCTATCTGTCTACCCATCCATCCATCTATCTGTCCATCCATCTGCCCATCCATCCATCCATCTGTCTATCCAGCCACCCATATATCTGTCTATCTAGCCACCCATCTATCTGTCCATCCAGCCACCCATCTACCTGTCTATCCATCCACCCATCTATCTGTCCATCCATCCATCCATCTGTCTATCCATCCACCCATATATCTGTCTATCTAGCCACCCATCTATCTGTCCATCCAGCCACCCATCTACCTGTCTATCCATCCACCCATCTATCTGTCCATCCATAGTCCATCCATCCATCCATCTGTCTATCCATCCACCCATATATCTGTCTATCTAGCCACCCATCTATCTGTCTATCCATCCACCCATCTATCTGTCTATCCATCCACCCATCTATTTGTCCATCCATCCACCCATCTATCTGTCTATCCATCCACCCATCTATCTGTCTATCCATCCATCCATCTATCTGTCTATCCATTCATCTACCTGTCTATCCATTCACCCATCTATCTGTCCATCCATCCATCTATCTGTCTATCCATCCACCCATCTATCTGTCCATCCAGTCACCCATCTATCTAACCATTCAGTCACCAATCTATCCATCATCTAATCCATATATCTGAACATTCATTAACCACGTGTCTGCCCATCCATCCATTATCTATCTGTCCCTCCATCCTCCCATCTATGTTTCCACCAATCTATCTGTATATCCATCCACCCATATATCTATGCATTCATCCACCACCTATCTATCCATCCTGCCTCCATCTATAGGTCATGGATCCACTATCCATCATCCTATCTATTTGTCCATCCATCCACCATCTATTATTCACCCATCCATCCATTTATCTGTGCATTCATCTACCCATCTATCTGTCCATCCAGCAACTATCTGTCCATCCATCATCTCATCTGTGTCCACCCATCTGTCCATGCATTCATATACCATCTATCTTACATCCATCCTCTCATCTATGTGTTAACCCATCTCTCCATGCATTCATATACCATCTATCTCTCCACCCAGCCACCATTTATCTGTCCATCCATCCTCCCATCTATCTTCCTGCCCATTTATCATCTGTCTATCCCTGCTCCAATCTATCTGTGCCATCTGTTCACCATCTATATGTCCTTCCTTCGTATCTGTCCATCTATTCACCATCTATCTGCACACCCACCCATGAATCTGCCCATCCAATCTATCTGTCCACTCATCTATCTGTGCATCCATACAAAATATATCTGTCTTTCCATCCTCAAATCTAGTGCCTATCTACACTTCCATCTATCTGTCCATCCATCCAACATCTATCTAAGAACATAAGAATTAGGAGCAGGAGTCGGCCATATGGCCCCTCGAGCCTGCTCTGCCATTCAATAAGATCATGGCTGATCTTTGACCTCAACTCTACCTTCCCGCCTGATCCCCATATCCCTTGATTCCTCTAGAGTAAATCTATCTATCTCAGCCTTAAATATACTCAACGACTCAGCATCCACAGCCCTTTTGGGTAGAGAATTCCAAAGATTCACAACCCTCTGAGTGAAGAAATTCCTCCTCATCTCGGTCTTAAATGGCCTACCCCTTATCCTGAGACTATGCCCTCTAGTTCTGGACACTCCAGCCAGGGGAAACAATCTCTCAGCATCTACCCTGTCAATCCCCCTCAGAATCTTATATGTTTCAATGAGATCACCTCTCAATCTTCTAAACTCCAGAGAGTATAGGCCCATTCTACACAATCTCTCCTCATAGGAAAACCATCTCATCCCAGGGATCAATCTAGTGAACTTTTGTTGCACCGACTCTAAGGCATGTATGTCCTTTCTGAGATAAGGAGACCAAAACTGTGCACAGTACTCCAGGTGTGGTCTCACCAAAGCCATGTACAATTGTAGTAGGACTTCCTTACTCTTGTACTCCAACCCCCCTTACATAGAAACATAGAAACATAGAAAATAGGTACAGGAGTAGACCATTCGGTCCTTTGAGCCTGCAATGGCTGAACATGCTACCTCAGTACCCCATTCCTGCTTTCTCGCCATACCCCTTGATCCCCCTAGTTGTGAGTGTTATATCT
Source organism: Squalus acanthias (assembly GCA_030390025.1). Taxonomy (NCBI): domain Eukaryota; kingdom Metazoa; phylum Chordata; class Chondrichthyes; order Squaliformes; family Squalidae; genus Squalus; species Squalus acanthias. Next base: position 89,553,268 of record CM059429.1, on the reverse strand, counting down.
AACTCCCTTTTGAATATATTTAGCGAACTGGCCTCAACAACCTTCTGTGGAAGAGAATTCCATAGATTCACCACTCTCTGGGTGAAGAAGTTCCTCCTCAGCTCAGTCTTAAATGGCTTCCCCTTAATCCTTAGACTGTGACCCCTGGTTCTAGTTTTCCCTAACATTGGGAACATTCTGCCCGCATCTAATTTGTCTAAACCAGTCAGGATTTTAAATGTCTCTATAAGATCCCCCCTCATTCTTCTGAACTCCAGAGGATACAAGTTCAGTTGACCCAATCTTTCTTGATATGTCAGACCGGCCATCCCAGGAATCAATCTAGTGAACCTTCGCTGCACTCCCTCAATAGCAAGAATGTCCTTCCTTAAGTTAGGAGACCAAAACTGCGCACAATACTCCAGGTGTGGCCTCACCAAGGCCCTGTACAACTGCAGCATCACCTCCCTACTCCTGTACTCAAATCCCCTTACTATGAAGGCCATCATTCCGTTTGCTTTCTTGACTGCCTGCTGCACTTGCATTCCCACCTTCAGTGACTGATGTACCATGACGCCCAGGTCTCGTTGCACCTCCCCTTTCCCTAATCTGCCACCATTCAGGTAATAGTCCGCCTCTCTATTTTTACCACCAAAGTGGATAACCTCACATTTATCCACATTGTACTTCATCTGCCATACATTTGCCCATTCACCCAACCTGTCCAAGTCACTCTGTAGCCTCCTAGCATCCTCCTCATTGTTCACACTGCCTCCCAATAAAGACCAACATGCAATTTGCCTTCCTAATTGCTTGCTGTACCAGCATGCTAACTTTCTGTGTTTCCTGTACGAGAACATCTAAATCTCTCTGAACATCAACATTTAATAGTTTCTCACCATTTAAAAAATATTCTGTTTTTCTATTCTTCCTACCAAAGTGAATAACCCCACATTTCCTCACATTATACTCCATCTGCCACCTTATTGCCCACTCACTTAATCTGTCTATATCCCTTTGCAGACTGTTTGTGTCCTCCTCACAGCTTACTTTCCCACCTAGCTTTGTATTATCAGCAAACTTGGATACATTGCACTCTGTCTATTCATTCTCTCATGTATCTGTCTCGTCATCTACCATCTATCTCTCCATCCATCCTATCTATCTCTCCATCCATCATCCCATCTATCTGTCCATGGAACCACCATCCACCTTTCTATCCATCCCATCTATCTGTCCATGGAACCACCATCCACCTTTCTATATATCCCATCTATCTGTCCATGGAACCACCATCCACCTTTCTATCCATCCCATCTATCTGTCCATGGAACCACCATCCACCTTTCTATCCATCCCATCTATCTGTCCATGGAACCACCATCCACCTTTCTATCCATCCCATCTATCTGTCCATGGAACCACCATCCACCTTTCTATCCATCCCATCTATCTGTCCATGGAACCACCATCCACCTTTCTATCCATCCCATCTATCTGTCCATGAAACCACCATCCACCTTTCTATCCATCCTATCTATCTGTCCATGGAACCACCATCCACCTTTCTATCCATCCCATCTATCTGTCCATGGAACCACCATCCACCTTTCTATCCATCCTATCTATCTGTCCATGGAACCACCATCCACCTTTCTATCCATCCTATCTATCTGTCCATGGAACCACCATCCATCTTTCTATCCATCCTATCTATCTGTAAACCCATCCATCCATTTATCTGTGCATTCATCCACCATGTAGCCATCGGCCTGTCCTCCCATTCACCCATCTCTCTGTCTATCCATCCTCCCACATATCTGTCCCAGGATCAACCATCCATCTTCTATCCATCCTATCTACATGTCCATCCATCCATCCACTATCTAATGTTTATCCATCCATTCATCTAGCTGACCAACTGACCACCCATCTATCTGTCTACCCATCCACTTGTCTATCTGTCCATCCACTTGTCTATCTGTCCATCCACCCACCATTGTCAATCCGTCCACTCATCTATCTGTCCATCCATTCTCTTATCTGTGTCCACCCATCTATCTGTGCCTTCATCTACCATCTGTCCATCTATCCAGCCACCCATCTATCTGTCCATCTATTTTCCCATCTATCTGTTTACCCATGTATATATCCATCCATCCCACTATCTATCTGTCCATCCATCCACCCATAAATTGGTACATGCCTCCCATCTATTGCCCACCCATCCAACAATCTATCTGCCCATCTGTCCACCCATCCTTCATTCTATCTGTCTATCCATCCAGCCACCCATCTATCTGTCTATCCATCCACCCATCTATCTGTCTATCCATCCACCCATCTATCTGTCTATCCATCCACCCATCTATTTGTACATCCATCCACCCATCTATCTGTCTATCCATCCACCCATCTATCTATCCATCCATCCAGCAACCATCTATTGTCCTTCCATCTACCAATCTATCTGTGTATCTGTCTGCCCACCTGTCCATGCATCTATCATTTATCAGTTCACCCATCCTTCCATCTATCTGTCCAACTCTGCACCATCCATGTGTCCATCTATCCACCCATCTATCAGTCCACCCACATGTCTACATAAAGAACAGGACTGGCAACTAAATATTGCATGTTATAACATAGTCAGAAAGGATAGGGAAAGAAGGGGGGTAGCTGTACTAATTAGAGATAACATAATGGCAGTAGAAAAAAAGGACATAACTAACAGAAGGTTGGAAACAGAATTCATATGGATAAAAATAAAAGATAAGGGATCGATCATGCTAATAGAGGTGTACTACAGACCACCCAATAGTGGAAAGGAGGTGGAGGAAGAAATATGTAAGCGATTATGTGAAATGAGTAAAGGACATACAATAATAATTTTAACTATCCCCAAATAAACTGGCAAGAAGAGGTAGCGAAAGGGATACAGGGCGTGGAGTTTTTACAGTGTGTACAGGACTCCTTCCTTACCCAGTATGTAAAAATCCCAGCACTGCTGGATCGAGTAATGGGAAATGAACCAGAACAGATAAGAGAAGTAAGCATAGAGGAACATCTAGGCAATACTGTTCACAACATATGGGCCCGAAAATTAGACCTAATACGCGAGAGTACGCACTGTGTACTCTCGCGTATTAGGTCCCGAATTGCCGGTTTCCTGCATGCACTGCGCATGCGCGGGAAACCGGCACTTCGTGTATGGCGAAGGGGCGGTTCCTAAGTGAACCGCGTGCGCACTACAGGTTGCGCGCACGCAGTGCACTTAGTTTTTTTTTCAGGTTTGAACGCGCAGGTAAGTGGTGAAGATTTTACACATAAAGAAAGCAGGCGTAAGACCCCCTTTTAACAAGGTAAGTAGTTAATTAAGTGTTATTTTAATTTTTTTTCAACAGGTTTATGTTTTTTAGAGACTTTAAAGAAAGGTAAGTTTATTTTTATAACTTTTAAAAAGAATTTAAATTTTTTCAAAAATTTAATTTTTTGTTTAAAGTGGTTAATTTATTTAACTATAGTTATTTTATTAATGTGATGGCTTTTAAAAAAATTTAATTGAGGATTAGCTGTTCTTTTGGGGGCTTGTTGTATTCATAGCTTTGACAGCCCTTGCTGTCAAAACTGAATGAAAGATGGTGTGCTGCCATTGGCTCTAACTGGCCCATGTGATCCCAGAGCTCGCACGAACTAACTGCGCCTCTGGAACACGCAAGCACTGCACGCCGGCAACAGGGAGAGGCCCTAGAACTGAAGTCGTGTGGGCCCGAACCATAAAGGTAGGTGCGGAGTGCGATATCGCGGGGAATCCTTACCCCCGCGGCAACCATCGAACTCCAATTTCTGGGCCAATAAGTTTTAAGATAAAGATTGAGAAGTATATAAGTAAGAGAAAGACCAAAGTAATAAATTACAAAAAAGTTGATTTCACACAGAATCCCCACAGTGCAGATAGAGGCCATTTCGGCCCATCGAGCCTGCACCGACACATATCCCACCCTATCCCCGTAACCCCACGTATTTAATCCCCCTAACACTAAGGGTCAATTTATCATAGCCAAATCAACCTAACCCGCACATCTTTGGACTGTGGGAGGAAACCGGAGCACCCGGAGGAAACCCACGCAGACACGGGGAGAATGTGCAAACTCCACACAGACAGTCACCCGAGGCTGGATTTGAACCCGGGTCCCTGGTGCTATGAGGTAACAGTGCTAACCACTATGCCACCGTGTTGCCCCTGGGGATAAGAATAGAACTAGGGAAAATAAACTGGAAAAAATTACTGACAAACAAAAATAGAACAACAGTGGGAAACATTTAAAATGGTGATCAAGAGAGTCCAGGAGAAATATATCCCACTAAAGAGCAAGAACAAACCAGCCAGTAATGACACACCGTGGATGAATAAAGAGATAAGGGCAAAATTGAAACTAAAGAAAAAGGCGTCACTAAATACATCGACAACGAAGGAGAGGATGACAAAAGGAAATAGGAAATGTTAGGAAAGAAGTCAAAAAAACAATTAGGAAGGCAAAAAGGAATGACACAATGAAATTATCAATGAATATAAAAAGAAATAGTAAAGTATTCTACAGACACGTAAATAACAAAGTAAAAATCAGGGCCACTAAGGGATACACACAATAAGTCCACAGGTAATGACAGCGAAATAGCAGAAATATTGAATAATTACTTTGCCTCCGTGTTTACCAGGGAGACTAACAGGGTGGGCATGACATTAGAAGAGATCAAAAAAGATATCAAGACATTTAAGGTAGAAAGTTAGATCATTGATAAACTGATCAAACTTAAGAGAGGATAAAACTCCTGGTCCGGATGGATTGCATCCACGCATATTAAAAGAACCTAAGGAAGAGAGCAGAGCCACTATTACATATATATAAACAATCATTAGAAAAGGGAATAGTGCCAGAGGACTGGTGGACAGCTAATGTGACTCCTATATTTAAAAAAGGGAGATGGAACAAGTCCAGGGAACTATAGACCAGTTAACGTAATGTCGGAGGTAAGAAAGATAATGGAATCCTTACTCAAAGATGCAATAGAAAAACATCTAGAAACTGAAAATGTAATAAAAATTAGTCAGCAGGGATTTTGAAAGCTTGGTTAACCTTATTGAATTCTTTGAAGAAGTAACAGATAGGGTAGGTAAGGGTAATGCAGTGTATGTAATATATTTGGATTCCCAAAAGGTCTTCAATAAGGTAAATTTGATAAAGTCTATGCTTTCAAAAAGCATTTCATTACCGGAAAGTCGTGTTCAACACTAACAGACAGCAGTTGGGTTAATTAGTTCCACACCAGTTATCTTCTTTGAGCAAGGCATAGATTTCTGGGGTAATTTTCAGAGTGCACATTGGCAGCTCCAAACCTTGGCCATCGGGACTGTTGATTGGAAGTTCGCCTGCCTGGAATTTTTAGTCATGGATGGAAATATTGTCATGACTGGAACTGTTGGCAGGCTAGGTTCCCATCAGCTGGTGTGCTCTTGGATAATGACCTTGTTAACATCGCCTATGAGCATAGATAATAAGGAAAAAGTACTATCTCCTTCAATAACAGCAAACGAAGTTTTGTCACTGAGAGGTAATGCCTCGTAAGGAGATGTAAACTTGCAGCATTTCCCTAACTACGTGCTGTGTAGTTCATTTTTTAAGCATGAAACCTTTCACAATCTACACCATGTCTAAATTGAAATCAAATTCTTATGAAAAAGAAAGAAAATTGTGGAACATTTTTGTACTTTTACAAAGAGCGTTAAGTCTCCGCTCATCAATTCACATTTTCTGCATATGATCAAATGGGAAATGAATCGAATAAATGACCCGGTGTTTGGTACGTGTAATTTGAAGTTGCTGCTGTTGGACAGCCTACCCTGTAGTACTGGCTCAGTTTACAAATACCCATTTTCAGTAATGCCTCGTGCCTCCATTATGTTCATTCAACTGGGAGAGCAGCTGCATCATTTGCATAAGAAAGGAAAAAAAACTTCCACATCCTCAGGAGGTCCCGAAGTGCTGCACAGCCAATTAAATACTTTTTTGAGGTGCAGTCACTGTTGCTATGTAGGCAACGGCAGCCAATCAGTGCACGGAAAGGTCCCACAAACAGCAAATGAGACAAATGTCCAGTTAATTTGTTTGGGTTAAGAAATAAATACTGTCCAGGACACTGGGGAGAACGCCCCTGCTCTTCTTTGAATAGTGCCATGTGATCTTTTACATCCACCTGAGAGGTCAGACGGGGCCTCAGTTTGACGTCTCGTCTGAAAGATGGCACCTCTGGCAGTGGAGCACTCCCTCAGCACCACACTGGAGGGTCAGCCTGGATTATGTGCTCAAGTCTCTGGATAGGTGGCCAATCGGGTTCGCCCCGTAGGAAATCCCAGCGTGTCTCTCGTTCTATTTACAGTCACGGTACAGGAATGCTTTTCTTGGCCAGATGTTTTGTACAGGTGAGAACTCGCTTGTCCCAGCAACACTACCCTGTTGCATCAAATGGCCCAGAAATTGCTGAAAAAATAACGGCGAGTTCATGGAGCATAAAAAAATCCAGCAATTTGTGGCGATGGAGAGACACGCCAAGCGTTCTGATTGGCCACAAATTGCTGGATGATTTGCCTTGCAAAAAACAAAAAAATTACCATCTCGGCATGAGTCTCCCCATTGTGTGTCATGAAACTACTGCATTTATACCGTTAATGCCGATTCATCTCGCCGCAGCCATTTGGGTAATTCATGTTGTAAGCACCCAGTTAATGACGTGATTTATAGTCCTGACATCCCACCCAGCCTTGGCGGTCCATTGGAGGGAACATTGAAAACGTTGAATCTCACTCCTGCAGGGAGTAAATTATTTTTAAATTTTAATTTTTTAAATTGTTTTCTTACTTTTCCTTTCTGTCTCTTTTTTCTCTCTCTTAATCCAATCTTAATTTCTCTCTCTTTATTTCTCTATATCTAATTTGACTCTAATTCACATATCCGCACCATCACTAAGACCTCCGTAACATCGCCCGTCTCCGCCCCTGCCTCAGCTCATCCGCCGCTGAAACCCTCATCCGTGCCTTTGTACCTCTAGACTTCACTATTCCAACATACTCCTGGCCAGTCTCCCACATTCTACCCTACACAAACTTAAGGTTATCCAAAACTCTGCTGCCCGTATCTTAACTCGTACCAAGTCCCGTTCACCCATCACCTCTGTGCTCGCTGACCTACACTGACTCCCGGTTAAACAACGCCTTGATTTAAAAATTCTCATCCTGGTTTTCAAATCCCTCCATGGCCTCGCCCCTCCCTATCTCTGTAATCTCCTCCAGTCCCACAGGCCTCTTCAGCATCCCTGATTTTCATCGCTCCACCATTGGCGGCCGTGCCTTCAGCTGCCTGGGTCCTAAGCTCTGAAATTCCCTCCCTAAACCTCTTTGCCTCTCTTTCCTCTTTTAAGACGCTCCTTAAAACCTACCTCTTTGACCAAGCTTTTGGTCACCTAGCCTAATGTCTCATGTGGCTCGGTGTCAAATTTTCTTTGATAACATTCCTGTGAAGCACCTTGGGACGTTTTACTACGTTAAAGACGCTATATAAATGCAAGTTGTTGTTGTTATTTCCTTCTCTGTTTCTTTCTCTATCCTTAGATTTAATAGGTTAAGGAGATGGACCATTGGACCCAACGTTCAGGAGGTCCCAGATGCCCCGTCACTCCTCTGTTATCAGCTCGCACTTACAGCAACTTGTGACGTTAAAAAAAAATGATCTGAAGAGTGAGGTAAAAAATCCAATTCACGGTGCTCGCCGCGAGATGCCCCACTCCAGCAATTTCTGGGCCAGAATATTATCCATTAAAACCTTGATTCCATTGCTGTTCGTGATCCAGAGGCTTTCAGCAGGTGGGAATTAATGCAGCATTAACTGCTTTCCTTGGGATTTTATTGCGTTTCTTTGAGGACGAAAAAAAGCCAATTCAGTCAAGCAACCTTGTTCCACGGGCTAAAATATGCAGCAGGGTCATTGTACCTGATGCAATATTCCCCACAATGAGACTGAATAACCAACACTCAATTAACAGGGGATCATTTGCCTGTTGAGCTGATTTGTTCAACTCTCCACGCTTAAGGACTGATTCCCAGGTTGAGCTCTTGCGGTGTGTATGTGTGGGGGGGAGGGGGCACTGACCAATCACAGCCCCTGCTTTGCTGTTCATTTTAATTTTATTGAAAAGTTAGACACTGTGGACCCACATTTTCTGCAGAGTGCTCCCTCTGAGCATCACTCCTCTCCAGGAGAGCCTGAATACACAGCCTGAAAGGGCGGTGGAAGCAGATTCAATAGTAACTTTCAAAAGAGAATTGGATAAATACTTGAAGGGGAAACATTTACAGGGCTTTGGGGAAAGAGCAGGGAGTGGGACTAATTGGAGAGCAGTTTCCAAGAGCCGGCACAGGCACAATGGGCCAAATGGCCTCCTTCTGTGCTGTATGATTCTATTCTATGATTGAGTAATCAGCCCTTAATATCACAATAGTACAGAAAATCAAGGAAAATAACACATTTACACAGGTGCAAAAATGACTTTTGAAAACCAGTTATTGCTGTTTACTGTTCTTGCTAACTTTAGATTTTGCAAACATCCGCTAATTCAACATGGCAGGAGTGATTGAACATTGCTAACATGGAGACTCCTCACACAGAGCTGCGAGGACTGATCCTGAGTGACAAATGACTAAAAAATGAAGTTCAAAACAGTAGAACTCCACAATCTTCATTGCTCTGTTCCCAAATACTTCCCCAAATAGGCTTGGTTTGAAATTTCACCTCCATAATTTGTGGATGGCGAAGAGCTACTGCCCTGTCCCTGATATGTGTAACTGGTATAACTGGTACACAACAGAACAGATTAGATGTTAAAATAAATATGAAGAAAAAATAAAATTCAGCAACAAACTATGAGAAATTGAAACAAACATCATGTGAAAAAGAGAGAAAGTTGTGATCAGTTGGACCTGGAGTCAGGGGCTGTGCAGCACTCGCCTACCCTCCCCACTCATCATCCTCTCGGTCCCATTGGGCAGCACCATCCCTCTGTATTCAAATACTGGGCAGACCCAGCTCCAATTCCTTTCAGCCCATCATGTTTGTGCCAGTGCTATTCACCACATGAGGCACATACTCACACACCCAACTCTCCTGCTCACTCCCCATACCCTTTAATATCCCACCCAGTCTAATCCCATTCTCCTGCTCACTCCCCATACCCTTTAATATCCCACCCAGTCTAATCCCACTCTCCTGCTCACTCCCCACACCCTTTAATATCCCACCCAGTCTAATCCCACTCCCCATACCCTTTAGTATCCCACCCAGTCTAATCCCATTCTCCTGCTCACTCCCATACTCTTTAATATCCCACCCAGTCTAATCCCACTCTCCCCCTCACTCCCCATACCCTTTAATATCCCACCCAGTCTAATCCCACTCTCCTGCTCACTCCCATACCCTTTAATATCCCACCCAGTCTAATCCCACTCTCCCTCACCCTACCCTTTAATATCCCACCCAGTCTAATCCCATTCTCCTGCTCACTCCCCATACCCTTTAATATCCCACCCAGTCTAATCCCACTCTCCCCCTCACTCCCCATACCCTTTAATATCCCACCCAGTCTAATCCCACTCTCCCTCTCACTCCCCTTACCCTTTAATATCCCACCCAGTCTAATCCCACTCTCCTGCTCACTCCCATACCCTTTAATATCCCACCCAGTCTAATCCCACTCTCCCTCTCACTCACCCTACCCTTTAATATCCCACCCAGTCTAATCCCATTTTCCTGCTCACTCCCCATACCCTTTAATATCACATCTCATCTAATCCCACTCTCCTGCTCCCCGTATCCTTTAATATTTCTCTTTTTCAAGAAATTCTGTAATTTCCTTTTAAAAGTAATTAAGGTTCAACCATGGCTTGTGGTAGTGATTCCAGCCATCCTCTGTGTTATGATTTTTTTCTAACCTTCCCTTTGATTATTCTTGTGATTACATTCAGTCTTTCCCCTCTTGTTACCATGTCACCAACCAGTGAAAATGATCTCTGACTATTTACCTCATCATCACCCTTCATGATTTGAGAATCTCACTCCGATCACCCCGAACCATTCAGCGTCAGAACATTTTCAGTGATAATAACAGAGCATAGTCGAATACAAAAGGCATAGCAGCTGTTTTAGAGATCGGGGCCTTTCTCCACATTTGAATTTATAATTCTTCTAAATTGAATTTGCATACATTATTTTATACACAGTAACCCCAGTGACAAGAAATCTTAGGAAAAAAACTTTGGTGTCTGTTATTTCATTTAAATCATCTATTTTTGCAGTCACTTGTACAGAGAAAATACTGACTGAGACTTACACAGTGACACTGAGATTGCAGTGAACACCTGCAAGACAATTTGAAATAAAATACACTTCAAAAGGACTAAAAGCTGTATTAAGGTGCAACTTAAATTTTCAGTGTATTTAAGTATGAGCAAATGTAAGCCTAGAAATTGCTGTTTGTGCTGTTAGTGAAAGATCACCTAGCGCAGGCTGCGAACATTCCTCCGTTAGTTTTGAACTGGCACACAACTCTGTTAAAATAGTAGCAGAGAAATGGGATTTGAACACATTGGCTTAGGCGTCCTGATTAGTGAACACCACCAACATCGAGTGGCCAACCCTCCAGGATCGCCCTGGTGTCTCCAGGAATTAAAGATTAATCTCCAGGACACTGCAGCCAGCAACCCGGGAGACAAATCATAGAGGCATTAAATTAAATTCTGTGTTCGTTTCATTTTCTTTGAACACTTCTGTTGAATAGTCATCAAAATACTGGAAGTGGGGAGAAAAGGCTATTTGACTGACAGTCAAGAATCATCCAATTGGTGTGGGGGGGCGGTGCGTTGTGAGGACGGACGAGTCAGGCGACCAATGGCGGGGTGGTTGGAGGCTGGAGGTCATGTGATGAAATCTCCAGGAATGCATCCAATCAGAGTTGGCAACCCCACTCCAACATGCCAGCCCTGGTGATACTCCCCTGACCCGGCTATGTTGCCAGCTTTGGCGTTACTTGCATGCTGGAGGCCTCTGCCAGGGGCTTCCACCGGAGTCAGGCCAGGTAAAAGTGGTGGTGGGGCCTGTGAACAACAATGCACCTTGAGCCATAGCACAGACCCTGGCAACAATTCCAGTCTTGCCAATAGGGCTTGTTATATAAAATTTATAGTAAATGTTAAGAGTCCATTGAGTATGAACTGCATTGAAGATGTTATACTGCTGTGATGACTGAATAGATTCTAATAAGGGATCATATCTATGTATATATTATTAAAAAGACATGCATTTTCTGTTGTCATAATTTTGGGTCACGCTTTTGAGTCGATATTTGCCATTCAATTTTGCTATTTAACTGTCACAATGTAGTTGCAGTCTCTGGCTATTATTGTGGATCGAGTTTGTCTCCCAACTCTGTCACAGTCTTGTATATAAAAAGTGATATTCATACAGCCATCGGACCACTGCAAACAGGAAAATTACTAGTAAACTGGTCTTTAGAAAAATACAAAATGCTAAGAATGAGGAATTCTAAAGGAAAAATCTTCAAAGAATGATTGAGTGCAGAATGAAAGTAATATTAGAACAAGAGAATAGGAAGGGAAAGATTAAGAGTGCATTGGATGCCTCTCCACCTGTATAGGCATGAGTCATTTGTACCATTTAACAGAGAAATGTCCCTTTTGATCTGCACTGTTCAGTTACAGCACAGGTAAAGAGGAACTTCACCCAAATCCTTGTGATTTCAGGTGGTCTAGCCACCGACACCATCCCTCTCCCTGGCAACTGTCTGAGGCTGAACCAGACTGTTCGCAACCTTGGTGTTATATTTGACCCCGAGATAAGCTTCTGACCACATATCCGTGCCATCACTAAGACCGCCTATTTCCACCTCCATAACATCGCCCAACTCTGTCCCTGCCTCAGCTCATCCACAGGTGAAACCCTCATCCATGCTTTTGTTACCTCTAGACTTGACTATTCCAACGCACTCCAGGGTGGCCTCCCACATTCTACCCTCCGTAAACTTGAGGTCATCCAAAACTCTGCTGTCCGTGTTCTAACTCGCACCAAGTCCCGTTCACCCATCACCCCTGTGCTCGCTGACCTACATTCGCTCCCGGTTAAGCAACGCCTCGATTTTAAAATTCTCATCCTTGTTTTCAAATCCCTCTGTGGCCTCGCCCCTTCCTATCTCTGTAATCTCCTTCAGCCCCACAACCCCCGAGATATCTGCGCTCCTCTAATTCTGCCATCTTGAGCATCCCTGATTATAATCGCTCAACCATTGGTAGCCGTGCCTTCAGTTGCCTGGGCCCTAAGCTCTGGAATTCCTTCCCTAAACCTGTCCGCCTCTCTATCTCTCTTTCCTCCTTTAAGACGCTCCTTAAAACCTACCTTCATCTGTCCTAATATCTCCTTACGTGGCTCCGTGTCAAATTTTGTCTGATTACGCTCCTGTGAAGCACCGTGGGACGTTTTACTATGTTAAAGGCGCTATATCAATGCAAGTTGTTGTTGTTGTTCTGAGCTGGTAAATAAAGCTATTAACTATCTAATGCCAAACATGAGGAGCATTTATTAAAATCCATGGAGAGTAGGAGTAATAATGAATGCCAGCAAAAGGTGACACTGCACCTTGCTTTAGTGTTTTGCTTGCAGAAAGCTTTGTTTATGGTCAACTCCTTTACAGCTCTCACCACTTAAATGTGTTTCAGATCGCACGTAGTTATAGCTCATCAAGAATACCGATGGAAGGGGGAGCAGCTTCCATTAGAAACACAAAAGCTTTTCAGTTTCTCAAAAGACAATGCAGATTTGTAGTTCCTCTTGACAAACAACACTTTATTAAATGATTTTATTTGGAGAAAAAAAAAATCAAACCACTACATGAACCAATTGGGTCCAGATCTGGGTAACTGTCTGACAGGTTGCTGGAGACCTTGGACCCTGACGTGAATGTGAAAGTCTTGCAAACTCCACTGCACTGACCAATCTGCATTTTCCAGGAGTATTTGTAAAGTTCTCTTAACAGAGCATTAAGGGAGGTCTTGTGTATGACGACTGTTGAGCTTAATTTGCAAACAGGAACAAAATGCTGTCCAAATTCTGACCTTCCACATAATGAATAATTTCAATAAAACTACAAGTAAAGATGGCAGGAGATTTATACTTGTGTCATTTCAGGTGAAAATAGCTGGGAATAATTCAAACAAATGTCACTAGTGAAATGCTGAGGTAAAAGTGTAAGAAAAGTTATTTACTGATAGACATGTACCAGCGTCTACTGTGTGTCGGTAAATTAAATTCAAATGCAGGATTGATTACGATACAATAGTGCTTCACTGGCACTGTTCAGTCAGATTGAGGGGAGCCTCGGTGACTCAGGAACATGTCTGCTCCAGGTGTGGTCTTAGTTAAGAAAATGCACAGAAGCCTCACGTTCTATAGATCGATACAAAAAATGCATCTTATGAATTTCTACAACATAGTAATAAAAATCCAATTCAAGAGTAAAAACAGTCATTAAATCTTCGCAAAATATACTCTGGGCCTTACATTGTCACCCCAGGCAAATATTACTGGTGGATTGTGTAATTATTGGTGAGGATGTGAGTATAGCTGGAAACGTATGTTGTACAACAGAGACTGGTCAGTTATTTCAAATCAGCCAAAACTGCCCACCCAAAAATAAGAAAAAGGCAAAAAGACAAATCAATAATACAAGATCAAAAATGGGTGGTGTGGCTGCCTGTTCTTCTCAAATGTTTGGACTCCAGGAGTTCACCAAACATACATCAATAGACGGTTTTATGGGAAAGCAGTGCTGCCGCGAGACCGGAGTTTGATTTCTCCATTACATAAAACAAAAGAAAGGGCATTCAGCCAATCAAAGTGCCTTCACACTATGTACCATTCACCAATTAGAGCCCACGCTCCACACCCCATTCACCAATCAAAGCCCACACTCCACACCCCATTCACCAATCAAAGCCCACACTCCACACCCCATTCACCAATCAAAGCCCACACTCCACACCCCATTCACCAATCAAAGCCCACTCCCCCCACACCATTTACCAATCAAAGCCCACGCCCCTCACCCCATTCACCAATCAAAGCCCACGCTCCACACCCCATTCACCAATCAAAGCCCACGCTCCACACCCCATTCACCAATCAAAGCCCACATTCCACACCCCATTCACCAATCAAAGCCCACACTCCACACCCCATTCACCAATCAAAGCCCACTCCCCCCACACCATTTACCAATCAAAGCCCACGCCCCTCACCCCATTCACCAATTAGAGCCCACGCTCCACACCCCATTCACCAATCAAAGCCCACGCTCCACACCCCATTCACCAATCAAAGCCCACGCTCCACACCCCATTCACCAATCAAAGCCCACGCTCCACACCCCATTCACCAATCAAAGCCCACACTCCACACCCCATTCACCAATCAAAGCCCACTCCCCTCACCCCATTCACCAATCAAAGCCCACTCCGCTCACCCCATTCACCAAAGCCCACTCCTCTCACCCCATTCACCAATCAAATAACCACGCGCCACATCCCATTCACCAATCAAAGCCCACGCTCCACACCCCATTCACCAATCAAAGCCCACTCCCCCACCCCATTCACCAATCAAAGCCCACGCCCCTCACCCCATTCACCAATCAAAGCCCACACCCCCCCACAATATTCACCAATCAAAGCCCACGCTCCACACCCCATTCACCAATCAAAGCCCACTCCGTTCATCCCATTCACCAATCAAAGCCCACGCTCCACACCCCATTCACCAATCAAAGCCCACTCCCCTCACCCCATTCACCAATCAAAGCCCACGCCCCCCCACACCATGCACCAATCAAAGCCCACTCCCCTCACCCCATTCACCAATCAAAGCCCACTCCCCCCACCCCATTCACCAATCAAAGCCCACTCCCCCCACACCATGCACCAATCAAAGCCCACGATCCACCCCATTCACCAATCAAAGCCCACTCCCCCCACACCATGCACCAATCAAAGCCAACTCCCCTCACACCATTCACCAATCAAAGCCCACGATCCACCCTATTCACCAATCAAAGCCCACTCCCCCCACCCCATTCACCAATCAAAGCCCACGCTCCACACCCCATTCACCAATCAAAGCCCACTCCCCCACCCCATTCACCAATCAAAGCCCACACCCCCCACACCATTCACCAATCAAAGCCCATGCTCCACACCTCATTCACCAATCAAAGCCCACTCTGTTCATCCCATTCACCAATCAAAGCCCACGCTCCACACCCCATTCACCAATCAAAGCCCACTCCCCCCACACCATGTACCAATCAAAGCCCACTCCCCTCACCCCATTCACTAATCAAAGCCCACTCCCCTCACCCCATTCACCAATCAAAGCCCACGCCCCCCACACCATGCACCAATCAAAGCCCACTCCCCTCACCCCATTCACCAATCAAAGCCCACTCCCCCCACCCCATTCACCAATCAAAGCCCACTCCCCCCACACCATGCACCAATCAAAGTCCACGATCCACCCCATTCACCAATCAAAGCCCACTCCCCCCACCCCATTCACCAATCAAAGCCCATGCGCCACATCCCATTCAGCAATCAAAGCCCATGCTCCACACCCCATTCACCAATCAAAGCCCACTCCCCCACCCCATTCACCAATCAAAGCCCACACCCCCCCACACCATTCACCAATCAAAGCCCACGCTCCACACCCCATTCACCAATCAAAGCCCACTCCGTTCATCCCATTCACCAATCAAAGCCCACTCCCCTCACCCCATTCACCAATCAAAGCCCACTCCCCCCACACCATGCACCAATCAAAGCCCACTCCCCTCACCCCATTCACTAATCAAAGCCCACTCCCCTCACCCCATTCACCAATCAAAGCCCACGCCCCCCACACCATGCACCAATCAAAGCCCACTCCCCTCACCCCATTCACTAATCAAAGCCCACTCCCCCCACCCCATTCACCAATCAAAGCCCACTCCCCCCACACCATGCACCAATCAAAGCCTACTCCCCTCACCCCATTCACCAATCAAAGCCCACGATCCACCCCATTCACCAATCAAACCCCCCCCCCACACACCATTCACCAATCAAAGCCCTCTCCCCCCACACCATTCACCAATCACCAAGCAAAGCCCTCTCCCCCCACACCATGCACCAATCAAAGCCCACTCCCCTCACCCCATTCACTAATCAAAGCCCACTCCCCTCACCCCATTCACCAATCAAAGCCCACGCCCCCCACACCATGCACCAATCAAAGCCCACTCCCCTCACCCCATTCACTAATCAAAGCCCACTCCCCCCACCCCATTCACCAATCAAAGCCCACTCCCCCCACACCATGCACCAATCAAAGCCTACTCCCCTCACCCCATTCACCAATCAAAGCCCACGATCCACCCCATTCACCAATCAAACCCCCCCCCCACACACCATTCACCAATCAAAGCCCTCTCCCCCCACACCATTCACCAATCACCAAGCAAAGCCCTCTCCCCCCACCCCATTCACCGATCACCAATCAAAGCCCACTCCCCCCGCACCATGTACCATTTGACTGTTCATGGATCTAACCCACCCAATTTCTCTCCTGGGGCGTGTAACCAATCCATAGGTAATTTCCAAAAAGAGCCCCTAGGAGGGAGAACTCGCACTATTCCATCTCACACTGCTGTGTTAAACTCTGAACAGCTGCATGCCACAGATTGGTCATCCTTGGTCCCAAGCAGCACTGACCTCACCGTGTTTTGTAAGATAGTTCGTGGTGCTGCCTATCTTTATCTTTCCATTCCCAACATGGTTCCCATCCAGGATTCTTTTTAAAAGCAGGTAATTGGCACATTAACTGCCTTTGCCCGGAGGCTGTTGTACGCGGTCTGTATTCCATACGCGAAGACCTCAGATCAGATTTTCCACTGACTGTGCTTGGGTACCACACATGTGAAAAATTGGGAGGATGCGGGGTGGGGGAGAGGAGCTTGAACGCTCCTAACAGAGTCCCCTGATCTGTAGTCCTGCTTGAAGTCTGTTAATTGGTTCGAAAAGATATTCACCTTGTTACTTATGACCAAGGATCCACGTTGACTCCTCTGTCCCCTCCACAGATGCTGACTGGCCTACCTGGTGTTTGATGCATTTTCTGTTTTAGTTTCTCTTTGGTGGGTTGTATTACTGGTGAAACGCCAGATCTGATTTAGGTTCAGGACTTTCTTTAGGGAGAAAGTGCAAACAATCACAACCAGAAGCGGGCTGGAGGTTGGATGAAGGAGTCCCCTCATCGGTAGTGTGGCTGAGTGTGTGAGAAGACTAGAGTGGGTTATACTACTCTTCCCCACACTCTAGCCTTATCTGGAGTTAATATTTCAGCAGAAGGTTATAGAAATCTCAGTCCGTGAAAAGGGATGTAACACACAAGTAAAATGGTTTGAAGTGGAAATTACAAGGTGTCCCAAGTTACAAGTTGTCCTATAAAAATGCTAGTGACATTTCTGCTGGCATATTATAAGGGTAATACTGCAAAGTACAGCCTCAATAAATGGGAGCATGGGTCGCAGAATCGACCTCATGTTATAGTCCTATCTGCGTCCTGACCTACAGTTTTCCCAGTTTAAAGGTTCAGGCGCGGGCTGTGCCATGTGTGAAGGGTCAGTTATGAGACAGCTACTCACCCTGTGTCAATCCAAACATGTTGTACACATGAATCACAGCTCCTAAAGTAACCTATCTGACCCAAAAATGAAGATATCACCAAAATAGAAATAAAAGTGTGAAATCCCCTAAATGCCTTTCTGATGTGGCGGTTTGAGAGGAAGCGATATATGTTATTGGTATGTTTTAAACGTCCTGATTACATTTGAACCTTGAAATGACACCACAAAGTTTCCAGTAGTTCACCCTGAGGGAATCACCTTGTGTTAGTTAAGACCAGGAATGAATGTGTTTGGACACAGTATGATAAATCATTCGAACAAGTGTCTGAATTTCTGAATGGACGGAAGGAAAGGGGTTCACAGATTGTTGCAGGTCATCACAATATGCTCGGTGCATAACCAGTGTGGTAGCGCCTTGAGAAAGATACGGTACATACAGTTACACATTTACAGACGTACGGTGTGAGCACTATTTGTGTAGAAACTGACCTACCTGTTTATATGGACAATTCTTTAACGTGCAATAGTCATCCTGTAAACCCCGAGCAGCATGTTGTAGTACATCATTCACCTTTACTCTCTGGGAAACAGTTTCAGCAGATTGTGTAGGAGGCAAGTGTGCAACATTTAGCAGTAATTACAAGCCGTGCTTTGTTCATGATCTGTGCCAACTAAATACAATTTGCAACGACTAACAGAAGGATTCCTCGCCAATCGGTTTAACAAAAACAGTATCTAAATGAAAGTTGTGCCAAATCGGAGGATCTGTATATTGGGACTGAGCATTCTCTTGTTATTTCTCCTCAATCTGTTAACTGACTCAAATCCAAAACAATATCCCTAGCTCCTCAATATGTGCTTGTAGTCATGTGCAGGATAATGAGGTAAGTTACGTTTAGTGAATGACTTAATTTGCTTGATAAGCTGTTTGAAGTTTGACTGCCTGCGTCCTGTGATGACATTTCATGGGGGAATCATCTTGTGTGCAGCTGGTAAATTATCAGACTGAGACTGCGTCCAATCACTTTGTTTGTAACCCTGAGTGCTTAGCAATACAGCAAGTGTTCCATTCGGTTCACAGTCCATCCAGTGTGTGTCAGCTGAATGTACAGGAGAGGGACCTGGGGCCAGGTGGCGGGGCAGCCACAGCCTGATACTGGATGACTGGGAATCTCCGATTGTACTTGGAGGGTCGGTTCCTCAGCAGAAGGTCAATTGACAAGGCTTGTATTGGAATGTGTCGAACACTGGGTGTGTTCTGGGCATTTTAAACTTTATGTTACATTTGATAGAGTAAATAAGGAGAAACTGTTTCCAGTGGCAGCAGGGTCGGTAACCAGAGCACACAGATCTAAGATAATTAATTGGCAAAAGAACCAGAGGCGACATGAGGAGAAATTGTTTTAAGCAGCGAGTTATGATCTGGAATGCACTGCCTGAAAAGGTGGTGGAAGCAGATTCAATAGTAACTTTCAAAAGGGAATTGGATAAATACTTGAAAAGGAGAAATTTGCAGGACTATAGGGAATGAGCAAGGGAGCGGGACTAATTGGAGAGCTCTTCAAAGAGTCGGCACAGGCACGATGGGCCGAATGGCCTCCTGTGCTGTATCATTCTATGATTCTATGATTCTCTTATTCAAGGATTGGACTGGAAATTTAATTTTTTCTGTACTTCTGCAAAATAAATCAGAGATAGTTGATGGTTCTGTTTACTCTGGGTTGTACTCAGTCATTGATCTGTAACGGTATTGGGTGCCAGTAGGACGAGGGTTTCCTAGAATAATCTATTGGATCTTTAAATACAAATTCTCAGAGATAAAAGCAATGAGTAAAAAGCCCCTTGAGAACGACACGGTGTGTCTTACTGTGGAGACTGATGCCCAGCCTTATCAGGTGAACCTGAAATCTAGCAAAGGCTAATCGACGCTTTTAATCTTAGAATTATTCAACTAATTAAAGAAATACTCCAGGAGAGGCCGAAAAATCAGACATGTGGTTCTTCCCCAGCATCTTGTG
This sequence comes from Squalus acanthias, assembly GCA_030390025.1. Classification (NCBI taxonomy): domain Eukaryota; kingdom Metazoa; phylum Chordata; class Chondrichthyes; order Squaliformes; family Squalidae; genus Squalus; species Squalus acanthias. The sequence continues at coordinate 89,533,439 of CM059429.1, read as the reverse complement.
GTTCCCAAGTTCAAAAGTGATATTCAAACTTGCCCACCCGAAGGATTGTAATGGTGCCGGTAGCAGCTAGTGTATCAGGGCCAATATCGCCACTAGATCATCCAGCTCTCATTTGGAAAGACCTCACCCCAAGTTCAGCAACGTGAAAATGAGCAGATGAATCATCTAATTCTTGCAGTTCCCCCGATCCATCCCTGGAGTGTCCTTGGATGCTGAGCATCACCCACCTGCTAATCTCATTACCCTGGGTGGCTCAGTATTGGCCAAATGATGAAGGGGTTTGATGGGGTAGATGTAGAGAAAATGTTTCCACTTGTGGGGGAGTCTAAAACTAGGGGCCATAAATATAAGACAGTCACCAATAAATCCAATAGGTAATTCAGGAGGAACTTCTTCACCCAGAGAGTGGTGAGAATGTGGAACTCGCTACCACAGGGAGTAGTTGAGGCGAATAACATGGATACATTTAAGGGGAAGCTCGATAAGCACATGAGGGAGAAAGGAATAGAAGGATATGTTGATGGGGTGGGATGAAGTAGAGTGTGAGGAGGCTCGTGTGGACCAGCTGGGCTGAATGGCCTCTTTCTGTGCTGTAGACTCGATGTACAAATACCGGTAGGTGCCAAGTTCTTTTTCTCGCTGATATTTTTTACTCTCCCTTCCCCCATCTCCTGCACCCCCGCCCTACAAAGCTGTATTCAGTCGGCCCATTTTCCCCCATCCCACCTACTCTTTCACATGTTCACCCTCTCTCTCTTCGCATCGCCTGGCTGTATGTGTCCATCAGACCGAGGTGATGTGGTCAACCACCCGTGTGCCGTCCAGGTCCACCATCTCCATGCACTCGATCTCCTCGTGGTCGTTGGGGCTTTTCCTTTCCGCCCGCTTCTTAGAGGGCGGCGCAAAGGTCAGTATCACAGGTAAAATGGCAAAGCAGTGGAGAAAGGTGAAAAGCGCTATTAGAAACAGACACCTGAATAGTGTGCAGATCAGATTAGAAGGCACGGAAGTAAGTGGGATTAGACCGACCATGTAGCAAAAGTTGCTCTGCAAAATGGCCACTCCATGCAGTTCCAAAGCATTTTTAACCCACTTCGTCCTTGTTAGGTCTTTGCCCAAGACAAATGTAGATATGAATGGTGCACAGTTGTCGATGGTGTAGTTTATCCCATAAATTAAGCAGAGGACAGAGATACAGTCTAGTTCCACTTCCCACAGTGTCATGAAGCCGATAACTCCAAACTCCACCGAGGCCACAGTCAGGGTCAGCCAGACGTTCAGCAATGAGTTCGCCACCAGGAACGCAGAGAAGAAGAGGACAAACAGCGCACTGATGCACGAGTTCTGCAAGGGCGCTCCCACGGACGAAGCATACCGATCCATGTAGATAAAGGAAGGGTTGAAAATCATAAACTTCACTTTGTACGTCAGAGAAAGTTTCCTCAGTGTCTCCAGCAGATCATAAATCTCTTCTCTGGTGTTCTCCGCTGTCTTGGCCACCAGATACATGCGCGAGGCGACCACCTCCAGCTCACTGTTGGGTTTCCTCACCAGTATGATATCATCCAAGAATTGGGTGTACTGTGGAGTCTTTAGGAAGGAATTCCGCAGGGTTTCTAGGAAGTAGTTTCTGGACACTGCAGCGGTAACATTCAATTTTTTAAGGTAATTTAAATATGTTTCAAACCAAGATATTCTGACAAAGCCCTCAGTGATTTCCAACAAATCCTCCTGAACACTGGCGTTCCAGTACTCTATCGGTTCATAAATATAAAAGCCAATCACGGGGCTGTAGCTGGTGAAGTACCTCTGCTGGACGGTGCTATATGAGACGGTGCGAGACTCAGTAGCCACCACGTTACTGAGGTCCAACCCTTCACTGACCTGCAGGTAGCCCATTAAGGCAAAGGAGATATAAACGAGATAAAACAGAACCACAAAGGGCTTGACGTAAGTGTTTGTAATCCAGTCGCAATAATACTGCTTCAGAAACCAAAGCAGGAAATGATTTTCATAGGTGCTCGTGTCACTTGGAGCCGCTGCCTCCTCGCTAAATTTGGACATCATGATAAACCTGTACCAGGCGGGTTTACCTTGGAGATCATCTGGTTTTGGCACCTTTCTGCAAAAGATACTGTGCTGGTAATTATTTTCTAAGTAACCAGTGAAGACCAGATTGGAGCCATAGAATGCCATCAGGTAGAGGTAGTTAAAAAGCACTGATATGCACGTGTTAACACAGAACTCCTTCACTGCTTCTATATTGGTGAAGGGGCTGGCACCAATGCCAAACGTCACCATGTACATAGCAGTGGTGAGTGTAATGGGCAGCATAGTATCAGCATACACACTGGCAATCCTCTCCTTCACATGCTGATCCTCCATGGTCTCCCTCCATGACGAGAGCATTTCAAACATGCCATACAGTCCGTGCCCTGAGAAAAGGGAGACAGAAAGGCTTTGATTAAAATCAGAGCATCAAAAGCTACCACCAGCCCAGAAAGCTGCTTGTTGTAGCGCAAGATCTGGGGCTGGTCCTCAAGTACCATGCAAACCCTAACCACCAGGCCCTTTCCTACAACCTTCACTTAGGGATATGCACAGGCCCAGCTTCGTACCTCTCAAACTTGACGCGGCTGTTCCCTGTGCGAGGCTCGGCCCTTGCTTGTTGATCCTGCCATGTCTACATCAAACAAACCGGGGCCGACTTTGACCTTTGGCGGCCTGTTCCAGGGTGAAGAGACCCCCCACACCCCAAATGATTTTGAGGCCCCAGCCTCTCTTAAATTTGGAAGCCAAACAGCTGGGGATCAAAGGGCAGCAGCAGCCCAGATTATTTTTGTAATCATTTGATAAATCCTGAGCCCAGGAGTGCTAACTTTGCCCACAAAAAGAATTTGACACTTACCTTTGGCTGGGCCTCTTCAGTTCAATCGCCCGTGGAACTGATCAGAGTTCCAAACAAAAATGGCAATTGGGGTCCTATTTACGTCGGAGCACCCCGATTTCTATATTAAAAGGGGCCTATTGCCTGAAACAGGCGGGTGCTTTGGACGCCTGGCGGTAGGCCCCTTTCAAAATGGCCGTTACTACCCCATTAACACCAGGCAAAGGGAGTGAGAATCAACCCCATCACGCCTTCGCTCCAGGACACCAGGGTAACATTGTCCTAAACACTATGGTGACTGCCCCCAGTGTTTGCTATTTTACTCCACATGTCAACACGCTGCTTTTAGAATTCTCTTTATTCTATGGTCCAAGGTGTCATAAGATTGTGCATTCAATTTTTCTTTGGTGCAGTGAACTGCATTCAGGCCTCCCGACAACTCAGGATCGCAGAAACATTACACAGGTGGTTCCCTACGCTTGCAGTCACATAACATTTGTACGGGAGATCGTCACTGTTTGGTGAAAGACCTGGCGGAGATGTTAGTCAAACAGATACTGGCTACTCATGTGTCAGCCGTGGCTCAGTGGGTAGTACTCTCACCTCTGGTTCAAGTCCCACTCCAGAGACTTGAGCACAATATCTAGGCTGACACTCCAGTGCAGTGCTGAGGGAGTGCTGCACTGTCAGAGGTGCCGTCTTTCGGATGAGACGTTAAACCGAGGTCCCGTCTGCTCTCTCAGGTGGACGCAAAAGATCCCACTGCATTATTCAAAGAAGAGCAGGGGAGTTCTCCCCAGTGTCCCGGCCAATATTTATCCATCAGTCAACATAAAAAAAACGATAATCTGGTCATTATCACATTGCTGTTTGTGGGAGCTTGCTTTGCGCAAATTGGCTGCCGCGTTTCCCACATTACAACAGTGACTACACTTCAAAAGTACTTTGGCTGGAAAGCGCTTTGAGACATAGAAATGCAAGTCTTTCTTTTTTTAACACACTGTGTTCGACTCTGAAATGACAACTCCTCTGCTGAGAGGACCTTGGGCTTTGTACTGACACAGTTAACAGCACTCAGTGCTGACACTGAGACAAATGTGAACCTCTGACCCAGATTTTCTTGTCACAGCGAGAGATTGGTTCTGTGCATCGTAATCTCCGTTGATAACTTTCTCCATTTCCAATTAGAACATGTCGCAGCGAGCTTGGCGGCCAATCTAAAACGGAGCAATATTTACGCCATAAATTCCTGTAAAATCTCCTCCAGAATAATGGAGTATGGCACCTTTAGTATGGCAACATCCAAACAAATTGTCAACTTTTACTCTGTGTGCTGTGACTCTCAAAATTGAATTTAAACTTACCTTTAATTCTCCAATGGCAATCCCATACACTGGGATAATTATGTATATTTTCCACATTCATTATCAGAGAATTGCAGTGCACACAGATGACCACAACCTCAAACACCTACAGGACACGGGCCCCAAACACCTACAGGCCACAGGCCTCAAACACCTACAGGCCATGGGCCCCAAACACCTACAGGCCACAGGCCTCAAACATCTACAGGCCATGGGCCCCAAACACCTACAGGACACGGGCCCCAAACATCTACAGGCCATGGGCCCCAAACACCTACAGGCCACAGGCCTCAAACACCTACAGGCCACAGGCCTCAAACACCTACAGGACACAGGCCTCAAACACCTACAGGACACAGGCCTCAAACACCTACAGGCCACAGGCCTCAAACACCTACAGGCCGTGGGCCCCAAACACCTACAGGCCACGGGCCTCCAACACCTATAGACCACAGGCCTCAGACACCTATAGGCCATGGGCATCTAGGCAATAGTGACCATTATATAATATGGTTTTGGATAATAATTGAGAAAGACATGAGCATGAAAAGATAGAGTCATAGAGTTATACAGCACAGAAAGAGGCCCTTCGGCCCATCCTGTCCGCGCCGGCCATCAAGCCCTGTCTATTCTAATCCCATTTTCCAGCACTTGGTCCGTAGCCTTGTATGCAATGGCGTTTCAAGTGCTCATCTAAATGCTTCTTGAATGTTGTGAGGGTTCCTGCCTCTACCACCCTTTCAGGCAGTGAGTTCCAGATTCCAACCACCCTCTGGGTGAAAAAGTTTTCCTCAAATCCCCTCTAAACCTTCTGCCCCTTACCTTGAAACTATGCCCCCTGGTTATTGACCCCTCTACTAAGGGGAAATGTTCCTTTCTATCTACCCTATCTATGCCCCTCCTAATTTTGTACACCTCAATCAGGTCCCCCCTCAGCCTTCTCTGCTCTAAGGAAAACAACCCCAGCCTGTCCAGTCTCTCTTCATAGCTGAAGCGCTGCAGCCCAGGTAACATCCTGGTGAATCTCCTCTGCACCCTCTCCAATGCAATCACATCCCTCCTATAGTGTGGTGACCAGAACTGCACACAGTATTCCAGCTGTGGCCTAACTAGCGTTTTGTACAGCTCCATCATAACCTCCCTGCTCTTATATTCTATGCCTCGGCTAATGAAGGCAAGTATCCCATATGCCTTTTTAACCACCTTATCTACCTGTCCTGCTGCCTTCAGGGATCTATGTACATCCACACCAAGGTCCCTCTGATCCTCTGTCCTTCCTAGGGTCCTACCATTCATTGTGTATTCCCTTGCCTTGTTAGTCCTCCCAAAATGCATCACCTCACACTTTTCAGGGTTAAATTCCATTTGCCACTGTTCTGCCCATCTGACCAACCCATCTATATCGTCCTGTAGCCTGAGGCTTCCCTCCTCACTATTTACCACCCCACCAATTTTTGTGTCATCTGCGAACTTACTGATCATACCTCCTACATTCATATCTAAATCATTAACGTACACTACAAACAGCAAAAGAGCCAGCACCGATCCCTGCGGTACACCACTGGACACAGGCTTCCAGTCACAAAAACAACCTTCGACCATCACCCTCTGCCCCCTGCCACTAAGCCAATTTTGGATCCAATGTGCTAAGTTGCCCTGGATCCCATGGGCTCTTACCTTCTTGACCAGTCTCCCATGTGGGACCTTGTGAAAAGCCTTACTGAAGTCCATGTAGACCACATCAACTGCACTACCCTCATCCACACACCTAGTCACCCCCTCGAAAAATTCAATCAAATTGGTCAGACATGATCTCCCCCTGACAAAGCCATGCTGACTATCCTTGATTAATCCTTGCCTCTCCAAGTGGAGACTAATTCTGTCCCTCAGAATTTTTTCCAATAATTTCCCTACCACTGATGTTAGGCTCACTGGCCTGTAATTCCCTGGTTTATCCCTACTACCCTTCTTGAATAATGGTACTATGTTAGCTGTTCTCCAGTCCTCTGGGACCTCCCCTGTGGCCAGAGAGGTTCTGAAAATTTGTGTCAGAGCCCCTGCAATCTCCTCCCTTGCCTCACACAGCAGCCTGGGATACATCTCGTCTGGGCCTAGGGATTTATCCACTTTTAAGCCCGCTAAAACCGCTAGTACCTCCTCCCTCTCAATACTAATTTGTTCAAGTATATCACAATCCCCCTGCCTGATTTCTATGCCTACATCATCCTTCTCCATAGTGAACACAGATGCAAAATATTCATTTAAAACCTCACCTACATCTTCTGGCTCTACACACAGATTGTCACTTTGGTCCCTAATGGGCCCTACTCTTTCCCTGGTTATCCTCTTGCCCTTAATATACTTATAAAACACCTTGGGATTTTCCTTTATTTTGCCCGCCAGTGTTTTTTCATGCCCCCTCTTCGCTCTCCTAATTTCTTTTTTAAGTACCCCCCTGCACTTTCTATACTCCTCTAGGGCTTCCACTATTTTTAGTCCTTTGTATCTGCCAAAAAGCCTCCCTTTTTTTCCTAATCCATTCTTGTCTATCCCTTGACATCCAGGGTTCCCTGGGCTTGTTGGTCCCACCCTTGACCTTTACGGGAATATGTTGGCGTTGTACTCTCTCTATTTCCTTTCTGAAAGACTCCCACTGCTCTGATGTGGATTTTCCAACAAGTAGCTGATCCCAGTCCACTTTGGCCAGATCCTGCCTTATCATATTAAAATCGGCCTTCCCCCAATTTAGAACCTTTATTTCCGGTCCATCTTTGTCCTTTTCCATGACTACCTTAAATCTCACCGAATTATGGTCACTGACACCAAAATGCTCTCCTACTAACACTTCTACCACTTGCCCGGGTACATTCCCTAGAATTAGGTCCAGTACTGCCCCCTCTCTTGTAGGACTTTCTACATGCTGGCTCAAAAAGCTCTCCTGGATGCACTTTAAGAATTCCGCACCCTCTAAGCCTTTCACACTCTCACTATCCCAGTTAATATTGGGGAAGTTGAAATCCCCCACTATTATTACCCTATTATTTCTACACTTCTCTGAGATTTGCCTACATATCTGTTCCTCTATCTCCCCCTGACTGTTTGGGGGCGTATAGTACACTCCCAGTTCTACCCATATGGCCTCATTAGAGGAACCTGCTAAGATATCATCCCTCCTTACAGCAGTAATTGACTCCTTGATTAATATTGCGACACTCCCTCCTCTTTTACACCCCCCTCTGTCTCGCCTGAAGATTCTATACCCTGGAATATTGAGCTGCCAGTCCTGCCCCTCCCTCAACCATGTCTCTGTGATAGCAACAATATCATACTCCCATGTGTTCATCAACATCTTCAATTCATCTGCCTTACTTGCAAGACTCCTTGCATTAAAATAAATGCCATCCAGCCTTGCCATACTCCCTTGTGCTGTTACATATTTGCTCTGTCTTCCAGGTTGACTTGTTTTTTCCTCTATATTTGGCTGTGCATCACCCCCTACTATAGCTCCACTCTGTATCCCATCCCCCTGCCAAGTTAGTTTAAACTCCCCCCAACAGTACCAGCAAACCTCCCCGCAAGGATGTTGGTCCCGTTCCAGTTCAGGTGCAACCCGTCCGACTTGTACAGTTCCCACCTTCCCCAGAAGCAGACCCAGTGATCCAGGAAACTATAGCCCTCCCTCCTGCACCAACTCTTTAGCCACACATTCATCTGCTCTATCCTCCTATTCCTATACTCACTAGCACGTGAGACCGGGAGTAATCCAGAGATTACAACCTTTGAGGTCCTGCTTTTTAATCTGCTACGTAGCTCCCTAAATTCTTGTTGCAGGACCTCATCCCTCTTTCTACCCATGTCGTTGGTACCAATGTGAACCACGACCTCTGACTGTTCGCCCTCCCCCTTCAGAATGCCCTGCAGCCGTTCAGTGACATCCTTGACCCTGGCACCAGGGAGGCAACATACCATCCTGGAGTCACGTCTGTGGCCACAGAAACATCTATCAGAATAATAGATTGGACAAAAGCTAATTTTGAGGGACTGTGAATAGAACTTGTGAAAATAAAATGGACAACAATATTAGCAAACAATGATACAGAACAGCAATGGGAAACATTTCAAACTATGTTCAACAGACCACAACCTCAAACACCTGCAGGACACAGGCCTAAAACACCTATAGACCACAGGCCTCAAACACCTATAGACCACAGGCCTCAAACACCTATAGACCACAGGCCTCAAACAACTATAGGCCGTGGGCCCCAAACACCTACAGGCCATGGGCCCCAAACACCTACAGGCCACGGGCCTCAAACACCTACAGGCCACAGGCCTCAAACACCTACAGGCCACAGGCCTCAAACACCTATAGGCCATGGGCCCCAAACACCTACAGGCCACGGGCCTCAAACACCTACAGGCCACGGGCCTCAAACACCTACAGGACACAGGCCTCAAACAATGATATAGAGCAGCAATGGGAAACATTTCAAACTATGTTCAACAGAGCCCAGGAAAAGTATATTCCGCTAAAAAACAGGAACAAACTAAACACTAATGAGCCGCCTTGGATGAATAAAGACATAAGGGAAAAATTGAGGTTAAGGAAAGATGCATATACTAAGTACATAGACAGCAGGGCATGACAAGAGAGAATATGAAGAGACTAGGAGAGAAATCAAAAAAAATTAGAAAGGCAAAGTGGAACTATGAAATTAAACAATCAAGGAACATAAAACAAAATAGTAAAATATTTTACAGGCACATAAATAAAAAAGGGAAGTCGGAATGGGAATAGGGCCACTATGGGTCGGACAGGATAAAATCACAGGCAGCGATAGTGAAATGGCAGAAATATTAAATAATTATTTTGCTTCAGTATTTACCAGGGAGACCGATCAGATGGACAAGTCATCAGAAGATAAGATTAGAAATGATGTAACCGCATTTAAAATAAAAAGGGGAGAAATATTAAATAAACTAATCAAACTCAAAGAGGATAAATCCCCTGGTCCGGATGGATTACATCCGTGCATTTTTAAAGAATCTAGGGAAGAGATAACAGAGGCATATTTAGTAATTTGTTAGAAAAAGGTGTAGTGCCAGAGGACTGGTGGATAGCTAACAAAACACTTATATTTAAGAAGGAAGATAGAACATGTCCAGGGAACGATAGACCAGTCAGCTTAACATCAGTAATAGGGAAAATAGTGGAATCCCTACTAAAGGAGAAAATAGAAAAACATCTAGAAACCAAAAATATAAAAATAAGTAGTCAACATGGATTTCAAAAGGGAAATTTTTGCTTGACAAACCTTATTGAATTACTTGAAGAGTTAACAGTGAGAGTAGACAAGGGTGATGTAGTAGATGTAATATATCTAGGTTTCCAAAAGGCCTTTGATAAGGTAGAACATAATAGACTAATGAATAAGGTCAGAGCATATGGAGTCAGTGGACAAGTAGCAGAATGTATAGCAAGCTGACTTCAAGAGAGAAAGCAGAGAGTGGGAGTAAAGGGCAGCTATTCACAGTGGCAGAAGGTGGGCAGTGGTGTTCCACAAGGATCAGTGCTGGGACCACTGTTGTTCACAATTTATGTTAACGATTTAGACTTTGGAATCAAAAACACAATTTCTAAATTTGCAGACGACACCAAATTGGGAGGGACAGTCAACACCGAGGAGGACTGCAACAAATTACAAGAAGATATTAATAAATTTGCAGAATGGGCATATAATTGGCAAATTAATTTCAACACAGATAAGCGTGGGATAGTACATTTTGGTAAGAAAAATAACGAGGTCACATATTACTTGGAAAATAAGAATCTAAATGGGGTAGAGACGCAAAGGGATCTGGGAGTACAAATACAAAAATCACTAAAAGTTGTGATGTAGGTCAAGAAGGCCATAAAAAAAGCAAACCAAGCATTAGGGTTTACTTCTAGAGGGATAGAATTGAAAAGTAGAGAAGTTATGCTAAACTTGTATCGAACCTTGGTTAGACCACACTTAGAGTACTGCGTACAATTCTGGTCGCCATATTATAAAAGGGATATAGATGCACTGGAGAGGGTGCAGGGAAGATTTACAAGGATGATACCAGAAATGCGAGGTTATATCTATCAAGAAAGGATGAACAGGCTGGGTCTCTTTTCTCTTGAAAAGACAAGGCTGAGAGGTGACCTAATAAAGGTCTTTAAAATTATGAAAGGTTTTGATAGAGTGGATACAGAGTGTTTCCACTAGTGGGGAAGAGCATAACTAGAGGCTATAAGATAGTCACCAAGAAATCTAATAGGGAATTCAGCAGAAACTTCTTTATCCAGAGAGTGGTGAGAATGTGGAACTCGCTACCACAGAGAGTGGTTGAGGCGAATAGTATAGATGCATTTAAGGGGAAGCTAGCTAAGCATATGAGGGAGAAGGGAATAGAGGGTTATGCTGATAGAGCTAGATGAGGAGGGATGGGAGGAGGCTCGAGTGGAGCATAAATGCCTGCATGGACTGGTTGGGCCGACTGGCCTGTTTCTGTGCTGTATATCTGGTGTAATTCTATGCAATTTTAGGTGCAACATGAAATAAAATAATTTCTCTGGTGTTTTATTACTATTTTTTAAGTGATTTAAAAAAAATATTATCTGCACTGAGACCTGCTCTGTATTTTCAGTTCCTTTGAATGCATTTTTATGGTATCAGAATGAGTCACATAAAAATTTGAAAAGCTTTCACGATTGCATATTCTTAAATATACAGGCATAGCAATTTTGTTGTGCCGTGCACGTTTATTGGGTGATAAACAGGTGCCTAAAACAGGAAGCGAATGCTCATTACGAGCCGGAAGTGCGCCGCCCGCCATATTGGTATCGGCAAAAATATAGGCGTCCAGGGCTGGCGCCTGAAACACCCTGAGAATATAATGGATCCAAGCCCAGGTCCACATGTGGCCGAGCAGGCAGTCCTTAAAGAGCCAGCACCAAAATGGTAGGGTCGAGTTTCCGCATTGAGCGTAAACAGCGATCGCACTCAAATCCCACTCAAAATTGCACTGGTTTTCAGAAGTGATTTTTTTGCTCTGGTTTCTCCTCAAACTAACTTGTATATCGCTGAATGTAAACTCTTCCGCGAACCAATGCAAACGGGCAGCGTTTTAGAACTTAATCTTTTTTTGTATTAGAAAATATACCTTGATTATTTAAGAGTGGTAACCTGGTGAAGTGTTATTAATACAGCTGAAAATGGGTTTATCACAAACAATAAGCATTTTTAATCAGAGTGTCTCGTCCACCACCTGTGAATAACCCGATTTTAAATAACTGAAAATAATTTTTAAAAACTGTAGAGAACCATTTACTAGTTTCATTGGTGTACAGTAGTCAGTTTCTTAGTGAATTAAATATTTTTTAATATTTAAAAACTTTTAAAAGGTGCCCATTAGTGTCCTTGTGCCTAAAAAAAAGCTTAATTTTTAGAGCCTCCTCGAAGGGCCTCAAACGGGTGCAATGGGCGTAAATTCGCCATGGCGATTAATTTAGTCTGGCCAGTTTTGTGAGCGGGGCTGCTTCCAGTGCGATGTATTTTAAATCAGCGCAGAAGATCGAGGAAACTCGATTTGTGCTGCATGTAACTTACATTTGAAATTTCTCGAACTGCAGCGCTGGTTTGGCCAATTTCGGGCAAAGAAAACCAGCGCAACCGAGCGGAAATTCCAGGCTGGCGTGTCTAAAGTACAGTCCCCACCGCTGACAGCGGGCGTCCACATGCAAAGGTGATTTGCCCACTATAACGAGGTAGCACTACTATTTCAGTGATCAACAAGAATGTTCCTTCTCTGTGGCTCCATTCTGACCTGGAGCTTTATTTAAACTGCAGTCAGTTTACAAACTGCTTCACCTGACGAAGGAACAGCAGCTCCGAAAGCTCGTGATTTCAAATAAAACTGTTGGACAATAACCTGGTGTTGCGCGACTTCTCATTTTAGTTTACAAACTGTAAGTCCACACCAATTAGAAGGGTTTCAATACACAAAGGGTAATTGAACATTAACCAGGAGTTATTTATTTGTTTGTTCTTGCATTCAGTGCACCTGAACACGGTGCGAACCAGTGAGTAAGCACAACTGTGACTGCCCAAAATAAACAGCGCTCTTAAGTTGCAATAACTGGCAACTTTATAATTGACGTTAATGCAAATGCGCATGGTACTCATGTTGTAGCAATACAAGCGATTGCCTGTTTTAAAGGGGGACATTTTAAGTGGTGGGGACTCGAAATTTATCCTCAAAGTGCAGCTGGCAGAATAAGGCCTGCCCCTCCCAACTCCACTTTCAACCCATCCGAAGGTGCCGTCACCCTTCTCTCCTCCTGAACTCAAACCACGACAGATCACACACCTCAAACCCATACAGATAGAGATCACAAACCCCTAGAGATAGAGATTACAAACCCCTACAGATAGAGATCACAAACCGGACAGATAGAGATCACAAACCCCTACAGATAGAGATCACAAACCCCTACAGATAGAGTTCACAAACCCCTACAGATAGAGATCACAAACCCCTACAGATAGAGATCACAAACCGGACAGATAGAGATCACAAACCGGACAGATAGAGATCACAAACCCCGACAGATAGAGAACACAAACCCCTACAGATAGAGATCACAAACCCCTACAGATAGAGATCACAAACCGGACAGATAGAGATCACAAACCCCGACAGATAGAGAACACAAACCCCTACAGATAGAGATCACAAACCCCTACACATAGAGATCACAAACCCCGACAGATAGAGATCACAAACCCCTACAGATAGAGATCACAAACCCCAACAGATAGAGATTACAAACCGGAGAGATAGAGATCACAAAACCCTACAGATGGAGATCACAAACCCCGACAGATAGAGATCACAAACCCCAACAAATAGAGATCACAAACCCCTACAGATAGAGATCACAAACCCCGACAGATAGAGATCACAAACCCCTACAGATAGAGATCACAAACCCCGACAGACAGAGATCACAAACCCCTGCAGATAGAGATCACAAACCCCTACAGATAGAGATCACAAACCGGACAGATAGAGATCACAAACCCCTACAGATAGAGATCACAAACCTCTACAGACAGAGATCACAAACCCCGACAGATAGAGATCACAAACCCCTACAGATAGAGATCACAAACCCCGACAGATAGAGATCACAAACCCCGACAGACAGAGATCACAAACCCCGACAGACAGAGATCACAAACCCCTACAGATAGAGATCACAAACCCCGACAGATAGAGATCACAAACCCCAACAGATAGAGATCACAAACCTCTACAGACAGAGATCACAAACCCCGACAGATAGAGATCACAAACCCCTACAGATAGAGATCACAAACCCCGACAGATAGAGATCACAAACCCCGACAGACAGAGATCACAAACCCCGACAGACAGAGATCACAAACCCCTACAGATAGAGATCACAAACCCCGACAGATAGAGATCACAAACCCCTACAGATAGAGATCACAAACCGGACAGATAGAGATCACAAACCCCGACAGATAGAGATCACAAACCCCTACAGATAGAGATCACAAACCCCGACAGATAGAGATCACAAACCCCTACAGATAGAGATCACAAACCCCTACAGATAGAGATCACAAACCCCTACAGATAGAGATCACAAACCCCTACAGATAGAGATCACAAACCCCTACAGATAGAGATCACAAACCCCTACAGATAGAGATCACAAACCGGACAGATAGAGATCACAAACCCCGACAGATAGAGATCACAAACCGGACAGATAGAGATCACAAACCCCGACAGATAGAGATCACAAACCCCTACAGATAGAGATCACAAACCCCGACAGATAGAGATCACAAACCCCTACAGATAGAGATCACAAACCCCTACAGATAGAGATCACAAACCCCTACAGATAGAGATCACAAACCGGACAGATAGAGATCACAAACCCCTACAGATAGAGATCACAAACCTCTACAGACAGAGATCACAAACCCCGCCAGATAGAGATCACAAACCCCTACAGATAGAGATCACAAACCGGACAGATAGAGATCACAAACCCCGACAGATAGAGATCACAAACCCCTACAGATAGAGATCACAAACCCCGACAGATAGAGATCACAAACCGGACAGATAGAGATCACAAACCGGACAGATAGAGATCACAAACCAGACAGATAGAGATCACAAACCCCTACAGATAGAGATCACAAACCCCGACAGATAGAGATCACAAACCCCTACAGATAGAGATCACAAACCCCGACAGATAGAGATCACAAACCCCGACAGATAGAGATCACAAACCCCTACAGACAGAGATCACAAACCCCTGCAGATAGAGATCACAAACCCCTACAGATAGAGATCACAAACCCCTACAGACAGAGATCACAAACCCCTGCAGATAGAGATCACAAACCCCTACAGATAGAGATCACAAACCGGACAGATAGAGATCACAAACCGGACAGATAGAGATCACAAACCGGACAGATAGAGATCACAAACCCCTACAGATAGAGATCACAAACCCCGACAGATAGAGATCACAAACCGGACAGATAGCGATCACAAACCTCTACAGATAGAGATTACAAACCGGACAGATAGAGATCACAAACCTCTACAGATAGAGATCACAAACCCCTACAGATAGAGATCACAAAACTCTACAGATAGAGATCACAAACCTCTACAGATAGAGATTACAAACCGGAGAGATAGAGATCACAAACCCCTACAGATAGAGATCACAAACCGGAGAGATAGAGATCACAAACCGGACAGATAGAGATCACAAACCCCTACAGATAGAGATTACAAACCGGAGAGATAGAGATCACAAAACCCTACAGATAGAGATCACAAACCCCAACAGATAGAGATTACAAACCGGAGAGATAGAGATCACAAAACCCTACAGATAGAGATCACAAACCCCGACAGATAGAGATCACAAACCCCTACAGATGGAGATCACAAACCCCGACAGATAGAGATCACAAACCCCTACAGATGGAGATCACAAACCCCTACAGATAGAGATTACAAACCGGAGAGATAGAGATCACAAACCCCTACAGATAGAGATCACAAACCCCTACAGATCGAGATCACAAACCCCTACAGATAGAGATCACAAACCGGACAGATAGAGATCACAAACCCCTACAGATAGAGATCACAAACCGGACAGATAGAGATCACAAACCCCTACAGATAGAGATCACAAACCCCTACAGATAGAGATCACAAACCGGACAGATAGAGATCACAAACCGGACAGATAGAGATCACAAACCGGACAGATAGAGATCACAAACCCCTGCAGATAGAGATCACAAACCCCTACAGATAGAGATCACAAACCCCTACAGATAGAGATCACAAACCCCTACAGATAGAGATCACAAACCCCTACAGAAAGAGATCACAAACCCCTGCAGATAGAGATCACAAACCCCTACAGATAGAGATCACAAACCCCTACAGATAGAGATCACAAACCGGACAGATAGAGATCACAAACCGGACAGATAGAGATCACAAACCCCTCCAGATAGAGATCACAAACCCCTACAGATAGAGATCACAAACACCGACAGATAGAGATCACAAACCCCTACAGATAGAGATCACAAACCCCTACAGATAGAGATCACAAACCGGACAGATAGAGATCACAAACCCCTGCAGATAGAGATCACAAACCCCTACAGATAGAGATCACAAACCGGACAGACAGAGATCACAAACCCCTACAGATAGAGATCACAAACCGGACAGACAGAGATCACAACCCCCTACAGATAGAGATCACAAACCCCGACAGATAGAGATCACAAACCCCTACAGATAGAGATCACAAACCCCTACAGATAGAGATCACAAACCGGACAGATAGAGATCACAAACCCCTACAGATAGAGATCACAAACCCCTCCAGATAGAGATCACAAACACCTACAGATAGAGATCACAAACCCCTCCAGATAGAGATCACAAACACCTACAGATAGAGATCACAACCCCCTACAGATAGAGATCACAACCCCCTACAGATAGAGATCACAAACCCCTACAGATAGAGATCACAAACCCCTACAGATAGAGATCACAAACCGGACAGACAGAGATCACAAACCCCTACAGATAGAGATCACAAACCCCTACAGATAGAGATCACAAACCCCTGCAGATAGAGATCACAAACCCCTACAGATAGAGATCACAAACCCCTCCAGATAGAGATCACAAACCGACAGATAGAGATCACAAACCGCTACAGAAAGAGATCACAAACCGGACAGATAGAGATCACAAACCGGGCAGATAGAGATCACAAACCGGACAGATAGAGATCACAAACCGGACAGATAGAGATCACAAACCCCAACAGATAGAGATCACAAACCCCTACAGAAAGAGATCACAAACCGGACAGATAGAGATCACAAACCGGACAGATAGAGATCACAAACCCCTCCAGATAGAGATCACAAACCCCTACAGAAAGAGATCACAAACCGGACAGATAGAGATCACAAACCGGACAGATAGAGATCACAAACCCCTACAGATAGAGATCACAAAACTCTACAGGTAGAGATCACAAACCCCTACAGGTAGAGATCACAAACCCCTACAGATAGAGATCACAAACCCCTACAGATAGAGTTCACAAACCCCTACAGATAGAGATCACAAACCCCTACAGATAGAGATCACAAACCCCAACAGATAGAGATCACAAACCCCAACAGATAGAGATCACAAAACTCTACAGGTAGAGATCACAAACCCCTACAGATAGAGATCACAAACTCTACAGGTAGAGATCACAAACCCCTACAGATAGAGATCACAAACCCCAACAGATAGAGATCACAAACCCCAACAGATAGAGATCACAAAACTCTACAGGTAGAGATCACAAACCCCTACAGATAGAGATCACAAAACTCTACAGGTAGAGATCACAAACCCCTACAGATAGAGATCACAAACCCCTACAGATAGAGATCACAAACCCCAACAGATAGAGATCACAAAACTCTACAGGTAGAGATCACAAACCCCTACAGATAGAGATCACAAAACTCTACAGGTAGAGATCACAAACCGGACAGATAGAGATCACAAACCCCTACAGATAGAGATCACAAACCCCTACAGATAGAGATCACAAACCGGACAGATAGAGATCACAAACCCCTACAGATAGAGATCACAAACCCCGACAGATAGAGATCACAAACCGGACAGATAGAGATCACAAACCCCTACAGATAGAGATCACAAACCCCTACAGATAGAGATCACAAACCGCTACAGACAGAGATCACAAACCCCTACAGATAGAGATCACAAACACCTACAGATAGAGATCACAAACCCCTACAGATGGAGATCACAAACCCCTACAGATCGAGATCACAAACCCCTACAGATAGAGATCACAAACCACTGCAGATAGAGATCACAAACACCTACAGATAGAGATCACAAACACCTACAGATGGAGATCACAAACCCCTACAGATAGAGATCACAAACCCCTACAGATAGAGATCACAAACCGGACAGATAGAGATCACAAATCTCTACAGATAGAGATCACAAACCCCAACAGATAGAGATCACAAACCGGACAGATAGAGATCACAAATCTCTACAGATAGAGATCACAAACCCCTACAGATAGAGATCACAAACCGGACAGATAGAGATCACAAATCTCTACAGATAGAGATCACAAACCCCGACAGATAGAGATCACAAACCCCTACAGATAGAGATCACAAACCCCCACAGATAGAGATCACAAACCCCTACAGATAGAGATCACAAACCCCTACAGATAGAGAACACAAACCCCTACAGATAGAGAACACAAACCCCGACAGATAGAGATCACAAACCGGACAGATAGAGATCACAAACACCTACAGATAGAGATCACAAACACCTACAGATAGAGATCACAAACACCGACAGATAGAGATCACAAACACCTACAGATAGAGATCACAAACACCTACAGATAGAGATCACAAACACCGACAGATAGAGATCACAAACCCCTACAGATAGAGATCACAAACCCCTACAGATAGAGATCACAAACCGGACAGACAGAGATCACAAACCCCTACAGATAGAGATCACAAACCCCTACAGATAGAGATCACAAACACCTACAGATAGAGATCACAAACCCCTGCAGATAGAGAACACAAACCCCTACAGATAGAGATCACAAACCCCGACAGATAGAGATCACAAAACCCTGCAGATAGAGATCACAAACCGGACAGATAGAGATCACAAACCCCTCCAGATAGAGATCACAAACCGCTACAGAAAGAGATCACAAACCGGACAGATAGAGATCACAAACCGGACAGATAGAGATCACAAACCCCTACAGAAAGAGATCACAAACCGGACAGATAGAGATCACAAACCGGACAGATAGAGATCACAAACCCCTACAGATAGAGATCACAAACCCCAACAGATAGAGATCACAAAACTCTACAGGTAGAGATCACAAACCCCTACAGGTAGAGATCACAAACCCCAACAGATAGAGATCACAAACCCCAACAGATAGAGATCACAAAACTCTACAGGTAGAGATCACAAACCCCTACAGATAGAGATCACAAAACTCTACAGGTAGAGATCACAAACCCCTACAGATAGAGATCACAAACCCCAACAGATAGAGATCACAAACCCCAACAGATAGAGATCACAAAACTCTACAGGTAGAGATCACAAACCGGACAGATAGAGATCACAAACCCCTACAGATAGAGATCACAAAACCCTGCAGATAGAGATCACAAACCCCTACAGATAGAGATCACAAACCGGACAGATAGAGATCACAAACCCCTACAGATAGAGATCACAAACCCCTACAGATAGAGATCACAAACCGGACAGATAGAGATCACAAACCCCTACAGATAGAGAGCACAAACCCCTACAGATAGAGATCACAAACCGGACAGATAGAGATCACAAACCCCTACAGATAGAGATCACAAACCCCTACAGATAGAGATCACAAACCGCTACAGACAGAGATCACAAACCGCTACAGACAGAGATCACAAACCCCTACAGATAGAGATCACAAACCCCTACAGATAGAGATCACAAACCCCTGCAGATAGAGATCACAAACACCTACAGATAGAGATCACAAACACCTACAGATGGAGATCACAAACCCCTACAGATAGAGATCACAAACCCCTACAGATAGAGATCACAAACCGGACAGATAGAGATCACAAAACTCTACAGATAGAGATCACAAACCCCAACAGATAGAGATCACAAACCCCGACAGATAGAGATCACAACCCCCTACAGATAGAGATCACAAACCCCTACAGATAGAGATCACAAACCCCTACAGATAGAGAACACAAACCCCTACAGATAGAGAACACAAACCCCGACAGATAGAGATCACAAACCGGACAGATAGAGATCACAAACCCCTACAGATAGAGATCACAAACCCCGACAGATAGAGAACACAAACCCCGACAGATAGAGATCACAAACCTCTACAGATAGAGATCACAAACCCCGACAGATAGAGATCACAAACCTCTACAGATAGAGATCACAAACCCCTACAGATAGAGATCACAAACCCCTACAGATAGAGATCACAAACCGGACAGATAGAGTTCACAAACCCCGACAGATAGAGAACACAAACCGGACAGATAGAGATCACAAACCCCAACAGATAGAGATCACAAACCGGACAGATAGAGTTCACAAACCCCGACAGATAGAGATCACAAACCGGACAGATAGAGATCACAAACCCCTACAGATAGAGAACACAAACCCCGACAGATAGAGATCACAAACCTCTACAGATAGAGATCACAAACCTCTACAGATAGAGATCACAAACCCCAACAGATAGAGATCACAAACCGGACAGATAGAGATCACAAACCCCAACAGATAGAGATCACAAACCGGACAGATAGAGATCACAAACCCCTACAGATAGAGATCACAAACCGGACAGATAGAGATCACAAACCCCAACAGATAGAGATCACAAACCGGACAGATAGAGTTCACAAACCCCAACAGATAGAGATCACAAACCGGACAGATAGAGATCACAAACCCCAACAGATAGAGATCACAAACCGGACAGATAGAGAACACAAACCCCTACAGATAGAGATCACAAACCCCTACAGATAGAGATCACAAACCGGACAGATAGAGATCACAAAACTCTACAGATAGAGATCACAAACCCCTACAGATAGAGATCACAAACCCCTACAGATAGAGATCACAAACCCCTACAGATAGAGATCACAAACCCCTACAGATAGAGATCACAAAACTCTACAGGTAGAGATCACAAACCTCTACAGATAGAGATCACAAACCGGACAGATAGAGATCACAAACCCCTACAGATAGAGATCACAAAACCCTACAGATAGAGATCACAAACCTCTACAGATAGAGATCACAAACCCCTACAGATAGAGATCACAAACCCTACAGATAGAGATCACAAACCTCTACAGATAGAGATCACAAACCCCTACAGATAGAGATCACAAAACTCTACAGATAGAGATCACAAACCCCTACAGATAGAGATCACAAACCCCTACAGATAGAGATCACAAACCCCTACAGAAAGAGATCACAAACCGGACAGATAGAGATCACAAACCCCTACAGATAGAGATCACAAACCCCTACAGATAGAGATCACAAAGCTCTACAGGTAGAGATCACAAACCCCTACAGATAGAGATCACAAACCCCTACAGATAGAGATCACAAACCCCTACAGATAGAGATCACAAACCCTACAGATAGAGATCACAAACCCCTACAGATAGAGATCACAAACCCCTACAGATAGAGATCACAAACCCCTACAGATAGAGATCACAAACCCCGACAGATAGAGATCACAAACCCCTACAGATAGAGATCACAAACCCCTACAGATAGAGATCACAAACCCCTACAGATAGAGATCACAAACCCCTACAGATAGAGATCACAAACCGGACAGATAGAGATCACAAACCCCTACAGATAGAGATCACAAACCCCTACAGATAGAGATCACAAACCGGACAGATAGAGATCACAAACCCCTACAGATAGAGATCACAAACCCCTACAGATAGAGATCACAAACCCCTACAGATAGAGATCACAAACCCCTACAGATAGAGATCACAAACCGGACAGATAGAGATCACAAACCCCTACAGATAGAGATCACAAACCCCTACAGATAGAGATCACAAACCCCGACAGATAGAGATCACAAACCGGACAGATCGAGATCACAAACCCCGACAGATAGAGATCACAAACCGGACAGATAGAGATCACAAACCCCGACAGATAGAGATCACAAACCGGACAGATAGAGATCACAAACCCTACAGATAGAGATCACAAACCCCTACAGATAGAGATCACAAACCCCTACAGATAGAGATCACAAACCGACAGATAGAGATCACAAACCCCTACAGATAGAGATCACAAACCCTGCAGATAGAGATCACAAACCCCAACAGATAGAGATCACAAACCGGACAGATAGAGATCACAACCCCTGCAGATAGAGATCACAAACCCCTACAGATAGAGATCACAAACCCCTACAGATAGAGATCACAAAACCCTGCAGATAGAGAACACAAACCGGACAGATAGAGATCACAAACCCCTACAGATAGAGATCACAAACCCCTACAGATAGAGATCACAAACCCCTACAGATAGAGATCACAAACCCCTACAGATAGAGATCACAAACCCCTACAGATAGAGATCACAAACCCCTACAGATAGAGATCACAAACCGACAGATAGAGATCACAAACCCCTACAGATAGAGATTACAAACCGGACAGATAGAGATCACAAACCCCTACAGATAGAGATCACAAACCCCGACAGATAGAGATCACAAACCCCTACAGATAGAGATCACAAACCGGACAGATAGAGATCACAAAACCCCTACAGATAGAGATCACAAACCCCTACAGATAGAGATCACAAACCCCTACAGATAGAGATCACAAAACCCCACAGAAAAAGATCACAAAACCCCTACAGATGGAGATCACAAAACCCCTACAGATAGAGATCACAAACCCCGACAGATAGAGATCACAAACCCCTACAGATAGAGATCACAAACCGACAGATAGAGATCACAAACCCCTACAGATAGAGATCACAAACCCCTACAGATAGAGATCACAAACCCCTACAGATAGAGATCACAAACCCCTACAGATAGAGATCACAAACCCTACAGATAGAGATCACAAACCCCTACAGATAGAGATCACAAACCCCTACAGATAGAGATCACAAACCCCTACAGATAGAGATCACAAACCGGACAGATAGAGATCACAAACCCCTACAGATAGAGATCACAAACCCCTACAGATAGAGATCACAAACCCCTACAGATAGAGATCACAAACCCCTACAGATAGAGATCACAAACCCCTACAGATAGAGATCACAAACCCCTACAGATAGAGATCACAAACCCCTACAGATAGAGATCACAAACCGCTACAGATAGAGATCACAAACCCCGACAGATAGAGATCACAAACCCCTACAGATAGAGATCACAAACCCCTACAGATAGAGATCACAAACCGGACAGATAGAGATCACAAACCCCTACAGATAGAGATCACAAACCCCAACAGATAGAGATCACAAACCGGACAGATAGAGATCACAAACCGGACAGATAGAGATCACAAACCCCTACAGATAGAGATCACAAACCGGACAGACAGATAGAGATCACAAACCCCTACAGATAGAGATCACAAACCCCTGCAGATAGAGATCACAAACCGGACAGATAGAGATCACAAACCGGACAGATAGAGATCACAAACCCCTACAGATAGAGATCACAAACCCCTACAGACAGAGATCACAAACCCCTACAGATAGAGATCACAAACCCCTACAGACAGAGATCACAAACCCCTACAGATAGAGATCACAAACCCCTACAGATAGAGATCACAAACCGGACAGACAGATAGAGATCACAAACCCCTGCAGATAGAGATCACAAACCCCTACAGATAGAGATCACAAACCCCTACAGATAGAGATCACAAACCCCTACAGATAGAGATCACAAACCCCTGCAGATAGAGATCACAAACCGGACAGATAGAGATCACAAACCGGACAGATAGAGATCACAAACCCCTACAGATAGAGATCACAAACCCCTACAGATAGAGATCACAAACCCCTACAGATAGAGATCACAAACCCCTACAGATAGAGATCACAAACCCCTACAGACAGAGATCACAAACCCCTACA
Organism: Squalus acanthias; assembly: GCA_030390025.1. Classification (NCBI taxonomy): domain Eukaryota; kingdom Metazoa; phylum Chordata; class Chondrichthyes; order Squaliformes; family Squalidae; genus Squalus; species Squalus acanthias. The sequence continues at coordinate 89,509,700 of CM059429.1, read as the reverse complement.
GATAGAGATCACAAACCCTACAGATAGAGATCACAAACCCCTACAGATAGAGATCACAAACCCCGACAGATAGAGATCACAAACCCCTACAGATAGAGATCACAAACCCCAACAGATAGAGATCACAAACCGGACAGATAGAGATCACAAACCCCTACAGATAGAGATCACAAACCCCTACAGATAGAGATCACAAACCCCTACAGATAGAGATCACAAACCCCTACAGATAGAGATCACAAACCCCTACAGATAGAGATCACAAACCGGACAGATAGAGATCACAAACACCTACAGATAGAGATCACAAACCCCTACAGATAGAGATCACAAACCCCTACAGATAGAGATCACAAACCCCTACAGATAGAGATCACAAACCGGACAGATAGAGATCACAAACCCCGACAGATAGAGATCACAAACCCCTACAGATAGAGATCACAAACCCCTACAGATAGAGATCACAAACCGGACAGATAGAGATCACAAACCCCTACAGATAGAGATCACAAACCGGACAGATAGAGATCACAAACCCCTACAGATAGAGATCACAAACCCCTACAGATAGAGATCACAAACCCCTACAGATAGAGATCACAAACACCTACAGATAGAGATCACAAACCCCTACAGATAGAGATCACAAACCCCTACAGATAGAGATCACAAACCCCTACAGATAGAGATCACAAACCCCTACAGATAGAGATCACAAACCGGACAGATAGAGATCACAAACCCCTACAGATAGAGATCACAAACCGGACAGATAGAGATCACAAACCCCTACAGATAGAGATCACAAACCCCTACAGATAGAGATCACAAACCCCTACAGATAGAGATCACAAACCGGACAGATAGAGATCACAAACCCCTACAGATAGAGATCACAAACCGGACAGATAGAGATCACAAACCCCTACAGATAGAGATCACAAACCCCTACAGATAGAGATCACAAACCCCTACAGATAGAGATCACAAACCCCTACAGATAGAGATCACAAACCGGACAGATAGAGATCACAAACCCCTACAGATAGAGATCACAAACCGGACAGATAGAGATCACAAACCCCTACAGATAGAGATCACAAACCGGACAGATAGAGATCACAAACCGCAACAGATCGAGATCACAAACACCTACAGATCGAGATCACAAACCCCTACAGATAGAGATCACAAACCGGACAGATAGAGATCACAAACCCCTACAGATAGAGATCACAAACCCGACAGATAGAGATCACAAACCCCTACAGATAGAGATCACAAACCGGACAGATAGAGATCACAAACCCCTACAGATAGAGATCACAAACCCCAACAGATAGAGATCACAAACCGGACAGATAGAGATCACAAACCCCTACAGATAGAGATCACAAACCGGACAGATAGAGATCACAAACCCCTACAGATAGAGATCACAAACCCCTACAGATAGAGATCACAAACCGGACAGATAGAGATCACAAACCCCTACAGATAGAGATCACAAACCCCTACAGATAGAGATCACAAACCCTACAGATAGAGATCACAAACCCCTACAGATAGAGATCACAAACCCGACAGATAGAGATCACAAACCCCTACAGATAGAGATCACAAACCCCTACAGATAGAGATCACAAACCGGACAGATAGAGATCACAAACCCCTACAGATAGAGATCACAAACCCCTACAGATAGAGATCACAAACCACTACAGATAGAGATCACAAACCGGACAGATAGAGATCACAAACCCCTACAGATAGAGATCACAAACCCTGACAGATAGAGATCCCAAACCCCTGCAGATAGAGATCACAAACACCTACAGATAGAGATCACAAACCGGACAGATAGAGATCACAAACCCCTACAGATAGAGATCACAAACCCCTACAGATAGAGATCACAAACACCTACAGATGGAGATCACAAACCCCTACAGATCGAGATCACAAACCCCTACAGATAGAGATCACAAACCCCTACAGATAGAGATCACAAACCCCTGCAGATAGAGATCACAAACCGACAGATAGAGATCACAAACCCCTACAGATAGAGATCACAAACCGACAGATAGAGATCACAAACCCCTACAGATAGAGATCACAAACCCCGACAGATAGAGATCACAAACCGGACAGATAGAGATCACAAAACTCTACAGATAGAAATCACAAACCCCTACAGATAGAGATCACAAACCCCGACAGATAGAGATCACAAACCGAACAGATAGAGATCACAAAACTCTGCAGATAGAGATCACAAACCCCTACAGATAGAGATCACAAACCCCTACAGATAGAGATCACAAACCGGACAGATAGAGATCACAAACCCCTACAGATAGAGATCACAAACCGGACAGATAGAGATCACAAACCCCAACAGATAGAGATCACAAACCGGACAGATAGAGATCACAAACCCCTACAGATAGAGATCACAAACCCCAACAGATAGAGATCACAAACCCCTACAGATAGAGATCACAAACCCCTACAGATAGAGATCACAAACCGGACAGATAGAGATCACAAACCCCTACAGATAGAGATCACAAACCCCTACAGATAGAGATCACAAACCGGACAGATAGAGATCACAAACCCTACAGATAGAGATCACAAACCCCTACAGATAGAGATCACAAACCCCTACAGATAGAGATCACAAACCGGACAGATAGAGATCACAAACCCCTACAGATAGAGATCACAAACCCCTACAGATAGAGATCACAAACCGGACAGATAGAGATCACAAACCCCTACAGATAGAGATCACAAACCCGACAGATAGAGATCACAAACCCTACAGATAGAGATCACAAACCCCTACAGATAGAGATCACAAACCCCTACAGATAGAGATCACAAAACCCTACAGATAGAGATCACAAACCCCTACAGATAGAGATCACAAACCCCTACAGATAGAGATCACAAACCCCTACAGATAGAGATCACAAACCGACAGATAGAGATCACAAACCCCTACAGATAGAGATCACAAACCCCTACAGATAGAGATCACAAACCGGACAGATAGAGATCACAAACCCCTACAGATAGAGATCACAAACCCCTACAGATAGAGATCACAAACCGGACAGATAGAGATCACAAACCCCTACAGATAGAGATCACAAACCCCTACAGATAGAGATCACAAACCCCTACAGATAGAGATCACAAACCCGGACAGATAGAGATCACAAACCCCTACAGATAGAGATCACAAACCGGACAGATAGAGATCACAAACCCCTACAGATAGAGATCACAAACCCCTACAGATAGAGATCACAAACCGGACAGATAGAGATCACAAACCGGACAGATAGAGATCACAAACCCCTACAGATAGAGATCACAAACCGACAGATAGAGATCACAAACCCCTACAGATAGAGATCACAAACCCCTACAGATAGAGATCACAAACCCCTACAGATAGAGATCACAAACCGGACAGATAGAGATCACAAACCCCTACAGATAGAGATCACAAACCCCTACAGATAGAGATCACAAACCCCTACAGATAGAGATCACAAACCCCTACAGATAGAGATCACAAACCGGACAGATAGAGATCACAAACCCGACAGATAGAGATCACAAACCCCTACAGATAGAGATCACAAACCCCTACAGATAGAGATCACAAACCCTACAGATAGAGATCACAAACCCCTACAGATAGAGATCACAAACCCCTACAGATAGAGATCACAAACCCGACAGATAGAGATCACAAACCCCTACAGATAGAGATCACAAACCGACAGATAGAGATCACAAACCCCTACAGATAGAGATCACAAACCGGACAGATAGAGATCACAAACCCCTACAGATAGAGATCACAAACCGGACAGATAGAGATCACAAACCCCTACAGATAGAGATCACAAACCGACAGATAGAGATCACAAACCCCTACAGATAGAGATCACAAACCCGACAGATAGAGATCACAAACCGGACAGATAGAGATCACAAACCGGACAGATAGAGATCACAAACCCCGACAGATAGAGATCACAAACCCCTACAGATAGAGATCACAAACCGGACAGATAGAGATCACAAACCCTACAGATAGAGATCACAAACCGGACAGATAGAGATCACAAACCCCTACAGATAGAGATCACAACCCGACAGATAGAGATCACAAACCCTACAGATAGAGATCACAAACCCCTACAGATAGAGATCACAAACCCCTACAGATAGAGATCACAAACCGACAGATAGAGATCACAAACCCCTACAGATAGAGATCACAAACCCCTACAGATAGAGATCACAAACCCCTACAGATAGAGATCACAAACCGGACAGATAGAGATCACAAACCGACAGATAGAGATCACAAACCCCTACAGATAGAGATCACAAACCCCTACAGATAGAGATCACAAACCCGGACAGATAGAGATCACAAACCCCTACAGATAGAGATCACAAACCCCTACAGATAGAGATCACAAACCCGACAGATAGAGATCACAAACCCCTACAGATAGAGATCACAAACCCCTACAGATAGAGATCACAAACCCTACAGATAGAGATCACAAACCCCTACAGATAGAGATCACAAACCCCTACAGATAGAGATCACAAACCCCTACAGATAGAGATCACAAACCCCTACAGATAGAGATCACAAACCCCTACAGATAGAGATCACAAACCCCGACAGATAGAGATCACAAACCCCTACAGATAGAGATCACAAACCCCGACAGATAGAGATCACAAACCTACAGATAGAGATCACAAACCGACAGATAGAGATCACAAACCCCTACAGATAGAGATCACAAACCCGACAGATAGAGATCACAAACCGACAGATAGAGATCACAAACCCGACAGATAGAGATCACAAACCCTACAGATAGAGATCACAAACCCGACAGATAGAGATCACAAACCCGACAGATAGAGATCACAAACCCCTACAGATAGAGATCACAAACCCCTACAGATAGAGATCACAAACCCCTACAGATAGAGATCACAAACCCGACAGATAGAGATCACAAACCCCTACAGATAGAGATCACAAACCCTACAGATAGAGATCACAAACCCCGACAGATAGAGATCACAAACCCCTACAGATAGAGATCACAAACCCTACAGATAGAGATCACAAACCCCTACAGATAGAGATCACAAACCCCGACAGATAGAGATCACAAACCCCTACAGATAGAGATCACAAACCCCTACAGATAGAGATCACAAACCGACAGATAGAGATCACAAACCCCTACAGATAGAGATCACAAACCCCTACAGATAGAGATCACAAACCCCTACAGATAGAGATCACAAACCCCTACAGATAGAGATCACAAACCCCGACAGATAGAGATCACAAACCCCTACAGATAGAGATCACAAACCGACAGATAGAGATCACAAACCCTACAGATAGAGATCACAAACCCCTACAGATAGAGATCACAAACCCCTACAGATAGAGATCACAAACCGGACAGATAGAGATCACAAACCCCTACAGATAGAGATCACAAACCCCTACAGATAGAGATCACAAACCCCTACAGATAGAGATCACAAACCGGACAGATAGAGATCACAAACCGGACAGATAGAGATCACAAACCCCTACAGATAGAGATCACAAACCCCTACAGATAGAGATCACAAACCCGACAGATAGAGATCACAAACCCGACAGATAGAGATCACAAACCCCTACAGATAGAGATCACAAACCCCTACAGATAGAGATCACAAACCCGACAGATAGAGATCACAAACCCCTACAGATAGAGATCACAAACCCTGACAGATAGAGATCACAAACCCGACAGATAGAGATCACAAACCGGACAGATAGAGATCACAAACCCCTACAGATAGAGATCACAAACCCGGACAGATAGAGATCACAAACCCCTACAGATAGAGATCACAAACCCCTACAGATAGAGATCACAAACCGGACAGATAGAGATCACAAACCCCTACAGATAGAGATCACAAACCCGACAGATAGAGATCACAAACCCCTACAGATAGAGATCACAAACCCGACAGATAGAGATCACAAACCCCTACAGATAGAGATCACAAACCCCTACAGATAGAGATCACAAACCCCTACAGATAGAGATCACAAACCCCTACAGATAGAGATCACAAACCCGACAGATAGAGATCACAAACCCCTACAGATAGAGATCACAAACCCGACAGATAGAGATCACAAACCCGGACAGATAGAGATCACAAACCCCGACAGATAGAGATCACAAACCCCTACAGATAGAGATCACAAACCCGACAGATAGAGATCACAAACCCCTACAGATAGAGATCACAAACCCGACAGATAGAGATCACAAACCCCTACAGATAGAGATCACAAACCGGACAGATAGAGATCACAAACCCCTACAGATAGAGATCACAAACCCCTACAGATAGAGATCACAAACCCCGACAGATAGAGATCACAAACCCCTACAGATAGAGATCACAAACCGACAGATAGAGATCACAAACCCCTACAGATAGAGATCACAAACCCCTACAGATAGAGATCACAAACCGGACAGATAGAGATCACAAACCCCTACAGATAGAGATCACAAACCCCTACAGATAGAGATCACAAACCCCTACAGATAGAGATCACAAACCCTACAGATAGAGATCACAAACCCGACAGATAGAGATCACAAACCCCTACAGATAGAGATCACAAACCGGACAGATAGAGATCACAAACCCCTACAGATAGAGATCACAAACCCCTACAGATAGAGATCACAAACCCGGACAGATAGAGATCACAAACCCCGACAGATAGAGATCACAAACCCCTACAGATAGAGATCACAAACCCGACAGATAGAGATCACAAACCCCTACAGATAGAGATCACAAACCGGACAGATAGAGATCACAAACCCGACAGATAGAGATCACAAACCCCGACAGATAGAGATCACAAACCCTTACAGATAGAGATCACAAACCGGACAGATAGAGATCACAAACCCCGACAGATAGAGATCACAAACCCCTACAGATAGAGATCACAAACCGGACAGATAGAGATCACAAACCCCGACAGATAGAGATCACAAACCCCTACAGATAGAGATCACAAACCCTACAGATAGAGATCACAAACCTACAGATAGAGATCACAAACCGACAGATAGAGATCACAAACCCCTACAGATAGAGATCACAAACCCCTACAGATAGAGATCACAAACCCCTACAGATAGAGATCACAAACCCCGACAGATAGAGATCACAAACCGACAGATAGAGATCACAAACCCCTACAGATAGAGATCACAAACCCCTACAGATAGAGATCACAAACCCCTACAGATAGAGATCACAAACCCCTACACAAACCGACAGATAGAGATCACAAACCCCGACAGATAGAGATCACAAACCCCTACAGATAGAGATCACAAACCGGACAGATAGAGATCACAAACCCCTACAGATAGAGATCACAAACCGACAGATAGAGATCACAAACCCCTACAGATAGAGATCACAAACCCCTACAGCTAGAGATCACAAACCCCTACAGATAGAGATCACAAACCCCGACAAGATAGAGAATCACAAACCGGACAGATAGAGATCACAAACCCCAACACGATAGAGATCACAAACCCCAACAGATAGAGATCACAAACCGACAGATAGAGATCACAAACCCCGACAGATAGAGATCACAAACCCCTACAGATAGAGATCACAAACCCCTACAGATAGAGATCACAAACCCTCTACAGATAGAGATCACAAAACCCTACAGATAGAGATCACAAACCCCTACAGATAGAGATCACCAACCCAACAGAAAGAGATCACAAACCGGACAGATAGAGATCACAAACCCCTACAGATAGAGATCACAAACCCCTACAGATAGAGATCACAAACCCGGACAGATAGAGATCACAACCCTACAGATAGAGATCACAAACCCCTACAGATAGAGATCACAAACCCCTACAGATAGAGATCACAAACCGGACAGATAGAGATCACAAACCCCTACAGATAGAGATCACAAACCCCTACAGATAGAGATCACAAACCCCTGCAGATAGAGATCACAAACCCCTACAGATAGAGATCACAAACCCGACAGATAGAGATCACAAACCGACAGATAGAAATCACAAACCCCTGCAGATAGAGATCACAAACCCCTGCAGATAGAGATCACAAACCCCTGCAGATAGAGATCACAAACCCCTACAGATAGAGATCACAAACCGGACAGATAGAAATCACAAACCCCTACAGACAGAGATCAAAAACCCCGACAGATAGAGATCACAAACCCCTGCAGATAGAGATCACAAACCCCTACAGATAGAGATCACAAACCGGACAGATAGAGATCACAAACCGGACAGATAGAGATCACAAACCCCTACAGATAGAGATCACAAACCGGACAGATAGAGATCACAAACCCCAACAGAAAGAGATCACAAACCGGACAGATAGAGATCACAAACCCCTACAGATAGAGATCACAAACCCCTACAGATAGAGATCACAAACCCCTACAGATAGAGATCACAAACCGGACAGATAGAGATCACAAACCCCTACAGATAGAGATCACAAACCCCTACAGATAGAGATCACAAACCGGACAGATAGAGATCACAAAACCCTACAGATAGAGATCACAAACCGGACAGATAGAGATCACAAACCCTACAGATAGAGATCACAAACCCCTACAGATAGAGATCACAAACCCTACAGATAGAGATCACAAACCCCTACAGATAGAGATCACAAACCGGACAGATAGAGATCACAAACCCCTACAGATAGAGATCACAAACCCTACAGATAGAGATCACAAACCCCGACAGATAGAGATCACAAACCCCTACAGATAGAGATCACAAACCCCTACAGATAGAGATCACAAACCGGACAGATAGAGATCACAAACCGGACAGATAGAGATCACAAACCGGACAGATAGAGATCACAAACCGGACAGATAGAGATCACAAACCGGACAGATAGAGATCACAAACCCCTACAGATAGAGATCACAAACCCCTACAGATAGAGATCACAAACCGGACAGATAGAGATCACAAACCCCTACAGATAGAGATCACAAACCGGACAGATAGAGATCACAAACCCCTACAGATAGAGATCACAAACCGGACAGATAGAGATCACAAACCCCTACAGATAGAGATCACAAACCCCTACAGATAGAGATCACAAACCCCTACAGATAGAGATCACAAACCCCTACAGATAGAGATCACAAACCGGACAGATAGAGATCACAAACCCCTACAGATAGAGATCACAAACCCCTACAGATAGAGATCACAAACCGACAGATAGAGATCACAAACCCCTACAGATAGAGATCACAAACCGGACAGATAGAGATCACAAACCCCTACAGATAGAGATCACAAACCGGACAGATAGAGATCACAAACCGGACAGATAGAGATCACAAACCCCTACAGATAGAGATCACAAACCCCTACAGATAGAGATCACAAACCCCTACAGATAGAGATCACAAACCCCTACAGATAGAGATCACAAACCGGACAGATAGAGATCACAAACCCCTACAGATAGAGATCACAAACCCCTACAGATAGAGATCACAAACCGGACAGATAGAGATCACAAACTCCGACAGATAGAGATCACAAACCCCGACAGATAGAGATCACAAACCCCGACAGATAGAGATCACAGACCCCTACAGACAGAGATCACAAACCGGACAGATAGAGATCACAAACCGGACAGATAGAGATCACAAACCGGACAGATAGAGATCACAAACCCCGACAGATAGAGATCACAAACCCCTACAGATAGAGATCACAAACCGGACAGATAGAGATCACAAACCCCGACAGATAGAGATCACAAACCCCGACAGATAGAGATCACAAACCCCGACAGATAGAGATCACAAACCGGACAGATAGAGATCACAAACCGGACAGATAGAGATCACAACCCCCTACAGATAGAGATCACAGACCCCTACAGATAGAGATCACAAACCCCTACAGATAGAGATCACAAACCCCTACAGATAGAGAACACAAACCCCTACAGATAGAGATCACAAACCCCGACAGATAGAGATCACAAACCCCTACAGATAGAGATCACAGACCCCTACAGATAGAGATCACAAACCCCTACAGACAGAGATCACAAACCGGACAGGTAGAGATCACAAATCCCTACAGATAGAGATCACAAACACCGACAGACAGAGATCAAAAACCCCAACAGATAGAGATCACAAACCCCAACAGATAGAGATCACAAACCCCTACAGATAGAGATCACAAACCCCAACAGATAGAGATCACAAACCCCAACAGATAGAGATCACAAACCCCTACAGATAGAGATCACAAACCCCTACAGATAGAGATCACAAACCCCGACAGATAGAGATCACAAACCCCAACAGATAGAGATCACAAACCCCTACAGATAGAGATCACAAACCCCAACAGATAGAGATCACAAACCCCTACAGATAGAGTTCACAAACCCCAACAGATAGAGATCACAAACCCCTACAGATAGAGATCACAAACCCCAACAGATAGAGATCACAAACCGGACAGATAGAGATCACAAACCGGACAGATAGAGATCACAAACCCCTACAGATAGAGATCACAAACCGGACAGATAGAGATCACAAACCCCTACAGATAGAGATCACAAACCCCTACAGATAGAGATCACAAACCCCTACAGATAGAGATCACAAACCCCTACAGATAGAGATCACAAACCTCTACAGATAGAGATCACAAACCCCTACAGATAGAGATCACAAACCCCTACAGATAGAGATCACAAACCACTACAGATAGAGATCACAAACCGGACAGATAGAGATCACAAACCCCTACAGATAGAGATCACAAACCCCGACAGATAGAGATCACAAACCGGACAGATAGAGATCACAAAACCCTACAGATAGAGATCACAAACCCCTACAGATAGAGATCACAAACCCCTACAGATAGAGATCACAAACCCCTACAGATAGAGATCACAAAACCCTACAGATAGAGATCACAAACCCCTGCAGATAGAGATCACAAACCCCTAGATTGAGATCACAAACCCCTACAGATAGAGATCACAAACCCCTACAGATAGAGATCACAAACCCCTACAGATAGAGATCACAAACCCCTGCAGATAGAGATCACAAACCCCTACAGATAGAGATCACAAACCCCTGCAGATAGAGATCACAAACCCCTGCAGATAGAGATCACAAACCCCTGCAGATAGAGATCACAAACCCCTACAGATAGAGATCACAAACCCCTACAGATAGAGATCACAAACCCCTGACAGATAGAGATCACAAACCCCTACAGATAGAGATCACAAACCCCTACAGATAGAGATCACAAACCCCTACAGATAGAGATCACAAACCCCTACAGATAGAGATCACAAACCCCTACAGATAGAGATCACAAACCCCTGCAGATAGAGATCACAAACCCCTACAGATAGAGATCACAAACCGGACAGATAGAGATCACAAACCCCTACAGATAGAGATCACAAACCCCTACAGATAGAGATCACAAACCCCTACAGATAGAGATCACAAACCGGACAGATAGAGATCACAAACCCTGACAGATAGAGATCACAAACCCCTGCAGATAGAGATCACAAACCCCTACAGATAGAGATCACAAACCCCTGACAGATAGAGATCACAAACCCCTACAGATAGAGATCACAAACCCTACAGATAGAGATCACAAACCCCTACAGATAGAGATCACAAACCGACAGATAGAGATCACAAACCCCTACAGATAGAGATCACAAACCCCTACAGATAGAGATCACAAACCGGACAGATAGAGATCACAAACCGGACAGATAGAGATCACAAACCGGACAGATAGAGATCACAAACCGGACAGATAGAGATCACAAACCCCTGCAGATAGAGATCACAAACCGGACAGATAGAGATCACAAACCGGACAGATAGAGATCACAAACCCCTGCAGATAGAGATCACAAACCGGACAGATAGAGATCACAAACCCTACAGACAGAGATCACAAACCGGACAGATAGAGATCACAAACCCCTACAGATAGAGATCACAAACCGACAGATAGAGATCACAAACCCCTACAGATAGAGATCACAAACCCCTACAGATAGAGATCACAAACCGGACAGATAGAGATCACAAACCGGACAGATAGAGATCACAAACCCCTACAGATAGAGATCACAAACCCCCACAGATAGAGATCACAAACCCCTACAGATAGAGATCACAAACCGGACAGATAGAGATCACAAACCCCTACAGATAGAGATCACAAACCCCTACAGATAGAGATCACAAACCGGACAGATAGAGATCACAAACCCCTGCAGATAGAGATCACAAACCGGACAGATAGAGATCACAAACCCTACAGATAGAGATCACAAACCCCTGCAGATAGAGATCACAAACCGGACAGATAGAGATCACAAACCCCTACAGATAGAGATCACAAACCCCTGCAGATAGAGATCACAAACCGGACAGATAGAGATCACAAACCCCTACAGATAGAGATCACAAACCCCTACAGATAGAGATCACAAACCCCTACAGATAGAGATCACAAACCCCTACAGATAGAGATCACAAACCACTACAGATAGAGATCACAAACCCCGACAGATAGAGATCACAAACCACTACAGATAGAGATCACAAACCCCTACAGATAGAGATCACAAACCGGACAGATAGAGATCACAAACCCCGACAGATCGAGATCACAAACCCCTGCAGATCGAGATCACAAACCCCTACAGATCGAGATCACAAACCCCTACAGATAGAGATCACAAACCACTACAGATAGAGATCACAAACCCCTACAGATAGAGATCACAAACCCCTACAGATAGAGATCACAAACCCCTGCAGATAGAGATCACAAACCACTACAGATAGAGATCACAAACCCCTACAGATAGAGATCACAAACCCCTACAGATAGAGATCACAAACCCCTACAGATAGAGAACACAAACCGGCAGATAGAGATCACAAACCCTACAGATAGAGATCACAAACCCCTACAGATAGAGATCACAAACCGGACAGATAGAGATCACAAACCCCTACAGATAGAGATCACAAACCCCTACAGATAGAGATCACAAACCCCTACAGATAGAGATCACAAACCGGACAGATAGAGATCACAAACCCCTACAGATAGAGATCACAAACCCCTACAGATAGAGATCACAAACCCCTACAGATAGAGATCACAAACCCCTACAGACAGAGATCACAAACCCCTGCAGATAGAGATCACAAACCGGACAGATAGAGATCACAAACCCCGACAGATAGAGATCACAAACCCCGACAGATAGAGATCACAAACCCCGACAGATAGAGATCACAAACCCCTACAGACAGAGATCACAAACCCCTACAGATAGAGATCACAAACCCCTACAGATAGAGATCACAAACCGGACAGATAGAGATCACAGACCCCTACAGATAGAGATCACAAACCCCGACAGATAGAGATCACAAACCCCGACAGATAGAGATCACAAACCCCTACAGATAGAGATCACAACCCCTACAGATAGAGATCAGAAACCCCTGCAGATAGAGATCACAAACCCCTTCAGATAGAGATCACAAACCCCGACAGAAAGAGATCACAAACCGGACAGATAGAGAACACAAACCCCTACAGATAGAGAACACAAACTCCTACAGAAAGAGATCACGAACCGGACAGATCGAGATCACCAACCCCTACAGATAGAGATCACAAACCGGACAGATAGAGATCACAAACCGGACAGATACAGATCACAAACCCCTACAGATAGAGAACACAAAACGGACAGATAGAGAACACAAACTCCTAAAGAAAGAGATCACAAACCGGACAGATAGAGATCACAAACCCCTGCATATAGAGATCACAAACCCCTACAGATGGAGATCACAAACCCCTACAGACAGAGATCACAAACCCCTACAGACAGAGATCACAAACCGCTACAGATCGAGATCACAAACCCCTACAGATAGAGATCACAAACCCCTACAGACAGAGATCACAAACCCCTACAGACAGAGATCACAAACCTCTACAGATAGAGATCACAAACCCCTACAGATAGAGATCACAAACCCCTACAGATAGAGATCACAAACCCCAACAGATAGAGATCACAAACCCCTACAGATAGAGATCACAAACCCCAACAGATAGAGATCACAAACCCCTAGCTAGAGATCACAAACCCCTAGATTGAGATCACAAACCCCTACAGATAGAGATCACAAACCCCTAGATTGAGATCACAAACCCCTACAGATAGAGATCACAAACCGGACAGATAGAGATCACAAAGCCCTACAGATAGAGATCACAAACCGGACAGATAGAGATCAGAAACCCCTACAGATAGAGATCACAAACCCCTACAGATAGAGATCACAAACCGCTACAGATAGAGATCACAAACCCCTAGATTGAGATCACAAACCCCTACAGGTCGAGATCACAAACCCCTACAGATACAGATCACAAACCGGACAGATAGAGATCACAAAGCCCTACAGATAGAGATCACAAACCGGACAGATAGAGATCAGAAACCCCTACAGATAGAGATCACAAACCCCTAGATTGAGATCACAAACCCCTACAGGTAGAGATCACAAACCGGACAGATAGAGATCACAAACCCCTACAGATAGAGATCACAAACCGGACAGATAGAGATCACAAACCCCGACAGACAGAGATCACAAACCGGACAGATAGAGATCACAAACCTCTACAGATAGAGATCACAAACCGGACAGATAGAGATCACAAACCCCTACAGATAGCAGATCACAAACCCCGACAGATAGAGATCACAAACCCCTACAGATAGAGATCACAAACCGGACAGATAGAGATCACAAACCCCTACAGATAGAGATCACAAACCCCTACAGATAGAGATCACAAACCGGACAGATAGAGATCACAAACCCCTACAGATAGAGATCACAAACCGGACAGATAGAGATCACAAACCCGACAGATAGAGATCACAAACCCCAACAGATAGAGATCACAAACCCGGACAGATAGAGATCACAAACCCCTGCAGATAGAGATCACAAACCCCTACAGATAGAGATCACAAACCCCTACAGATAGAGATCACAAACCGGACAGATAGAGATCACAAACCCCAACAGATAGAGATCACAAACCGGACAGATAGAGATCACAAACCCCTACAGATAGAGATCACAAACCCCTACAGATAGAGATCACAAACCCTACAGATAGAGATCACAAACCCCTACAGATAGAGATCACAAACCCCTACAGATAGAGATCACAAACCCCTACAGATAGAGATCACAAACCCCTACAGATAGAGATCACAAACCGCTACAGATAGAGATCACAAACCCCTACAGATAGAGATCACAAACCCCAACAGACAGAGATCACAAACCCCTACAGATAGAGATCACAAACCCCTACAGATAGAGATCACAAACCCCTACAGATAGAGATCACAAACCCCTACAGATAGAGATCACAAACCGGACAGATAGAGATCACAAACCCCTACAGACAGAGATCACAAACCCCTACAGATAGAGATCACAAACCCGTACAGATAGAGATCACAAACCGACAGATAGAGATCACAAACCCCTACAGATAGAGATCACAAACCGGACAGATAGAGATCACAAACCCCTACAGATAGAGATCACAAACCCCTACAGATAGAGATCACAAACCCCTACAGATCGAGATCACAAACCCCTACAGATAGAGATCACAAACCCCTACAGACAGAGATCACAAACCCCTACAGATAGAGATCACAAACCCCTACAGATAGAGATCACAAACCGGACAGACAGAGATCACAAACCCCGACAGATCGAGATCACAAACCCCGACAGATAGAGATCACAAACCCCTACAGATAGAGATCACAAACCGGACAGATAGAGATCACAAACCGGACAGATAGAGATCACAAACCGGACAGATAGAGATCACAAACCCCTACAGATAGAGATCACAAACCGGACAGATAGAGATCACAAACCCCTACAGATAGAGAACACAAACCGGACAGATAGAGAACACAAACCCCTGCAGATAGAGATCACAAACCGGACAGATAGAGATCACAAACCCCTACAGATAGAGATCACAAACCGGACAGATAGAGAACACAAACTCCTACAGAAAGAGATCACAAACCGGACAGATAGAGATCACAAACCGGACAGATAGAGATCACAAACCCCTACAGATAGAGATCACAAACCGGACAGATAGAGATCACAAACCCCTACAGATAGAGATCACAAACCCCGACAGATAGAGATCACAAACCCCGACAGATAGAGATCACAAACCCCGACAGATAGAGATCACAAACCGGACAGATAGAGATCACAAACCCCTACAGATAGAGATCACAAACCCCGACAGATAGAGATCACAAACCCCGACAGATAGAGATCACAAACCCCGACAGATAGAGATCACAAACCCCTACAGACAGAGATCACAAACCCCGACAGATAGAGATCACAAACCCCGACAGATAGAGATCACAAACCGGACAGATAGAGATCACAAACCCCTACAGACAGAGATCACAAACCCCTACAGATAGAGATCACAAACCCCGACAGATAGAGATCACAAACCCCGACAGATAGAGATCACAAACCCCGACAGATAGAGATCACAAACCCCGACAGATAGAGATCACAAACCCCTACAGACAGAGATCACAAACCCCTACAGATAGAGATCACAAACCCCTACAGATAGAGATCACAAACCGGACAGATAGAGATCACAGACCCCTACAGATAGAGATCACAAACCCCGACAGATAGAGATCACAAACCCCGACAGATAGAGATCACAAACCCCTACAGATAGAGATCACAAACCCCTACAGACAGAGATCACAAACCCCTACAGATAGAGATCACAAACCCCGACAGAAAGAGATCACAAACCGGACAGATAGAGATCACAAACCGGACAGATAGAGATCACAAACCCCTACAGATAGAGAGCACAAACCCCTAGAGATAGAGAACACAAACCGGACAGATAGAGAACACAAACTCCTACAGAAAGAGATCACGAACCGGACAGATAGAGATCACAAACCGGACAGATCGAGATCACCAACCCCTACAGATAGAGATCACAAACCGGACAGATAGAGATCACAAACCGGACAGATACAGATCACAAACCCCTACAGATAGAGAACACAAACCGGACAGATAGAGAACACAAACTCCTAAAGAAAGAGATCACAAACCGGACAGATAGAGATCACAAACCCCTGCATATAGAGATCACAAACCCCTACAGATAGAGATCACAAACCCCTACAGACAGAGATCACAAACCCCTACAGACAGAGATCACAAACCGCTACAGATCGAGATCACAAACCCCTACAGATAGAGATCACAAACCCCTACAGATAGAGATCACAAACCTCTACAGATAGAGATCACAAACCCCTAGATTGAGATCACAAACCCCTACAGGTAGAGATCACAAACCCCTACAGATACAGATCACAAACCGGACAGATAGAGATCACAAAGCCCTACAGATAGAGATCACAAACCGGACAGATAGAGATCACAAACCCCTACAGGTAGAGATCACAAAGCCCTACAGATAGAGATCACAAACCGGACAGATAGAGATCACAAACCCCGACAGACAGAGATCACAAACCGGACAGATAGAGATCACAAACCTCTACAGATAGAGATCACAAACCGGACAGATAGAGATCACAAACCCCTACAGATACAGATCACAAACCGGACAGATAGAGATCACAAACCCCTACAGATAGAGATCACAAACCCCTACAGATAGAGATCACAAACCCCTACAGATAGAGATCACAAACCGGACAGATAGAGATCACAAACCCCTACAGATAGAGATCACAAACCGGACAGATAGAGATCACAAACCGGACAGATAGAGATCACAAACCCCTACAGATAGAGATCACAAACCGGACAGATAGAGATCACAAACCCCTACAGATAGAGATCACAAACCGACAGATAGAGATCACAAACCCCTGACAGATAGAGATCACAAACCCCTACAGATAGAGATCACAAACCGACAGATAGAGATCACAAACCCCTACAGATAGAGATCACAAACCCCTACAGATAGAGATCACAAACCCCTACAGATAGAGATCACAAACCCCTACAGATAGAGATCACAAACCCCTACAGATAGAGATCACAAACCGGACAGATAGAGATCACAAACCCCTACAGATAGAGATCACAAACCGGACAGATAGAGATCACAAACCCCTACAGATAGAGATCACAAACCCCTACAGATAGAGATCACAAACCGCTACAGATAGAGATCACAAACCCCTACAGATAGAGAACACAAACCCCTACAGATAGAGATCACAAACCCCAACAGATAGAGATCACAAACCCCTACAGATAGAGATCACAAACCGCTACAGATAGAGATCACAAACCCCTACAGATAGAGATCACAAACCCCTACAGATAGAGATCACAAACCGCTACAGATAGAGATCACAAACCCCTACAGATAGAGATCACAAACCCCAACAGATAGAGATCACAAACCCCTACAGATAGAGATCACAACCCCCTACAGATAGAGATCACAAACCCCTACAGATAGAGATCACAAACCCCTACAGATAGAGATCACAAACCCCTACAGATAGAGATCACAAACCGCTACAGATAGAGATCACAAACCCCTACAGATAGAGATCACAAACCCCAACAGACAGAGATCACAAACCCCTACAGATAGAGATCACAAACCCCTACAGACAGAGATCACAAACCCCTACAGATAGAGATCACAAACCGGACAGATAGAGATCACAAACCGGACAGATAGAGATCACAAACCCCTACAGATAGAGATCACAAACCGGACAGATAGAGATCACAAACCCCTACAGATAGAGATCACAAACCCCTACAGATAGAGATCACAAACCCCTACAGATCGAGATCACAAACCCCTACAGATAGAGATCACAAACCCCTACAGACAGAGATCACAAACCCCTACAGATAGAGATCACAAACCCCTACAGATAGAGATCACAAACCCCTACAGATAGAGATCACAAACCCCTACAGATAGAGATCACAAACCCCTACAGATAGAGATCACAAACCGGACAGACAGAGATCACAAACCCCGACAGATCGAGATCACAAACCCCGACAGATAGAGATCACAAACCCCTACAGATAGAGATCACAAACCCCGACAGATAGAGATCACAAACCCCTACAGATAGAGATCACAAACCGGACAGATAGAGATCACAAACCCCTGCAGATAGAGATCACAAACCGGACAGATAGAGATCACAAACCCCTACAGATAGAGATCACAAACCGGACAGATAGAGATCACAAACCCCTACAGATAGAGATCACAAACCGGACAGATAGAGAACACAAACTCCTACAGAAAGAGATCACAAACCGGACAGATAGAGATCACAAACCGGACAGATAGAGATCACAAACCCCTACAGATAGAGATCACAAACCGGACAGATAGAGATCACAAACCCCTACAGATAGAGATCACAAACCGGACAGATAGAGAACACAAACTCCTACAGAAAGAGATCACAAACCGACAGATAGAGATCACAAACCGGACAGATAGAGAACACAAACTCCTACAGAAAGAGATCACAAACCGGACAGATAGAGAACACAAACTCCTACAGAAAGAGATCACAAACCGGACAGATAGAGATCACAAACCGGACAGATAGAGAACACAAACTCCTACAGATAGAGATCACAAACCGGACAGATAGAGATCACAAACCCGGACAGATAGAGATCACAAACCCTACAGATAGAGATCACAAACCGGACAGATAGAGATCACAAACCCCTACAGATAGAGATCACAAACCCGACAGATAGAGATCACAAACTCCTACAGATAGAGATCACAAACCCGGACAGATAGAGATCACAAACCGGACAGATAGAGAACACAAACCCTACAGATAGAGATCACAAACCCCTACAGATAGAGATCACAAACCCCTACAGATAGAGATCACAAACCCCTACAGATAGAGATCACAAACCGGACAGATAGAGATCACAAACCCCTACAGATAGAGATCACAAACCGGACAGATAGAGATCACAAACCCGACAGATAGAGATCACAAACCCCTACAGATAGAGATCACAAACCCCTACAGATAGAGATCACAAACCCCTACAGATAGAGATCACAAACCCCTACAGATAGAGATCACAAACCCCTACAGATAGAGAACACAAACCACTACAGATAGAGAACACAAACCGGACAGATAAAGATCACAAACCGGACAGATAAAGATCACAAACCCCTACAGATAGAGATCACAAACCCCTACAGATAGAGATCACAAACCCCAACAGATAGAGATCACAAACCGGACAGATAGAGATCACAAACCGGACAGATAGAGATCACAAACCGGACAGATAGAGATCACAAACCCCTACAGATAGAGATCACAAACCCCTACAGATAGAGATCACAAACCGGACAGATAGAGATCACAAACCGGACAGATAGAGATCACAAACCCGACAGATAGAGATCACAAACCCCTACAGATAGAGATCACAAACCCCTACAGATAGAGATCACAAACCCCTACAGATAGAGATCACAAACCCCTACAGATAGAGATCACAAACCCCTACAGATAGAGATCACAAACCCCTACAGATAGAGATCACAAACCCCAACAGATAGAGATCACAAACCGGACAGATAGAGATCACAAACCGGACAGATAGAGATCACAAACCGGACAGATAGAGATCACAAACCCCTACAGATAGAGATCACAAACCCCTACAGATAGAGATCACAAACCCATACAGATAGAGATCACAAACCCCTACAGATTGAGATCACAAACCGGACAGATAGAGATCACAAACCGGACAGATAGAGATCACAAACCGGACAGATAGAGATCACAAACCCCTACAGATAGAGATCACAAACCCCTACAGATAGAGATCACAAACCCCGACAAATAGAGAACACAAACCCCTACAGATAGAGATCACAAACCCCTACAGATAGAGATCACAAACCCCTACAGATAGAGATCACAAACCCCTACAGATAGAGATCACAAACCCCTACAGATAGAGATCACAAACCCCTACAGATAGAGATCACAAACCCCGACAGATAGAGATCACAAACCGGACAGATAGAGATCACAAACCTCTACAGATAGAGATCACAAACCCCTGCAGATAGAGATTATAAACCCCAACAGATAGAGATCACAAACCCCGACAGATAGAGATCACAAACCCCGACAGATAGAGATCACAAACCCCTACAGATAGAGATCACAAACCCCCACAGATAGAGATCACAAACCCCTACAGATAGAGATCACAAACCCCTACAGATAGAGATCACAAACCCCGACAGATAGAGATCACAAACCCCAACAGATAGAGATCACAAACCGGACAGATAGAGATCACAAACCCCTTCAGATAGAGATCACAAACCCCAACAGATAGAGATCACAAACCCCAACAGATAGAGATCACAAACCGGACAGATAGAGATCACAAACCCCTACAGATAGAGATCACAAACCCCAACAGATAGAGATCACAAACCGGACAGATAGAGATCACAAACCCCTTCAGATAGAGATCACAAACCGGACAGATAGAGATCACAAACCCCTACAGATAGAGATCACAAACCCCAACAGATAGAGATCACAAACCGGACAGATAGAGATCACAAACCCCTACAGATAGAGATCACAAACCCCAACAGATAGAGATCACAAACCCCAACAGATAGAGATCACAAACCCCTACAGATAGAGATCACAAACCCCAACAGATAGAGATCACAAACCGGACAGATAGAGATCACAAACCCCTACAGATAGAGATCACAAACCCCTACAGATAGAGATCACAAACCCCAACAGATAGAGATCACAAACCGGACAGATAGAGATCACAAACCCCTACAGATAGAGATCACAAACCCCTACAGATAGAGATCACAAACCCCTACAGATAGAGATCACAAACCCCTACAGATGGAGATCACAAACCCCAACAGATAGAGATCACAAACCGGACAGATAGAGATCACAAACCCCTACAGATAGAGATCACAAACCCCTACAGATAGAGATCACAAACCGGACAGATAGAGATCACAAACCCCTACAGATAGAGATCACAAACCAGACAGATAGAGATCACAAACCCCTACAGATAGAGATCACAAACCGGACAGATAGAGATCACAAACCCCTACAGAGAGAGATCACAAACCGGACAGAAAGAGATCACAAACCCATACAGATCGAGATCACAAACCCCTACAGATAGAGATCACAAACCGGACAGATCGAGATCACAAACCCCTACAGATAGAGATCACAAACCGGACAGATAGAGATCACAAACCCCTACAGAGAGAGATCACAAACCGGACAGATAGAGATCACAAACCCCTACAGATAGAGATCACAAACCCCGACAGATAGAGATCACAAACCTCGACAGATAGAGATCACAAACCGGACAGATTGAGATCACAAACCCCTACAGAGAGAGATCACAAACCGGACAGATAGAGATCACAAACCCCTACAGATAGAGATCACAAACCCCGACAGATAGAGATCACAAACCTCGACAGATAGAGATCACAAACCGGACAGATAGAGATCACAAACCCCGACAGATAGAGATCACAAACCCCTACAGATAGAGATCACAAACCGGACAGATAGAGATCACAAACCCCTACAGATAGAGATCACAAACCGGACAGATTGAGATCACAAACCCCTACAGAGAGAGATCACAAACCGGACAGATAGAGATCACAAACCCCTACAGATAGAGATCACAAACCTCGACAGATAGAGATCACAAACCGGACAGAAAGAGATCACAAACCCCTACAGATAGAGATCACAAACCCCTACAGATCGAGATCACAAACCCCAACAGATAGAGATCACAAACCCCTACAGATAGAGATCACAAACCCCTGCAGATAGAGAACACAAACCGGACAGATAGAGATCACAAACCCCTACAGATAGAGAACACAAACCGGACAGATAGAGATCACAAACCCCTACAGATAGAGATCACAAACCCCTGCAGATAGAGAACACAAACCCCTACAGATAGAGATCACAAACCCCTACAGATAGAGATCACAAACCCCGACAGATAGAGATCACAAACCCCTACAGATAGAGATCACAAACCCCTGCAGATAGAGATCACAAACCCCTACAGATAGAGATCACAAACCCCAACAGATAGAGATCACAAACCCCTACAGATAGAGATCACAAACCCCTGCAGATAGAGATCACAAACCGGACAGATAGAGATCACAAACCCCTACAGATAGAGATCACAAACCCCTGCAGATAGAGATCACAAACCCCTACAGATAGAGATCACAAACCCCAACAGATAGAGATCACAAACCCCTACAGATAGAGATCACAAACCCCTACAGATAGAGATCACAAACCGGACAGATAGAGATCACAAACCCCTACAGATAGAGATCACAAACCCCTACAGATAGAGATCACAAACCCCTACAGATAGAGATCACAAACCGGACAGATAGAGATCACAAACCCCTACAGATAGAGATCACAAACCGGACAGATAGAGATCACAAACCACTACAGATAGAGATCACAAACCGGACAGATAGAGATCACAAACCACTACAGATAGAGATCACAAACCCCGACAGATAGAGATCACAAACCCCTACAGATAGAGATCACAAACCCCTACAGATAGAGATCACAAACCACTACAGATAGAGATCACAAACCCCTGCAGATAGAGATCACAAACCCCTGCAGATAGAGATCACAAACCCCTGCAGATAGAGATCACAAACCGGACAGATAGAGATCACAAACCCCTACAGATAGAGATCACAAACCCCTACAGATAGAGATCACAAACCGGACAGATAGAGATCACAAACCCCTACAGATAGAGATCACAAACCGGACAGATAGAGATCACAAACCCCTGCAGATAGAGATCACAAACCGGACAGATAGAGATCACAAACCCCTACAGATAGAGATCACAAACCGGACAGATAGAGATCACAAACCCCTACAGATAGAGAACACAAACCGACAGATAGAGATCACAAACCCCTACAGATAGAGAACACAAACCGGACAGATAGAGATCACAAACCCCGACAGATCGAGATCACAAACCCCTACAGATAGAGATCACAAACCCCGACAGATAGAGATCACAAACCCCTGCAGATAGAGATCACAAACCCCGACAGATAGAGATCACAAACCCCTACAGATAGAGATCACAAACCCGACAGATAGAGATCACAAACCCCTACAGATAGAGATCACAAACCCTACAGATAGAGATCACAAACCCCTACAGATAGAGATCACAAACCCCTACAGATAGAGATCACAAACCCCTACAGATAGAGATCACAAACCCCTACAGATAGAGATCACAAACCCCTACAGATAGAGATCACAAACCCCTACAGATAGAGATCACAAACCCCTGCAGATAGAGATCACAAACCCCTACAGATAGAGATCACAAACCCCTACAGATAGAGATCACAAACCCGACAGATAGAGATCACAAACCGACAGATAGAGATCACAAACCCCGACAGATAGAGATCACAAACCCCTACAGATAGAGATCACAAACCGGACAGATAGAGATCACAAACCCCTACAGATAGAGATCACAAACCGGACAGATAGAGATCACAAACCCCTACAGATAGAGATCACAAACCGGACAGATCGAGATCACAAACCGGACAGATAGAGATCACAAACCCCGACAGATAGAGATCACAAACCCCTACAGATAGAGATCACAAACCGGACAGATAGAGATCACAAACCCCTACAGATAGAGATCACAAACCGACAGATAGAGATCACAAACCCCTACAGAGAGAGATCACAAACCGGACAGATAGAGATCACAAACCCCTACAGATAGAGATCACAAACCCGACAGATAGAGATCACAAACCGGACAGAAAGAGATCACAAACCCCTACAGATAGAGATCACAAACCCCTACAGATCGAGATCACAAACCCCAACAGATAGAGATCACAAACCCCTACAGATAGAGATCACAAACCCCTGCAGATAGAGAACACAAACCCCTACAGATAGAGATCACAAACCCCTACAGATAGAGATCACAAACCCCGACAGATAGAGAACACAAACCGGACAGATAGAGATCACAAACCCCTACAGATAGAGAACACAAACCGGACAGATAGAGATCACAAACCCCTACAGATAGAGATCACAAACCGGACAGATAGAGATCACAAACCCCTACAGATAGAGAACACAAACCGGACAGATAGAGATCACAAACCGGACAGATAGAGATCACAAACCCCTACAGATAGAGATCACAAACCGGACAGATAGAGATCACAAACCCCTACAGATAGAGATCACAAACCCCTACAGATAGAGATCACAAACCCCTACAGATAGAGATCACAAACCCCTACAGATAGAGATCACAAACCCCGACAGATAGAGATCACAAACCCCTACAGATAGAGATCACAAACCCCTGCAGATAGAGATCACAAACCCCTACAGATAGAGATCACAAACCCCTACAGATAGAGATCACAAACCCCTACAGATAGAGATCACAAACCCCTGACAGATAGAGATCACAAACCGGACAGATAGAGATCACAAACCCCTACAGATAGAGAACACAAACCGGACAGATAGAGATCACAAACCCCTACAGATAGAGATCACAAACCCCTGCAGATAGAGAACACAAACCCCTACAGATAGAGATCACAAACCCCTACAGATAGAGATCACAAACCCCGACAGATAGAGATCACAAACCCCTACAGATCGAGATCACAAACCGGACAGATAGAGATCACAAACCACTACAGATAGAGATCACAAACCGGACAGATAGAGATCACAAACCACTACAGATAGAGATCACAAACCCCGACAGATAGAGATCACAAACCCCTACAGATAGAGATCACAAACCCCTACAGACAGAGATCACAAACCGGACAGATAGAGATCACAAACCCCTGCAGATAGAGATCACAAACCCCTGCAGATAGAGATCACAAACCCCTGCAGATAGAGATCACAAACCGGACAGATAGAGATCACAAACCCCTACAGATAGAGATCACAAACCCCTACAGATAGAGATCACAAACCGGACAGATAGAGATCACAAACCCCTACAGATAGAGATCACAAACCGGACAGATAGAGATCACAAACCCCTGCAGATAGAGATCACAAACCGGACAGATAGAGATCACAAACCCCTACAGATAGAGATCACAAACCGGACAGATAGAGATCACAAACCCCTACAGATAGAGAACACAAACCGGACAGATAGAGATCACAAACCCCTACAGATAGAGAACACAAACCGGACAGATAGAGATCACAAACCCCTACAGATAGAGATCACAAACCGGACAGATAGAGATCACAAACCCCTACAGATAGAGAACACAAACCGGACAGATCGAGATCACAAACCCCTGCAGATCGAGATCACAAACCCCGACAGATCGAGATCACAAACCCCTGCAGATCGAGATCACAAACCCCGACAGATAGAGATCACAAACCCCTACAGATAGAGATCACAAACCCCGACAGATCGAGATCACAAACCCCTGCAGATCGAGATCACAAACCCCTACAGATCGAGATCACAAACCCCTACAGATAGAGATCACAAACCCCTACAGATAGAGATCACAAACCCCTACAGATAGAGATCACAAACCCCTACAGATAGAGATCACAAACCCCTACAGATAGAGATCACAAACCCCTGCAGATAGAGATCACAAACCCCTGCAGATAGAGATCACAAACCCCTACAGATAGAGATCACAAACCCCTACAGATCGAGATCACAAACCCCTACAGATAGAGATCACAAACCCCTGCAGATAGAGATCACAAACCCCTGCAGATAGAGATCACAAACCCCTACAGATAGAGATCACAAACCCCTGCAGATAGAGATCACAAACCCCTACAGATAGAGATCACAAACCCCTGCAGATAGAGATCACAAACCGGACAGATAGAGATCACAAACCCCGACAGATAGAGATCACAAACCGGACAGATAGAGATCACAAACCCCTGCAGATAGAGATCACAAACCCCTGCAGATAGAGATCACAAACCCCTACAGATAGAGATCACAAACCCCTACAGATAGAGATCACAAACCGGACAGATAGAGATCACAAACCCCGACAGATAGAGATCACAAACCGGACAGATAGAGATCACAAACCCCTACAGATAGAGATCACAAACCCCTGCAGATAGAGATCACAAACCCCTACAGATAGAGATCACAAACCGGACAGATAGAGATCACAAACCCCTACAGATAGAGATCACAAACCCTACAGATAGAGATCACAAACCCCTACAGATAGAGATCACAAACCCCTACAGATAGAGATCACAAACCGGACAGATAGAGATCACAAACCCCGACAGATAGAGATCACAAACCCCTACAGATAGAGATCACAAACCCCGACAGATAGAGATCACAAACCCCTACAGATAGAGATCACAAACCGGACAGATAGAGATCACAAACCCCTACAGATAGAGATCACAAACCCCGACAGATAGAGATCACAAACCCCGACAGATAGAGATCACAAACCCCGACAGATAGAGATCACAAACCCCGACAGATAGAGATCACAAACCCCTACAGACAGAGATCACAAACCCCGACAGATAGAGATCACAAACCCCGACAGATAGAGATCACAAACCGGACAGATAGAGATCACAAACCCCTACAGATAGAGATCACAAACCCCGACAGATAGAGATCACAAACCCCGACAGATAGAGATCACAAACCCCGACAGATAGAGATCACAAACCCCGACAGATAGAGATCACAAACCCCTACAGATAGAGATCACAAACCGGACAGATAGAGATCACAAACCCCTACAGACAGAGATCACAAACCCCTACAGATAGAGATCACAAACCCCTACAGATAGAGATCACAAACCGGACAGATAGAGATCACAAACCCCTACAGATAGAGATCACAAACCCCTACAGATAGAGATCACAAACCCCTACAGACAGAGATCACAAACCCCTACAGACAGAGATCACAAACCCCTACAGACAGAGATCACAAACCCCTACAGACAGAGATCACAAACCCCTACAGATAGAGATCACAAACCCCTACAGATAGAGATCACAAACCCCGACAGATAGAGATCACAAACCCCTACAGATAGAGATCACAAACCCCTACAGACAGAGATCACAAACCCCTACAGACAGAGATCACAAACTCCTACAGAAAGAGATCACGAACCGGACAGATAGAGATCACAAACCGGACAGATCGAGATCACCAACCCCTACAGATAGAGATCACAAACCGGACAGATAGAGATCACAAACCGGACAGATACAGATCACAAACCCCTACAGATAGAGAACACAAACTCCTAAAGAAAGAGATCACAAACCGGACAGATAGAGATCACAAACCCCTGCATATAGAGATCACAAACCCCTACAGATAGAGATCACAAACCCCTACAGACAGAGATCACAAACCGCTACAGATCGAGATCACAAACCCCTACAGATAGAGATCACAAACCCCTACAGATAGAGATCACAAACCCCTACAGATAGAGATCACAAACCCCAACAGATAGAGATCACAAAACCCCTAGATAGAGATCACAAACCCCTACAGATAGAGATCACAAACCCCTACAGATAGAGATCACAAACCCCTAGATTGAGATCACAAACCCCTACAGATAGAGATCACAAACCGGACAGATAGAGATCACAAACCCCGACAGATAGAGATCACAAACCCCTAGATTGAGATCACAAACCCCTACAGGTAGAGATCACAAACCCCTACAGATACAGATCACAAACCGGACAGATAGAGATCACAAAGCCCTACAGATAGAGATCACAAACCGGACAGATAGAGATCAGAAACCCCTACAGATAGAGATCACAAACCCCTAGATTGAGATCACAAACCCCTACAGGTAGAGATCACAAACCGGACAGATAGAGATCACAAAGCCCTACAGATAGAGATCACAAACCGGACAGATAGAGATCACAAACCGGACAGATAGAGATCACAAACCTCTACAGATAGAGATCACAAACCGGACAGATAGAGATCACAAACCCCTACAGATACAGATCACAAACCGGACAGACAGAGATCACAAACCCCGACAGATAGAGATCACAAACCCCTACAGATAGAGATCACAAACCCCTACAGATAGAGATCACAAACCGGACAGATAGAGATCAGAGACCCCTACAGATAGAGATCACAAACCGGACAGATAGAGATCACAAACCGGACAGATAGAGATCACAAACCCCAACAGATAGAGATCACAAAACGGACAGATAGAGATCACAAACCCCTGCAGATAGAGATCACAAACCCCTACAGAAAGAGATCACAAACCGGACAGATAGAGATCACAAACCCCTGCAGATAGAGATCACAAACCCCTACAGATAGAGATCACAAACCCCTACAGATAGAGATCACAAACCCCTACAGATAGAGATCACAAACCCCTACAGATAGAGATCACAAACCCCTACAGATAGAGATCACAAACCCCTGCAGATAGAGATCACAAACCCCTACAGATAGAGATCACAAACCCCTACAGATAGAGATCACAAACCCCTACAGATAGAGATCACAAACCCCTACAGATAGAGATCACAAACCCCTACAGATAGAGATCACAAACCCCTACAGAAAGAGATCACAAACCGGACAGATAGAGATCACAAACCCCAACAGATAGAGATCACAAACCCCTACAGATAGAGATCACAAACCGCTACAGATAGAGATCACAAACCCCTACAGATAGAGATCACAAACCCCAACAGATAGAGATCACAAACCCCTACAGATAGAGATCACAAACCCCTACAGATAGAGATCACAAACCCCAACAGACAGAGATCACAAATCCCTACAGATAGAGATCACAAACCGGACAGATAGAGATCACAAACCGGACAGATAGAGATCACAAACCCCTGCAGATAGAGATCACAAACCGGACAGATAGAGATCACAAACCGGACAGATAGAGATCACAAACCGGACAGATAGAGATCACAAACCCCTACAGATAGAGATCACAAACCGGACAGATAGAGATCACAAACCCCTACAGATAGAGATCACAAACCGGACAGATAGAGAACACAAACTCCTACAGAAAGAGATCACAAACCGGACAGATAGAGATCACAAACCGGACAGATAGAGAACACAAACTCCTACAGAAAGAGATCACAAACCGGACAGATAGAGAACACAAACTCCTACAGAAAGAGATCACAAACCGGACAGATAGAGATCACAAACCGGACAGATAGAGAACACAAACTCCTACAGAAAGAGATCACAAACCGGACAGATAGAGATCACAAACCGGACAGATAGAGATCACAAACCCCGACAGATAGAGATCACAAACCCCAACAGATAGAGAACACAAACTCCTACAGAAAGAGATCACAAACCGGACAGATAGAGATCACAAACCCCTACAGATAGAGATCACAAACCGGACAGATAGAGAACACAAACTCCTACAGAAAGAGATCACAAACCGGACAGATAGAGATCACAAACCGGACAGATAGAGAACACAAACTCCTACAGAAAGAGATCACAAACCCCTACAGATAGAGATCACAAACCCCTACAGATAGAGATCACAAACCGGACAGATAGAGAACACAAACTCCTACAGAAAGAGATCACAAACCCCTACAGATAGAGATCACAAACCCCTACAGATAGAGATCACAAACCCCTACAGATAGAGATCACAAACCCCTACAGATAGAGAACACAAACCGGACAGATAAAGATCACAAACCGGACAGATAAAGATCACAAACCCCTACAGATAGAGATCACAAACCCCTACAGATAGAGATCACAAACCCCAACAGATAGAGATCACAAAACGGACAGATAGAGATCACAAACCGGACAGATAAAGATCACAAACCGGACAGATAGAGATCACAAACCCCTACAGATAGAGATCACAAACCCCTACAGATAGAGATCACAAACCGGACAGATAGAGATCACAAACCGGACAGATAAAGATCACAAACCGGACAGATAGAGATCACAAACCCCTACAGATATAGATCACAAACCCCTACAGATAGAGATCACAAACCCCTACAGATAGAGATCACAAACCCCAACAGATAGAGATCACAAACCGGACAGATAGAGATCACAAACCGGACAGATAAAGATCACAAACCGGACAGATAGAGATCACAAACCCCTACAGATAGAGATCACAAACCCCTACAGATAGAGATCACAAACCCCTACAGATAGAGAACACAAACCCCTACAGATAGAGATCACAAACCCATACAGATAGAGATCACAAACCCCTACAGAATGAGATCACAAACCGGACAGATAGAGATCACAAACCGGACAGATAGAGATCACAAACCACTACAGATAGAGATCACAAACCCCTACAGATAGAGATCACAAACCCCTACAGATAGAGATCACAAACCCCGACAGATAGAGATCACAAACCCCTACAGATAGAGAACACAAACCCCGACAGATAGAGATCACAAACCCCTACAGATAGAGATCACAAACCCCCACAGATAGAGATCACAAACCCCTACAGATAGAGATCACAAACCCCTACAGATAGAGATCACAAACCCCTACAGATAGAGATCACAAACCCCGACAGATGGAGATCACAAACCCCTACAGATAGAGATCACAAACCCCAACAAATAGAGATCACAAACCCCTACAGATAGAGATCACAAACCCTACAGATAGAGATCACAAACCGGACAGATAGAGATCACAAACCTCTACAGATAGAGATCACAAACCCCTGCAGATAGAGATTATAAACCCCAACAGATAGAGATCACAAACCCCGACAGATAGAGATCACAAACCCCTACAGATAGAGATCACAAACCCCCACAGATGGAGATCACAAACCCCCACAGATAGAGATCACAAACCGGACAGATAGAGATCACAAACCTCTACAGATAGAGATCACAAACCCCGACAGATAGAGATCACAAACCCTACAGATAGAGATCACAAACCCCTACAGATAGAGATCACAAACCCCGACAGATAGAGATCACAAACCGGACAGATAGAGATCACAAACCTCTACAGATAGAGATCAAAAACCCCTGCAGATAGAGATTATAAACCCCAACAGATAGAGATCACAAACCCCTACAGATAGAGATCACAAACCCCAACAGATAGAGATCACAAACCCCTAGATAGAGATCACAAACCCCTACAGATAGAGATCACAAACCCCGACAGATAGAGATCACAAACCCCAACAGATAGAGATCACAAACCCCGACAGATAGAGATAACAAACCCCTACAGATAGAGATCACAAACCCCGACAGATAGAGATCACAAACCCCTACAGATAGAGATCACAAACCCCGACAGATAGAGATAACAAACCCCTACAGATAGAGATCACAAACCCCTGCAGATAGAGATTATAAACCCCAACAGAAAGAGATCACAAACCCCGACAGATAGAGATCACAAACCCCGACAGATAGAGATCACAAACCTCTACAGATAGAGATCACAATCCCCTACAGATAGAGATCACAAACCCCCACAGATAGAGATCACAAACCTCTACAGATAGAGATCACAAACCGGACAGATAGAGATCACAAACCCCTACAGATAGAGATTATAAACCCCAACAGATAGAGATCACAAACCCCTACAGATAGAGATCACAAACCCCGACAGATAGAGATCACAAACCCCGACAGATAGAGATCACAAACCTCTACAGATAGAGATCACAATCCCCTACAGATAGAGATCACAAACCCCCACAGATAGAGATCACAAACCCCTACAGATAGAGATCACAAACCGGGCAGATAGAGATCACAAACCCCGACAGACAGAGATCACAAACCGGACAGATAGAGATCACAATCCCCTACAGATAGAGATCACAAACCCCGACAGATCGAGATCACAAACCGGACAGATAGAGATCACAAACCCCCACAGATAGAGATCACAAACCCCTACAGATAGAGATCACAAACCCCTACAGATAGAGATCACAAACCGGGCAGATAGAGATCACAAACCTCTACAGATAGAGATCACAAACCGGACAGATAGAGATCACAAACCCCTACAGATAGAGATCACAAACCGGACAGATAGAGATCACAAACCCCTGCAGATAGAGATCACAAACCGGACAGATAAAGATCACAAACCGGACAGATAGAGATCACAAACCGGACAGATAGAGAACACAAACCCCTACAGATCGAGATCACAAACCCCTACAGATAGAGATCACAAACCCCTACAGATAGAGATCACAAACCCCTACAGATAGAGATCACAAACCCCTACAGATAGAGATCACAAACCGGACAGATAGAGAACACAAACCCCTACAGATAGAGATCACAAACCCCTACAGATAGAGATCACAAACCCCTACAGATAGAGATCACAAACCCCTACAGAAAGAGATCACAAACCGGACAGATAGAGAACACAAACCCCTACAGATAGAGATCACAAACCCCTACAGATAGAGATCACAAACCCCTACAGATAGAGATCACAAACCCCTACAGATAGAGATCACAAACCGGACAGATAGAGATCACAAACCCCTACAGTTAGAGATCACAAACCGGACAGATAGAGAACACAAACCCCTACAGAAAGAGATCACAAACCGGACAGATAGAGATCACAAACCCCTACAGATAGAGATCACAAACCCCTACAGATAGAGATCACAAACCCCTACAGATAGAGATCACAAACCCCTACAGATAGAGATCACAAACCCCGACAGACAGAGATCACAAACCCCTACAGATAGAGAACACAAACCCCTACAGACAGAGATCACAAACCCCTACAGAAAGAGAACACAAACCCCTACAGATAGAGATCACAAACCGGGCAGATAGAGATCACAAACCCCTACAGATAGAGATCACAAACCCCTACAGATAGAGATCACAAACCCCTACAGATAGAGATCACAAACCCCTACAGATAGAGATCACAAACCCCTACAGATAGAGATCACAAACCGGACAGATAGAGATCACAAACCCCTACAGATAGAGATCACAAACCCCTACAGATAGAGATCACAAACCGGACAGATAGAGATCACAAACCCCTACAGATAGAGATCACAAACCCCTACAGATAGAGATCACAAACCCCGACAGACAGAGATCACAAACCGGACAGATAGAGATCACAAACCCCCACAGATAGAGATCACAAACCCCCACAGATAGAGATCACAAACCCCGACAGATAGAGATCACAAACCACTACAGATAGAGATCACAAACCGGACAGATAGAGATCACAAACCCCTACAGATAGAGATCACAAACCCCCACAGATAGAGATCACAAACCCCCACAGATAGAGATCACAAACCCCGACAGATAGAGATCACAAACCCCTACAGATAGAGATCACAAACCCCTACAGATAGAGATCACAAACCGGACAGATAGAGATCACAAACCCCCACAGATAGAGATCACAAACCCCCACAGATAGAGATCACAAACCCCGACAGATAGAGATCACAAACCACTACAGATAGAGATCACAAACCCCGACAGATAGAGATCACAAACCACTACAGATAGAGATCACAAACCCCCACAGATAGAGATCACAAACCCCGACAGATAGAGATCACAAACCCCTACAGATAGAGATCACAAACCCCTACAGATAGAGATCACAAACCCCTACAGATAGAGATCACAAACCGGACAGATAGAGATCACAAACCCCTACAGATAGAGATCACAAACCCCTACAGATAGAGATCACAAACCCCTACAGATAGAGATCACAAACCCCCACAGATAGAGATCACAAACCGGACAGATAGAGATCACAAACCCCTACAGATAGAGATCACAAACCCCTAGAGATAGAGATCACAAACCCCCACAGATAGAGATCACAAACCCCGACAGATAGAGATCACAAACCACTACAGATAGAGATCACAAACCGGACAGATAGAGATCACAAACCACTACAGATAGAGATCACAAACCCCGACAGATAGAGATCACAAACCCCTACAGATAGAGATCACAAACCCCTACAGATAGAGATCACAAACCCCTACAGATAGAGATCACAAACCGGACAGATAGAGATCACAAACCCCTACAGATAGAGATCACAAACCCCTACAGATAGAGATCACAAACCCCTACAGATAGAGATCACAAACCCCCACAGATAGAGATCACAAACCCCTACAGATAGAGATCACAAACCGGACAGATAGAGATCACAAACCCCTGCAGATAGAGATCACAAACCGGACAGATAGAGATCACAAACCCCTGCAGATAGAGATCACAAACCCCTGCAGATAGAGATCACAAACCGGACAGATAGAGATCACAAACCCCTACAGATAGAGATCACAAACCCCTGCAGATAGAGATCACAAACCCCTACAGATAGAGATCACAAACCGGGCAGATAGAGATCACAAACCCCTACAGATAGAGATCACAAACCCCTACAGATAGAGATCACAAACCCCTGCAGATAGAGATCACAAACCCCTGCAGATAGAGATCACAAACCCCTACAGATAGAGATCACAAACCCCGACAGATAGAGATCACAAACCCCTACAGATAGAGATCACAAACCCCTACAGATAGAGATCACAAACCCCTGCAGATAGAGATCACAAACCCCTGCAGATAGAGATCACAAACCGGACAGATAGAGATCACAAACCCCTACAGATAGAGATCACAAACCCCGACAGATAGAGATCACAAACCCCGACAGATAGAGATCACAAACCGGACAGATAGAGATCACAAACCCCTACAGATAGAGATCACAAACCCCGACAGATAGAGATCACAAACCCCGACAGATAGAGATCACAAACCCCGACAGATAGAGATCACAAACCCCGACAGATAGAGATCACAAACCCCTACAGACAGAGATCACAAACCCCGACAGATAGAGATCACAAACCGGACAGATAGAGAGCACAAACCCCTACAGATAGAGAACACAAACCGGACAGATAGAGAACACAAACTCCTACAGAAAGAGATCACGAACCGGACAGATAGAGATCACAAACCGGACAGATCGAGATCACCAACCCCTACAGATAGAGATCACAAACCGGACAGATAGAGATCACAAACCGGACAGATACAGATCACAAACCCCTACAGATAGAGAACACAAACCGGACAGATAGAGAACACAAACTCCTAAAGAAAGAGATCACAAACCGGACAGATAGAGATCACAAACCCCTGCAGATAGAGATCACAAACCCCTACAGATAGAGATCACAAACCCCTACAGACAGAGATCACAAACCCCTACAGATAGAGATCCCGAACCCCTACAGATAGAGATCACAAACCCATACAGATAGAGATCACAAACCCCTACAGATAGAGATCACAAACCGCTACAGATCGAGATCACCTACCCCTACAGATAGAGATCACAAACCCCTACAGATAGAGATCACAAACCTCTACAGATAGAGATCACAAACCCCTACAGATAGAGATCACAAACCCCTACAGATAGAGATCACAAACCCCAACAGATAGAGATCACAAACCCCTACAGATAGAGATCACAAACCCCTAGATTGAGATCACAAACCCCTACAGATAGAGATCACAAACCCCTAGATTGAGATCACAAACCTCAACAGATAGAGATCACAAACCCCAACAGATAGAGATCACAAACCCCTACAGATAGAGATCACAAACCCCTACAGATAGAGATCACAAACCCCTAGATTGAGATCACAAACCCCTACAGGTAGAGATCACAAACCCCTACAGATACAGATCACAAACCGGACAGATAGAGATCACAAAGCCCTACAGATAGAGATCACAAACCGGACAGATAGAGATCACAAACCGGACAGATAGAGATCACAAACCTCTACAGATAGAGATCACAAACCGGACAGATAGAGATCACAAACCCCTACAGATACAGATCACAAACCGGACAGACAGAGATCACAAACCCCGACAGATAGAGATCACAAACCCCTACAGATAGAGATCACAAACCCCTACAGATAGAGATCAGAAACCGGACAGATAGAGATCAGAGACCCCTACAGATAGAGATCACAAACCGGACAGATAGAGATCACAAACCGGACAGATAGAGATCACAAACCCCAACAGATAGAGATCACAAAACGGACAGATAGAGATCACAAACCCCTACAGAAAGAGATCACAAACCGGACAGATAGAGATCACAAACCCCTGCAGATAGAGATCACAAACCCCTACAGATAGAGATCACAAACCCCTACAGAAAGAGATCACAAACCGGACAGATAGAGATCACAAACCCCAACAGATAGAGATCACAAACCCCTACAGATAGAGATCACAAACCCCTACAGGTAGAGATCACAAACCGGACAGATAGAGATCACAAACCCCTACAGATAGAGATCACAAACCCCTACAGATAGAGATCACAAACCCCTACAGATAGAGATCACAAACCCCTACAGATAGAGATCACAAACCGGACAGACAGAGATCACAAACCCCGACAGATCGAGATCACAAACCCCGACAGATAGAGATCACAAACCCCTACAGATAGAGATCACAAACCCCGACAGATAGAGATCACAAACCCCTACAGATAGAGATCACAAACCGGACAGATAGAGATCACAAACCCCTGCAGATAGAGATCACAAACCGGACAGATAGAGATCACAAACCCCTACAGATAGAGATCACAAACCGGACAGATAGAGATCACAAACCCCTACAGATAGAGAACACAAACCGGACAGATAGAGAACACAAACCCCTGCAGATAGAGATCACAAACCGGACAGATAGAGATCACAAACCCCTACAGATAGAGATCACAAACCGGACAGATAGAGAACACAAACTCCTACAGAAAGAGATCACAAACCGGACAGATAGAGATCACAAACCGGACAGATAGAGAACACAAACTCCTACAGAAAGAGATCACAAACCGGACAGATAGAGAACACAAACTCCTACAGAAAGAGATCACAAACCGGACAGATAGAGATCACAAACCGGACAGATAGAGAACACAAACTCCTACAGAAAGAGATCACAAACCGGACAGATAGAGATCACAAACCGGACAGATAGAGAACACAAACTCCTACAGAAAGAGATCACAAACCGGACAGATAGAGATCACAAACCCCTACAGATAGAGATCACAAACCGGACAGATAGAGAACACAAACTCCTACAGAAAGAGATCACAAACCGGACAGATAGAGATCACAAACCGGACAGATAGAGAACACAAACTCCTACAGAAAGAGATCAGAAACCCCTACAGATAGAGATCACAAACCCCTACAGATAGAGATCACAAACCCCTACAGATAGAGATCACAAACCCCTACAGATAGAGATCACAAACCGGACAGATAGAGAACACAAACTCCTACAGAAAGAGATCACAAACCCCTACAGATAGAGATCACAAACCCCTACAGATAGAGATCACAAACCCCTACAGATAGAGATCACAAACCCCTACAGATAGAGAACACAAACCGGACAGATAAAGATCACAAACCGGACAGATAAAGATCACAAACCCCTACAGATAGAGATCACAAACCCCTACAGATAGAGATCACAAACCCCTACAGATAGAGATCACAAACCGGACAGATAGAGAACGCCAACTCCTACAGAAAGAGATCACAAACCCCTACAGATAGAGAACGCCAACTCCTACAGAAAGAGATCACAAACCCCTACAGATAGAGATCACAAACCCCAACAGATAGAGATCACAAAACGGACAGATAGAGATCACAAACCCCAACAGATAGAGATCACAAACCGGACAGATAGAGATCACAAACCGGACAGATAAAGATCACAAACCGGACAGATAGAGATCACAAACCCCTACAGATAGAGATCACAAACCCCTACAGATAGAGATCACAAACC
The DNA here is from genome assembly GCA_030390025.1 of Squalus acanthias. NCBI lineage: Eukaryota > Metazoa > Chordata > Chondrichthyes > Squaliformes > Squalidae > Squalus > Squalus acanthias. The sequence goes on along the minus strand of CM059429.1, from coordinate 89,470,073 downwards.
CCTACAGATAGAGATCACAAACCCCGACAGATAGAGATCACAAACCCCTACAGATAGAGAACACAAACCCCTACAGATAGAGATCACAAACCCCGACAGATAGAGATCACAAACCCATACAGATAGAGATCACAAACCCCTACAGACAGAGATCACAAACCCCTACAGACAGAGATCACAAACCCCGACAGATAGAGATCACAAACCCCGACAGATAGAGATCACAAACCGGACAGATAGAGATCACAAACCCCTACAGATAGAGATCACAAACCCCTACAGATAGAGATCACAAACCGGACAGATAGAGATCACAAACCCCTACAGATAGAGATCACAAACCCCTACAGATAGAGAACACAAACCCCTACAGATAGAGATCACAAACCCCTACAGATAGAGATCACAAACCGGACAGATAGAGATCACAAACCCCTACAGAATGAGATCACAAACCGGACAGATCGAGATCACAAACCCCTACAGATAGAGATCACAAACCGGACAGACAGAGATCACAAACCCCTACAGATAGAGATCACAAACCCCGACAAATAGAGAACACAAACCCCTACAGATAGAGAACACAAACCCCGACAGATAGAGATCACAAACCCCTACAGATAGAGAACACAAACCCCGACAGATAGAGATCACAAACCCTACAGATAGAGATCACAAACCCCGACAGATAGAGATCACAAACCGGACAGATAGAGATCACAAACCTCTACAGATAGAGATCACAAACCCCTGCAGATAGAGATTATAAACCCCAACAGATAGAGATCACAAACCCCGACAGATAGAGATCACAAACCCCCACAGATAGAGATCACAAACCCCTACAGATAGAGATCACAAACCCCGACAGAGGGAGATCACAAACCCCCACAGATAGAGATCACAAACCCCTACAGATAGAGATCAGAAACCGGACAGATAGAGATCACAAACCCTACAGATAGAGATCACAAACCCCTGCAGATAGAGATTATAAACCCCAACAGATAGAGATCACAAACCCCTACAGATAGAGATCACAAACCCCAACAGATAGAGATCACAAACCCCAACAGATAGAGATCACAAACCCCTACAGATAGAGATCACAAACCCCGACAGAGGGAGATCACAAACCCCAACAAATAGAGATCACAAACCCCTACAGATAGAGATCAGAAACCGGACAGATAGAGATCACAAACCCTACAGATAGAGATCACAAACCCCTGCAGATAGAGATTATAAACCCCAACAGATAGAGATCACAAACCCCTACAGATAGAGATCACAAACCCCAACAGATAGAGATCACAAACCCCTACAGATAGAGATCACAAACCCCGACAGATAGAGATCACAAACCCCTACAGATAGAGATCACAAACCCCGACAGATAGAGATCACAAACCCCTGCAGATAGAGATTATAAACCCCAACAGAAAGAGATCACAAACCCCTACAGATAGAGATCACAAACCCCAACAGATAGAGATCACAAACCCCTACAGATAGAGATCACAAACCCCGACAGATAGAGATCACAAACCCCTACAGATAGAGATCACAAACCCCGACAGATAGAGATCACAAACCCCTGCAGATAGAGATTATAAACCCCAACAGAAAGAGATCACAAACCCCGACAGATAGAGATCACAAACCCCGACAGATAGAGATCACAAACCGGACAGATAGAGATCACAAACCGGACAGATAGAGATCACAAACCCCTACAGATAGAGATCACAAACCGGACAGATAGAGATCACAAACCTCTACAGATAGAGATCACAAACCCCTGCAGATAGAGATCACAAACCCCTACAGATAGAGATTATAAACCCCAACAGATAGAGATCACAAACCCCTACAGATAGAGATCACAATCCCCTACAGATAGAGATTATAAACCCCAACAGATAGAGATCACAAACCCCGACAGATAGAGATCACAAACCTCTACAGATAGAGATCACAATCCCCTACAGATAGAGATCACAAACCCCGACAGATCGAGATCACAAACCGGACAGATAGAGATCACAAACCCCCACAGATAGAGATCACAAACCCCCACAGATAGAGATCACAAACCGGACAGATAGAGATCACAAACCCCTACAGATAGAGATCACAAACCCCTACAGATAGAGATCACAAACCCCTACAGATAGAGATCACAAACCGGACAGATAGAGATCACAAACCCCCACAGATAGAGATCACAAACCCCTACAGATAGAGATCACAAACCCCTACAGATAGAGATCACAAACCGGGCAGATAGAGATCACAAACCCCGACAGACAGAGATCACAAACCGGACAGATAGAGATCACAAACCTCTACAGATAGAGATCACAAACCGGACAGATCGAGATCACAAACCGGACAGATAGAGATCACAAACCCCGACAGATAGAGATCACAAACCGGACAGATAGAGATCACAAACCGGACAGATAGAGATCACAAACCCCTACAGATAGAGATCACAAACCGGGCAGATAGAGATCACAAACCGGACAGATAGAGATCACAAACCGGACAGATAGAGATCACAAACCGGACAGATAGAGATCACAAACCCCTACAGAAAGAGATCACAAACCGGACAGATAGAGATCACAAACCCCTGCAGATAGAGATCACAAACCGGACAGATAGAGATCACAAACCGGACAGATAGAGATCACAAACCGGACAGATAGAGATCACAAACCCCTACAGAAAGAGATCACAAACCGGACAGATAGAGATCACAAACCCCTACAGATAGAGATCACAAACCCCTACAGATAGAGAACACAAACCCCTACAGACAGAGATCACAAACCCCTACAGACAGAGATCACAAACCCCTACAGATAGAGATCACAAACCGGACAGATAGAGATCACAAACCGGGCAGATAGAGATCACAAACCCCTACAGATAGAGATCACAAACCCCTGCAGTTAGAGATTATAAACCCCAACAGATAGAGATCACAAACCTCTACAGATAGAGATCACAAACCGGGCAGATAGAGATCACAAACCCCCACAGATAGAGATCACAAACCGGACAGATAGAGATCACAATCCCCTACAGATAGAGATCACAAACCGGGCAGATAGAGATCACAAACCGGGCAGATAGAGATCACAAACCGGGCAGATAGAGATCACAAACCCCTACAGATAGAGATCACAAACCCCTACAGATAGAGATCACAAACCGGACAGATAGAGATCACAAACCGGACAGATAGAGATCACAATCCCCTACAGATAGAGATCACAAACCGGGCAGATAGAGATCACAAACCGGGCAGATAGAGATCACAAACCGGGCAGATAGAGATCACAAACCCCTACAGATAGAGATCACAAACCCCTACAGATAGAGTTCACAAACCGGACAGATAGAGATCACAATCCCCTACAGATAGAGATCACAAACCGGGCAGATAGAGATCACAAACCGGGCAGATAGAGATCACAAACCGGGCAGATAGAGATCACAAACCCCTACAGATAGAGATCACAAACCCCTACAGGTAGAGATCACAAACCGGACAGATAGAGATCACAAACCCCTACAGATAGAGATCACAAACCGGACAGATAGAGATCACAAACCCCTACAGGTAGAGATCACAAACCCCTACAGGTAGAGATCACAAACCGGACAGATAGAGATCACAAACCGGGCAGATAGAGATCACAAACCGGACAGATAGAGATCACAAACCCCTACAGATAGAGATCACAAACCGGACAGATAGAGATCACAAACCCCTTCAGATAGAGATCACAAACCCCTACAGATAGAGATCACAAACCGGACAGATAGAGATCACAAACCGGACAGATAGAGATCACAAACCGGACAGATAGAGATCACAAACCCCTACAGATAGAGATCACAAACCCCTACAGATAGAGATCACAAACCCCTACAGGTAGAGATCACAAACCGGACAGATAGAGATCACAAACCGGACAGATAGAGATCACAAACCGGACAGATAGAGATCACAAACCGGGCAGATAGAGATCACAAACCGGACAGATAGAGATCACAAACCCCTACAGATAGAGATCACAAACCCCTACAGATAGAGATCACAAACCCCTACAGATAGAGATCACAAACCCCTACAGACAGAGATCACAAACCCCTACAGATAGAGATCACAAACCCCTACAGATAGAGATCACAAACCCCTACAGATAGAGATCACAAACCCCTACAGATAGAGATCACAAACCGGACAGATAGAGATCACAAACCGGACAGATAGAGATCACAAACCCCTACAGGTAGAGATCACAAACCCCTACAGATAGAGATCACAAACCGGACAGATAGAGATCACAAACCCCTACAGATAGAGATCACAAACCCCTACAGATAGAGATCACAAACCCCTACAGATAGAGATCACAAACCGGACAGATCGAGATCACAAACGCCTACAGATAGAGATCACAAACCGGACAGATAGAGATCACGAACCCCGACAGATAGAGATCACAAACCCCTACAGATAGAGATCACAAACCGGACAGATAGAGATCACAAACCGGACAGATCGAGATCACAAACCCCTACAGATAGAGATCACAAACCGGACAGATAGAGATCACAAACCCCGACAGATAGAGATCACAAACGCCTGCAGATAGAGATCACAAACCCCTACAGATGGAGATCACAAACCGGACAGATAGAGATCACAAACCCCTACAGATAGAGATCACAAACCCCTACAGATAGAGATCACAAACCCCGACAGATAGAGATCACAAACCCCTACAGATAGAGATCACAAACCCCGACAGACAGAGATCACAAACCGGACAGATAGAGATCACAAACCCCTGCAGATAGAGATCACAAACCGGACAGATAGAGATCACAAACCGGACAGATAGAGATCACAAACCGGACAGATAGAGATCACAAACCGGACAGATAGAGATCACAAACCGGACAGATAGAGATCACAAACCCCTACAGATAGAGATCACAAACCCCTACAGATAGAGATCACAAACCGGACAGATCGAGGTCACAAACCCCTACAGACAGAGATCACAAACCCCTACAGATAGAGATCACAAACCCCTGCAGATAGAGATCACAAACCCCTACAGATAGAGATCACAAACCGGACAGATCGAGGTCACAAACCCCTACAGATAGAGATCACAAACCCCTACAGATAGAGATCACAAACCCCTACAGATAGAGATCACAAACCCCGACAGATCGAGATCACAAACCCCTACAGATAGAGATCACAAACCCCTACAGATAGAGATCACAAACCCCTGCAGATCGAGATTACAAACCCCTACAGATAGAGATCACAAACCCCGACAGATCGAGATCACAAACCCCTACAGATAGAGATCACAAACCGCTGCAGATAGAGATCACAAACCCCTACAGATAGAGATCACAAACCCCTACAGATAGAGATCACAAATCGGACAGATCGAGATCACAAACCCCTACAGTTAGAGAACACAAACCCCTACAGATAGAGAACACAAACCGGACAGATCGAGGTCACAAACCCCTGCAGATAGAGATCACAAACCCCTGCAGATAGAGATCACAAACCCCTACAGATAGAGATCACAAACCCCTACAGATAGAGATCACAAACCACTACAGATAGAGATCACAAACCCCTACAGATAGAGATCACAAACCGGACAGATAGAGTTCACAAACCCCGACAGATAGAGATCACAAACCCCGACAGATAGAGATCACAAACCGGACAGATAGAGATCACAAACCCCTACAGATAGAGATCACAAACCCCTACAGATAGAGATCACAAACCGGACAGATAGAGATCACAAACCCCTACAGATAGAGATCACAAACCCCTGCAGATAGAGATCACAAACCGGACAGATAGAGATCACAAACCCCTGCAGATAGAGATCACAAACCCCTACAGATAGAGATCACAAACCCCGACAGATAGAGATCACAAACCGGACAGATAGAGATCACAAACCCCTACAGATAGAGATCACAAACCGGACAGATAGAGATCACAAACCTCTACAGATAGAGATCAAAAACCCCTGCAGATAGAGATTATAAACCCCAACAGATAGAGATCACAAACCCCAACAGATAGAGATCACAAACCCCTAGATAGAGATCACAAACCCCTACAGATAGAGATCACAAACCCCTACAGATAGAGATCACAAACCCCTACAGATAGAGATCACAAACCCCTACAGATAGAGATCACAAACCCCTACAGATAGAGATCACAAACCCCTACAGATAGAGATCACAAACCCCTACAGATAGAGATCACAAACCGGACAGATAGAGATCACAAACCCCTACAGATAGAGATCACAAACCCCTACAGATAGAGATCACAAACCCCTGCAGATAGAGATCACAAACCGGACAGATAGAGATCACAAACCCCTGCAGATAGAGATCACAAACCCCTACAGATAGAGATCACAAACCCCGACAGATAGAGATCACAAACCGGACAGATAGAGATCACAAACCTCTACAGATAGAGAACACAAACCCCAACAGATAGAGATCACAAACCCCGACAGATAGAGATCACAAACCCCTACAGATAGAGATCACAAACCCCAACAGATAGAGATCACAAACCCCAACAGATAGAGATCACAAACCCCAACAGATAGAGATCACAAACCCCAACAGATAGAGATCACAAACCCCAACAGATAGAGATCACAAACCCCAACAGATAGAGATCACAAACCTCGACAGATAGAGATCACAAACCCCTACAGATAGAGATCACAAACCCCTGCAGATAGAGATTATAAACCCCAACAGATAGAGATCACAAACCCCAACAGATAGAGATCACAAACCCCAACAGATAGAGATCACAAACCCCGACAGATAGAGATCACAAACCCCGACAGATAGAGATCACAAACCCCGACAGATAGAGATCACAAACCTCTACAGATAGAGATCACAAACCGGACAGATAGAGATCACAAACCGGACAGATAGAGATCACAAACCCCGACAGATAGAGATCACAAACCCCGACAGATAGAGATCACAAACCTCTACAGATAGAGATCACAATCCCCTACAGATAGAGATCACAAACCCCCACAGATAGAGATCACAAACCTCTACAGATAGAGATCACAAACCGGACAGATAGAGATCACAAACCCCTACAGATAGAGATCACAAACCCCTACAGATAGAGATCACAAACCGGGCAGATAGAGATCACAAACCCCGACAGACAGAGATCACAAACCGGACAGATATAGATCACAAACCCCTGCAGATAGAGATCACAAACCGGACAGATAAAGATCACAAACCGGACAGATAGAGATCACAAACCGGACAGATAGAGATCACAAACCGGACAGATAGAGATCACAAACCCCTACAGATAGAGATTATAAACCCCAACAGATAGAGATCACAAACCCCTACAGAAAGAGATCACAAACCGGACAGATAGAGAACACAAACCCCTACAGATAGAGATCACAAACCCCTACAGATAGAGATCACAAACCGGACAGATAGAGATCACAAACCCCTACAGAAAGAGATCACAAACCGGACAGATAGAGAACACAAACCCCTACAGATAGAGATCACAAACCCCTACAGATAGAGAACACAAACCCCTACAGATCGAGATCACAAACCCCTACAGATAGAGATCACAAACCCCTACAGATAGAGATCACAAACCCCTACAGATAGAGATCACAAACCCCTACAGATAGAGATCACAAACCGGGCAGATAGAGATCACAAACCCCGACAGACAGAGATCACAAACCGGACAGATATAGATCACAAACCCCTGCAGATAGAGATCACAAACCGGACAGATAAAGATCACAAACCGGACAGATAGAGATCACAAACCGGACAGATAGAGATCACAAACCGGACAGATAGAGATCACAAACCCCTACAGATAGAGATTATAAACCCCAACAGATAGAGATCACAAACCCCTACAGAAAGAGATCACAAACCGGACAGATAGAGAACACAAACCCCTACAGATAGAGATCACAAACCCCTACAGATAGAGATCACAAACCGGACAGATAGAGATCACAAACCCCTACAGAAAGAGATCACAAACCGGACAGATAGAGAACACAAACCCCTACAGATAGAGATCACAAACCCCTACAGATAGAGAACACAAACCCCTACAGATCGAGATCACAAACCCCTACAGATAGAGATCACAAACCCCTACAGATAGAGATCACAAACCCCTACAGATAGAGATCACAAACCCCTACAGATAGAGATCACAAACCGGACAGATAGAGATCACAAACCCCTACAGTTAGAGATCACAAACCCCTACAGAAAGAGATCACAAACCGGACAGATAGAGAACACAAACCCCTACAGAAAGAGATCACAAACCGGACAGATAGAGAACACAAACCCCTACAGATAGAGAACACAAACCCCTACAGACAGAGATCACAAACCCCTACAGAAAGAGAACACAAACCCCTACAGATAGAGATCACAAACCCCTACAGATAGAGATCACAAACCCCTACAGATAGAGATCACAAACCCCTACAGATAGAGATCACAAACCCCTACAGATAGAGATCACAAACCCCTACAGATAGAGATCACAAACCCCTGCAGATAGAGATCACAAACCCCTACAGATAGAGATCACAAACCCCCACAGATAGAGATCACAAACCCCGACAGATCGAGATCACAAACCCCTACAGATAGAGATCACAAACCCCTACAGGTAGAGATCACAAACCCCTACAGATAGAGATCACAAACCCCGACAGATAGAGATCACAAACCACTACAGATAGAGATCACAAACCGGACAGATAGAGATCACAAACCCCGACAGATAGAGATCACAAACCCCTACAGATAGAGATCACAAACCCCTACAGATAGAGATCACAAACCCCCACAGATAGAGATCACAAACCCCTACAGATAGAGATCACAAACCCCCACAGATAGAGATCACAAACCCCTGCAGATAGAGATCACAAACCCCTGCAGATAGAGATAACAAACCGGACAGATAGAGATCACAAACCGCTACAGATAGAGATCACAAACCCCTACAGATAGAGATCACAAACCCCTGCAGATAGAGATCACAAACCCCTACAGATAGAGAACACAAACCCCTACAGATAGAGATCACAAACCGGACAGATAGAGATCACAAACCACTACAGATAGAGATCACAAACCCCTACAGATAGAGATCACAAACCCCTACAGATAGAGATCACAAACCCCTACAGATAGAGATCACAAACCGCTACAGATAGAGATCACAAACCCCTACAGATAGAGATCACAAACCCCTACAGATAGAGATCACAAACCGCTACAGATAGAGATCACAAACCCCTACAGATAGAGATCACAAACCCCTACAGATAGAGAACACAAACCCCTACAGATAGAGATCACAAACCCCTACAGATAGAGATCACAAACCCCTACAGATAGAGATCACAAACCCCTACAGATAGAGATCACAAACCCCTACAGATAGAGATCACAAACCGCTACAGATAGAGATCACAAACCCCTACAGATAGAGATCACAAACCCCTACAGATAGAGAACACAAACCCCTACAGATAGAGAACACAAACCGGACAGATAGAGATCACAAACCCCTACAGATAGAGATCACAAACCGGACAGATAGAGATCACAAACCCCTACAGATAGAGAACACAAACCCCTACAGATAGAGATCACAAACCCCTACAGATAGAGAACACAAACCCCTACAGATCGAGATCACAAACCCCTGCAGATCGAGATCACAAACCCCTACAGATCGAGATCACAAACCCCTACAGATAGAGATCACAAACCCCTGCAGATAGAGATCACAAACCCCTGCAGATAGAGATCACAAACCACTACAGATAGAGATCACAAACCCCTGCAGATAGAGATCACAAACCCCTGCAGATAGAGATCACAAACCCCTACAGATAGAGATCACAAACCCTTACAGACGGAGATCACAAACCCCAACAGATAGAGATCACAAACCCCTACAGATAGAGAACACAAACCGGACAGATAGAGATCACAAACCCCGACAGATAGAGATCACAAACCGGACAGATAGAGATCACAAACCCCTGCAGATAGAGATCACAAACCGGACAGATAGAGATCACAAACCCCTACAGATAGAGATCACAAACCCCTACAGATAGAGATCACAAACCCGTACAGATAGAGATCACAAACCGGACAGATAGAGATCACAAACCCCTACAGATAGAGATCACAAACCCCTACAGATAGAGATCACAAACCCCTGCAGATAGAGATCACAAACCCCTACAGATAGAGATCACAAACCGGACAGATAGAGATCACAAACCCCTACAGATAGAGATCACAAACCCCTACAGATAGAGATCACAAACCCCTACAGATAGAGATCACAAACCCCGACAGATAGAGATCACAAACCGGACAGATAGAGATCACAAACCCCTACAGATAGAGATCACAAACCCCTACAGATAGAGATCACAAACCGGACAGATAGAGATCACAAACCCCTACAGATAGAGATCACAAACCCCTACAGATAGAGATCACAAACCCCTACAGATAGAGATCACAAACCGGACAGATAGAGATCACAAACCCCTACAGATAGAGATCACAAACCCCTACAGATAGAGATCACAAACCCGTACAGATAGAGATCACAAACCGGACAGATAGAGATCACAAACCGGACAGATAGAGATCACAAACCCCTACAGATAGAGATCACAAACCCCTACAGATAGAGATCACAAACCGGACAGATAGAGATCACAAACCCCTACAGATAGAGATCACAAACCCCTACAGATAGAGATCACAAACCGGACAGATAGAGATCACAAACCCCTACAGATAGAGATCACAAACCCCGACAGATAGAGATCACAAACCCCGACAGATAGAGATCACAAACCGGACAGATAGAGATCACAAACCCCTACAGATAGAGATCACAAACCCCGACAGATAGAGATCACAAACCCCTACAGATAGAGATCACAAACCCCTACAGATAGAGATCACAAACCCCGACAGATAGAGATCACAAACCCCGACAGATAGAGATCACAAACCGGACAGATAGAGATCACAAACCCCTACAGATAGAGATCACAAACCCCGACAGATAGAGATCACAAACCCCTACAGATAGAGATCACAAACCGGACAGATAGAGATCACAAACCGGACAGATAGAGATCACAAACCCCTACAGATAGAGATCACAAACCCCTACAGATAGAGATCACAAACCCGTACAGATAGAGATCACAAACCCGGACAGATAGAGATCACAAACCGGACAGATAGAGATCACAAACCCCTACAGATAGAGATCACAAACCCCTACAGATAGAGATCACAAACCGGACAGATAGAGATCACAAACCCCTACAGATAGAGATCACAAACCCCGACAGATAGAGATCACAAACCCCGACAGATAGAGATCACAAACCGGACAGATAGAGATCACAAACCCCGACAGATAGAGATCACAAACCCCGACAGATAGAGATCACAAACCGGACAGATAGAGAGCACAAACCCCTACAGATAGAGAACACAAACCGGACAGATAGAGAACACAAACTCCTACAGAAAGAGATCACGAACCGGACAGATAGAGATCACAAACCGGACAGATCGAGATCACCAACCCCTACAGATAGAGATCACAAACCGGACAGATAGAGATCACAAACCGGACAGATACAGATCACAAACCCCTACAGATAGAGAACACAAACCGGACAGATAGAGAACACAAACTCCTAAAGAAAGAGATCACAAACCGGACAGATAGAGATCACAAACCCCTGCAGATAGAGATCACAAACCCCAACAGATAGAGATCACAAACCCCTACAGATAGAGATCACAAACCCCTACAGATAGAGATCACAAACCCCTACAGATAGAGATCCCGAACCCCTACAGATAGAGATCACAAACCCATACAGATAGAGATCACAAACCCCTACAGATAGAGATCACAAACCCCTACAGATAGAGATCACAAACCGCTACAGATCGAGATCACCTACCCCTACAGATAGAGATCACAAACCCCTACAGATAGAGATCACAAACCGGACAGATAGAGATCACAAACCGGACAGATAGAGATCACAAACCGGACAGATAGAGATCACAAACCCCTACAGATAGAGATCACAAACCTCTACAGATAGAGATCACAAACCCCAACAGATAGAGATCACAAACCCCTACAGATAGAGATCACAAACCCCAACAGATAGAGATCACAAACCCCTACAGATAGAGATCACAAACCCCTAGATTGAGATCACAAACCTCTACAGATAGAGATCACAAACCCCAACAGATAGAGATCACAAACCCCTACAGATAGAGATCACAAACCCCTAGATTGAGATCACAAACCCCTACAGGTAGAGATCACAAACCCCTACAGATACAGATCACAAACCGGACAGATAGAGATCACAAACCGGACAGATAGAGATCACAAACCTCTACAGATAGAGATCACAAACCCCGACAGATAGAGATCACAAACCCCTACAGATAGAGATCACAAACCGGACAGATAGAGATCACAAACCGGACAGATAGAGATCACAAACCCCAACAGATAGAGATCACAAAACGGACAGATAGAGATCACAAACCCCTGCAGATAGAGATCACAAACCCCTACAGAAAGAGATCACAAACCGGACAGATAGAGATCACAAACCCCTGCAGATAGAGATCACAAACCCCTACAGATAGAGATCACAAACCCCTACAGAAAGAGATCACAAACCGGACAGATAGAGATCACAAACCCCAACAGATAGAGATCACAAACCCCTACAGATAGAGATCACAAACCCCTACAGGTAGAGATCACAAACCGGACAGATAGAGATCACAAACCCCTACAGATAGAGATCACAAACCGGACAGACAGAGATCACAAACCCCTGCAGATAGAGATCACAAACCCCGACAGATAGAGATCACAAACCCCTACAGATCGAGATCACAAACCCCGACAGATAGAGATCACAAACCCCTACAGATAGAGATCACAAACCCCGACAGATAGAGATCACAAACCCCTACAGATAGAGATCACAAACCGGACAGATAGAGATCACAAACCCCTGCAGATAGAGATCACAAACCGGACAGATAGAGATCACAAACCCCTACAGATAGAGATCACAAACCGGACAGATAGAGATCACAAACCCCTACAGATAGAGAACACAAACCGGACAGATAGAGAACACAAACCCCTGCAGATAGAGATCACAAACCGGACAGATAGAGATCACAAACCACTACAGATAGAGATCACAAACCGGACAGATAGAGAACACAAACTCCTACAGAAAGAGATCACAAACCGGACAGATAGAGATCACAAACCGGACAGATAGAGAACACAAACTCCTACAGAAAGAGATCACAAACCGGACAGATAGAGAACACAAACTCCTACAGAAAGAGATCACAAACCGGACAGATAGAGATCACAAACCGGACAGATAGAGAACACAAACTCCTACAGAAAGAGATCACAAACCGGACAGATAGAGATCACAAACCGGACAGATAGAGAACACAAACTCCTACAGAAAGAGATCACAAACCGGACAGATAGAGATCACAAACCGGACAGATAGAGAACACAAACTCCTACAGATAGAGATCACAAACCCCTACAGATAGAGATCACAAACCCCTACAGATAGAGATCACAAACCCCTACAGATAGAGATCACAAACCCCTACAGATAGAGATCACAAACCCCTACAGATAGAGATCACAAACCGGACAGATAGAGAACACAAACTCCTACAGAAAGAGATCACAAACCCCAACAGATAGAGATCACAAACCCCGACAGATAGAGATCACAAACCCCTACAGATAGAGATCACAAACCCCTACAGATAGAGATCACAAACCGGACAGATAGAGAACACAAACTCCTACAGAAAGAGATCACAAACCCCAACAGATAGAGATCACAAACCGGACAGATAGAGAACACAAACTCCTACAGAAAGAGATCACAAACCCCTACAGATAGAGATCACAAACCCCAACAGATAGAGATCACAAACCCCTGCAGATAGAGATTATAAACCCCAACAGAAAGAGATCACAAACCCCGACAGATAGAGATCACAAACCCCGACAGATAGAGATCACAAACCGGACAGATAGAGATCACAAACCCCTACAGATAGAGATCACAAACCCCGACAGACAGAGATCACAAACCGGACAGATAGAGATCACAAACCGGACAGATAGAGATCACAAACCGGACAGATAGAGATCACAAACCCCTACAGATAGAGATCACAAACCCCTGCAGATAGAGATCACAAACCCCTACAGATAGAGATCACAAACCCCAACAGATAGAGATCACAAACCCCTACAGATAGAGATCACAAACCCCGACAGATAGAGATCACAAACCCCCACAGATAGAGATCACAAACCCCGACAGATAGAGATCACAAACCCCTACAGATAGAGATCACAAACCGGACAGATAGAGATCACAAACCCCCACAGATAGAGATCACAAACCCCTACAGATAGAGATCACAAACCCCGACAGACAGAGATCACAAACCGGACAGATAGAGATCACAAACCGGACAGATCGAGATCACAAACCGGACAGATAGAGATCACAAACCCCGACAGATAGAGATCACAAACCGGACAGATAAAGATCACAAACCGGACAGATAGAGATCACAAACCGGACAGATAGAGATCACAAACCGGACAGATAGAGATCACAAACCCCGACAGATAGAGATCACAAACCTCTACAGATAGAGATCACAAACCCCGACAGATAGAGATCACAAACCCCTACAGATAGAGATCACAAACCCCCACAGATAGAGATCACAAACCGGACAGATAGAGATCACAAACCGGGCAGATAGAGATCACAAACCCCTACAGATAGAGATCACAAACCCCTACAGATAGAGATCACAAACCGGGCAGATAGAGATCACAAACCGGGCAGATAGAGATCACAAACCGGGCAGATAGAGATCACAAACCCCTGCAGATAGAGATCACAAACCCCTACAGATAGAGATCACAAACCGGACAGATAGAGATCACAAACCGGACAGATAGAGATCACAAACCCCTACAGATAGAGATCACAAACCCCTACAGGTAGAGATCACAAACCGGACAGATAGAGATCACAAACCGGACAGATAGAGATCACAAACCGGACAGATAGAGATCACAAACCGGACAGATAGAGATCACAAACCGGACAGATAGAGATCACAAACCGGACAGATAGAGATCACAAACCCCTACAGATAGAGATCACAAACCCCTACAGGTAGAGATCACAAACCCCTACAGATAGAGAACACAAACCCCTACAGATAGAGATCACAAACCCCTACAGGTAGAGATCACAAACCCCTACAGATAGAGATCACAAACCGGACAGATAGAGATCACAAACCCCTACAGATAGAGATCACAAACCCCTACAGATAGAGATCACAAACCCCTACAGATAGAGATCACAAACCCCTACAGATAGAGATCACAAACGCCTACAGATAGAGATCACAAACCCCTACAGATAGAGATCACAAACCCCTACAGATAGAGATCACAAACCCCTACAGATAGAGATCACAAACCGGACAGATCGAGATCACAAACGCCTACAGATAGAGATCACAAACCGGACAGATAGAGATCACAAACCCCTACAGATAGAGATCACAAACCCCTACAGATAGAGATCACAAACCCCGACAGATAGAGATCACAAACCCCTACAGATAGAGATCACAAACCCCTACAGATAGAGATCACAAACCCCGACAGATAGAGATCACAAACCCCTACAGATAGAGATCACAAACCCCGACAGACAGAGATCACAAACCGGACAGATAGAGATCACAAACCCCTGCAGATAGAGATCACAAACCGGACAGATAGAGATCACAAACCGGACAGATAGAGATCACAAACCCCTGCAGA
This sequence comes from Squalus acanthias, assembly GCA_030390025.1. Lineage (NCBI taxonomy): Eukaryota > Metazoa > Chordata > Chondrichthyes > Squaliformes > Squalidae > Squalus > Squalus acanthias. The sequence goes on along the minus strand of CM059429.1, from coordinate 89,453,902 downwards.
TAGAGATCACAAACCGGACAGATAGAGATCACAAACCCCTACAGATAGAGATCACAAACCGGACAGATAGAGATCACAAACCCCTACAGATAGAGATCACAAACCCGGACAGATAGAGATCACAAACCCGACAGATAGAGATCACAAACCCCTACAGATAGAGATCACAAACCGGACAGATAGAGATCACAAACCGGACAGATAGAGATCACAAACCGGACAGATAGAGATCACAAACCGGACAGATAGAGATCACAAACCCCTACAGACAGAGATCACAAACCCCTACAGATAGAGAACACAAACCCCTGCAGATAGAGATCACAAACCCCTGCAGATAGAGATCACAAACCCCTACAGATAGAGATCACAAACCCCTACAGATAGAGATCACAAACCGGACAGATCGAGGTCACAAACCCCTACAGATAGAGATCACAAACCGGACAGATCGAGGTCACAAACCCCTACAGATAGAGATCACAAACCCCTACAGATAGAGATCACAAACCCCTACAGATAGAGATCACAAACCCCTACAGATAGAGATTACAAACCCCTACAGATAGAGATCACAAACCCCTACAGATAGAGATCACAAACCCCTGCAGATCGAGATTACAAACCCCTACAGATAGAGATCACAAACCCCTACAGATAGAGATCACAAACCCCTACAGATAGAGATCACAAACCCCTACAGATAGAGATCACAAAACTCTACAGATAGAGATCACAAACCCCTACAGATAGAGATCACAAACCCCTACAGATAGAGATCACAAACCCCTACAGATAGAGATCACAAACCCCTGCAGATCGAGATTACAAACCCCTACAGATAGAGATCACAAACCCCTACAGATAGAGATCACAAACCCCTACAGATAGAGATCACAAACCCCTACAGATAGAGATCACAAAACTCTACAGATAGAGATCACAAACCGCTGCAGATAGAGATCACAAACCCCTACAGATAGAGATCACAAACCCCTACAGATAGAGATCACAAATCGGACAGATCGAGATCACAAACCCCTACAGACAGAGATCACAAACCCCTACAGTTAGAGAACACAAACCCCTACAGATAGAGATCACAAACCCCTACAGATAGAGATCACAAACCCCTACAGATAGAGAACACAAACCGGACAGATCGAGGTCACAAACCCCTGCAGATAGAGATCACAAACCACTACAGATCGAGATCACAAACCCCTACAGTTAGAGAACACAAACCCCTACAGATAGAGATCACAAACCCCTACAGATAGAGATCACAAACCACTACAGATAGAGATCACAAACCCCTGCAGATAGAGATCACAAACCCCTGCAGATAGAGATCACAAACCGGACAGATAGAGATCACAAACCACTACAGATAGAGATCACAAACCGGACAGATAGAGATCACAAACCCCTACAGATAGAGATCACAAACCAGACAGATAGAGATCACAAACCAGACAGATAGAGATCACAAACCCCTGCAGATAGAGATCACAAACCCCTACAGATAGAGATCACAAACCCCTACAGATAGAGATCACAAACCGGACAGATAGAGATCACAAACCCCTACAGATAGAGATCACAAACCCCTACAGATAGAGAACACAAACCCCTACAGATAGAGATCACAAACCCCTACAGATAGAGATCACAAACCCCTACAGATAGAGATCACAAACCCCGACAGATAGAGATCACAAACCCCGACAGATAGAGATCACAAACCCCTACAGATAGAGATCACAAACCCCTACAGATAGAGATCACAAACCCCGACAGATAGAGATCACAAACCCCTACAGATAGAGATCACAAACCGGACAGATAGAGATCACAAACCCCTACAGATAGAGATCACAAACCGGACAGATAGAGATCACAAACCCCTACAGATAGAGATCACAAACCCCTACAGATAGAGATCACAAACCCCTACAGATAGAGATCACAAACCCCTACAGATAGAGATCACAAACCCCTGCAGATAGAGATCACAAACCGGACAGATAGAGATCACAAACCCCGACAGATAGAGATCACAAACCGGACAGATAGAGATCACAAACCCCTACAGATAGAGATCACAAACCGGACAGATAGAGATCACAAACCCCTACAGATAGAAATCACAAACCCCTACAGATGGAGATCACAAAATTCAGTGATCGAAATTGGCATTGTCCAAGAATGAAATTCCCATTGTTTGTGAGAGAAATTCCCCTCGTTCGTGAGAGAATTGCTTATTCCCCGTCCTCTGGCCAGACGTCAAAGTGAGAATTTGGGGTGACGGATGATCGGAGTTACTGCACCGCAATGCAGAGCCTCGCTCTCTGTGCACAGGAGCCAGAGGTAAGGCAATGTGCAATAGCCATCATTAGCCAATCCCCACTTACTGCCTCTGAGAGCCTTGGCAGATCCTTGGCAGATCCTTGGAAAGTTACCCTGTACCAGCTATTGGCAAATGGAGTCTGCACAGGACAACTGTGGAAAACCCCACAGATTCATTTAACCTTCGCACTATCCAATCCATACCACTAGATGTTTTTAACACACTTTCCTAAGCTAATTAAGAAGAGCCAACATGGATTTGTAAAAGGAAGATTGTGTTTGACTAATCTCATTGAATTTTTTGATGAAGTAACAGAGAGGATTGATGAAGGGAATGCAATGGATGTTGTCTACATGGATTTTCAGAAGGCATTTGACAAAGTACCACGTAGAAGGCTGTTTAACAAAATTGAGACTCATGGAATAGGTGGGTCAGTGGCAGCTTGGATAAGGAATTGGCTTAAGGACAGAAAACAGCAAGTTGTGATAAATGACTGTTTTTCAGACTGGAGGATGGTTGACAGTGGTGTTCCCCAAGGGTCAGTGCTGGGGCCACTGCTTTTTTTGATATATGTAAATGACCTGGATATTGGAATACAGAGTAGAATTTCTAAATTTGCTGATGACACCAAACTTGGGGGTGTGGCAAACAGTGATGATGATACCAATCGACTGCAACAGGACATAGAAAGGCTAGCAGAATGGGCAGACAAGTGGCAGATGGAATTTAATATAGAGAAGTGTGAGGTGATGCATTTTGGCAGAAGGAACAGGGAGAGGCAATATACACTTCATGGCACAGTTTTAAAGAGTGTGCAGGGACAGAGGGACCTGGGAGTTCATGTGCATAGGTCCCTGAAGGTGGTAGGACATCTTGAGAAAGTGGTTTGCAAAGTATATGGGATCTTGGGCTTCATAAATAGAGGTATTGAGTACAAAAGTAGAGAAGTTATGCTGAACCTTTATAAAGCGCTGGTTAGGCCACAACTGGAGTATTGCGTCCAGTTCTGGTCACCACACTTTAGGAAGGATGTGAAGGCACTTGAGAGGGTGCAGAGGAGATTTACCAGAATGGTTCTGGGGATGGGGGAATCTTAGCTACAAGGACAGGTTGGAGAAGCTGGATTTCTTTTCATTAGAGCAAAGGAGGTTGAGGGGTGATTTGATAGAGGTGTACAAGATTATGACGGGTTTGGATAGGCTAGACGGGGAAAGGCTGTTCCCACTAGTTGATGGTACGAGGACTAGGGGACACAGATTCAAGGTTTTGGGCAAGAGATACAGGGGGGATGTGAGGAAAAACTTTTTTACGCAGCGAGTGGTGAGGACCTGGAATTCGCTGCCGACGGAAGTGGTGGAAGCGGAGACACTCAATGTTTTCAAGGGGAGACTGGATAGACACTTGAGGGAAATAAACTTGCAGGGCTACGGATATAGAACGGGGGAATGGGACTGACTGGATTGCTCTACAGAGAGCCGGCACAGACTCGATGGGCTGAATGGCCTCCTTCTGTGCCGTTATGACTCTGTGACTTTGAAATACCCTCTGATAAATTCGCCATCAGAGAAAGCAGGAACAACTAGAGGAACAAAGAGACATAAATTGTTTTACATTTTCCTCGTGATGAACTATTATCCAGTGACAGAATGTAAATTCAACAACTGCTGGTTTCCACTTTCCTCACTGCTTTCCTCCCTCAGCCTCTGCACCGAACGACTTCTCAACCTCCATCTCAATTCATCATGCTCTCTCTCCTCTGAGTTCACTACCCTCCTATCCTCCCTTAATCTCTCCCTCGATGTGAACTCCCCAACCCAGATTTACGACCACCCCCTTGACCTTGCCATCTCTCGTGGCCTCGCTACTCCCACCATGTCAATCGAAGATAAGGCCATCTCTGACCACTTCCTTGTATCACTTTCCACCCACATCCCCCTTCCCCCACCCAACCCTACTTCTTTCTGTGTCCGCCCCTGGAAAAAACTCTTTCCCACTCTCCTCCAGCTGCACTTACGAAATCCCAACTGTCCAGCCTTTGGCCCTCCATTCACCACGACATTTCTGCAGCTACCGATCTGCTCAACCACACCCTCACCACCACTTTTGATGCCCTAGTCCCTATTAAAACCTTACTCTCTCTCACCCTGGCCGTTCCCCCGGTACGGCCCACATCTTCGCTCCCTCAAGTCCAAGGGACGCAGACTTGAACGGATATGGCGGACAACTGGTTTAGCCATTCACCGCCAGATCTGGCTGGACCACATAAAGCATTATCGGGTCCTGCCCTCATCTGTCAAAACTGCTCACTATTCCAGGATCATTCTGGAATGCAAAGATAACCCCCGGCTTCTTTCTCTACTACAAATCGTCTTCTTAAACCCCTCTACCCTGTCTCCGCCACACTCACCTCCAACCATAAGTGCAAGGAGCTTATGGACTTCTTTGTCTCTAAGATTGAGACCATCCGATCAGCTGCCTCTGCCATGTCCCTTCCTTCCCCTAGCCCACTGGGCCAAACTTCCTCTAAGGTTCACCCCTGCCCTAGCCCTGAACTCACATCTTTCTCCTGTTTCGCTACGATCTCCACACTCATCTTGTCCAAGAGACCCACTTCCTGCTCCCTCGACCCTATTCCCACCAAACTGCTGACCACCCAACTTCCTTTTCTGGCTCCCACGTTAGCTGATATTGTTAACGGTTCTCTCTCCTCAGGTACTGTCCCCCTCTCCCTCAAATCTGTCATCATCACAACTCTCCTCAAAAAACCAACCCTTGACCCCTCCGTCCTTGCAAACTACCGCCCCGTCTCCAACCTCCCTTTCCTCTCCAAAGTCCTTGAACGTGTTGTCGCCTCCCAAATCCGTGCCCATCTTTCCCGGAACTCCATGTTTGAATCCCACCAATCCAGTTTCCACCCTTGCCACAGTACTGAAACAGCTCTCATCAAAGTCACAAATGACATCCTTTGTGACTGTGACAAACGTAAACTATCCCTCCTCGTCCTTCTCGACCTGTCTGCAGCCTTTGACACAGTTCACCACTCCATCCTTCTCCAACGCCTCTTCACCGTCGTCCAGCTGGGTGGGACTGCACTCGCCTGGTTCCATTCTTATCTATCTAATCATAGCCAGAGAATCACCTGCAATGGCTTTTCTTCCCGCTCCCGCATCATTACCTCTGGTGTCCCCCAAGGCTCTATCCTTGGCCCCCTCCTATTTCTCATCTACATGCTGCCCCTTGGCGACATCATCTGAAAACACAACGTCAGTTTCCACATGTACGCTGACAATACCCAGGTCTACCTCACCACCACTTCTCTCGACCCTTCCACGGTCTCTAAATTGAAACACTGCTTGTCCGACATCCAGTACTGGATGAGCAGAAATTTTCTCCAATTAAATATTGGGAAGACCGAAGCCTTTGTCTTCGCGCCCCGCCACAAACTCCGTTCCCTAGCCACTGACTCCATCCCTCCCCCTGGCAACTGTCTGAGTCTGAACCACACTGTTCACAACCTTGGTGTCATATTTGACCATGAAATGAGCTTCTGACCACATATCCGTGCCATAACTAAGACCACCTATTTCCACCTCTGTAACATTGCCCGTCTCCACCCCTGCCTCAGCTCATCTGCTGCTGAAACCCTCATCCATGCCTTTGTTACCTCTTGACTTGACTATTCCAACGCACTCCTGGCTGGCCTCCCACATTCTACCCTACGTAAACTTGCGGTCATCCAAAACTCAGCTGCCCGTGTCCTAACTCGCTCTAAGTCCCGTTCACCCATCACCCCTGTGCTCGCTGACCTACATTGGCTCCCGGTTAAACAATGCCTTGATTTCAAAATTCTCATCCTTGTTTTCAAATCCCTCCATGGCCTCACCCCTTCCTATCTCTGTAATCTCCTTCAGCCCCACAACCCCCCCCCCCGAGATATCTGCGCTCTTCAAATTCTGCCCTCTTGAGCATCCCTGATTATAATCGCTCAAACATCAGTGGCCGAGCCTTCTGTTGTCTAGGCCCTAAGCTCTGGAATTTCCTGCCTAAACCTCTCCGCCTCGCTACCTCTCTTTCCTCCTTTAAGACGCTCCTTAAAACCTACCTTTTTGACCAAGCTTTTGGTCATCTGTCCTAATTTCTTACATGGCTCGGTGTCAATTTTTTGTCTTATAACACTCCTGTGAAGCGCCTTGGGACGTTTTACTACTTTAAAGCCGCTATATAAATACAAGTTGTTGTTGTTGTTGGACTTTGGAGATCTGATGGGATGAAGTGCAGCTTCAGGTCAACCTTTACTCTGACAAATACGGATAAATGTTAATAGGAACATAGGGAGGCCATTCAGCCCCTTGAGCCTGTTCCGCCATTCAATGAGATCATGCCTGATCTGTATCTTAACTCCATCTACCCGCCTTGGTTCTGTAACCCTTAATACCATTGCCTAACAAAAGTCTATCAATCTCAGTTTTGAATTTTGCAATTGACCCCCAGCTTCAACAGCGTTTTGGGGGAGACTGTTCCAGATTTCCACTGCCCTTTGTGTGAAGAAGTGATTCCTGACATCACCCCTGAACGGCCTGGCTCTAATTTTAAGATTATGCCCCCTTGTTCTGGACTCCCCCACCAGAGGAAATAGTTTCTCTCTATCTACCTAAGGTGGCCATGATGTGGAGATAGAGAGAAACTATTTCCTCTGGTGGGGGAGTCCAGAACAAGGGGGCATAATCTTAAAATTAGAGCCAGGCCGTTCAGGGGTGATGTCAGGAATCTCCTATGCTCAAGGGAATACAAGCCTAGAAGTTAAGGACTTCACAGTCGGGATTTTGTGTCGGGGCTTTTGACTGTGCTTGTACTGCCAGAATGACCAGTCCCCATTACAGTATGCTCATTAGTTCAAAATCATTTTTTGCTCAATATAACAAACAAAATAAAAGCACAGGAGGCATTTAGTACTCGAAAAAAAATTCAAATGAACAGATAATTCAAATTATGTACATAGAAATACAGGGAAGTTACAACACGGAAACAAGCCAGTCCATGTTAGTGTTTCCCCTCCACACGAGCAAACAGTCCTGATCACATTTACCCGCCCTGTTCCCATATCCCTTCAATCCCTTGTCCTTCATCCACCTCTCCAATCTCATCTTGAATGTTGATAGTTTCTGCCTCAAGCACTGACCCTGGAAATGAATCCCACAACTGTGTGTGTGAAGAGGTTTCTCCTGCCCAATGTTCGAAATCTCTTACATTTACTCTTGTATCTATGGCCCCTCGTTCTAGACCCTTCAACCACTGGAAACAGTCTGCTTCTATCTCCCCTGCCCCGTCCTTTCATAATATTAAACACTTGTATCACATCACCCTGTAATCTGCAATGTTCTAACAAAAAGATCTGATCTTTCACGCCTTTCTTCGTATTTGTATCTCCAAATCCCAGGCAGCATCTCAGTGAGTCTGGGTTGTACTCACTCTAAAGTCTCAAAATCCTTCCTATAGTGTGGAGTCCAGAGTAACTTTGAATTAAGAGCAGACTGCGATAAATTACCATTCTCTTGCTTGAGAAAAAAATGGCTGCTAAAGTTCAGTAAAAAAATTAAGATTAATTTCATATAATTTCTGCAGAAATTTACAGAAATCTTTGTTGAGAATAGGTTGATAAGAATTGTATGCGGGTTTTTAAACTGTGAAATATGTGCATCTGAGATATAAACAAGTGTGTGACTATACAGCAGTTTGTATCCCTTTCCGTAATGTAGTGATACCAAAGTGACAGTTCAAACATGGATGGCAATTACAGTTGTATAATTACCTAAAATAATGAAGGGAATCCCCAGGAAGGTAGAGTTGTACTTCCCTCCCATCAAATTGATGATCCCTGCTGATGTGAGGGTGGCCAGAGCCATTGTCACTAAGCCCAGGAGTCCAAGCCAGGGTTTGCTGCGAACACAGTCTTGCATGGAACAGCACAGCATGGCCAGTATCCAAACCACCAACAGGCTGGTCACCAGGTACCACTCCGAAACTTGGCTGCTCTTCTGGAAATCCTCCTTCAGTGATGAAGATGTAAACGGATAGAGCATCAGCTCTTTGTTGGATTTCTGGAAATTTTCAATGGTCTCACAGAAAGTCGACTCCCATTTCTCCGCCACCAAATCATTTAGGGAGTTGCGGGTTTGCAGGTAGTAGGTGATCTGCATCGCCCGAGCAGATTTCACCTGATCTTTGTTCTGCAGAGTAACACCTCCGAGCTGGTGCCCAATAAACACTTCCTGGCCATCTTTAAGGTAGGTATTTGGGTAATTGATGACGATCCCTGTGCGGTTCAGGGTCCATGCAGCCCTCAGCTCCTCCAGCACATGCACAATATCATCCAGGGCGCACATCTTATTATCCTTTAGAATACACATGTGGGCAAATGAGTAGTTGAAGCCCAACATTGGCACCTGAATCCGCGTGACTGACGAGTGCAACTGGAAAGAAGTAAGAAGAGGTTGTGGGGTAAATTAACCGCAAAAGTATTGGGTTGTATTAACAGAACCACTTAGTATAAATCAAAGGAGAACATTTTGGCACAGTACGGGTCGCTGGTCAGACCACGTATGGAGTGCTGTGCCCAGTTCTGGTCCCCCCACATGGTGCGTGATATAGTGGCCTTGGAGAAGGTCACGAGGAGAGCTACGAGAATGATTCCCAGCTTAAAGGACCTCAGCTACCGAGATAGGCTCAAGGACCTCAGTTATTAACTTTAAAACAGTATAGACTTAGAGGCGACCTGCTAGAGGTCTATAAAATAATTAGGGTTTGGCAGATTATTCCAGTTTAACAGATTTGGGAAGACCAGGGGTCATGAGTTTAAACTAGGTAAGAGTAGGAATAGACAGGATGTCATTTCCCAGAGAGTAGTGAGCCTCTGGAATGTGTTGCTGCCTGGTGTGGGGGTGCTGACTCTCTGAACGCTTTGAAGAGGGAGCTGGACCGTCCTGACTGGGACAGTGATCGCATCATATAGAAGGTCAGTGTCTTTACAGATAACACTCGGTCCGTGTGATCTCCTGGACTGGTCTCGATCTCCTGAGGGGGCCGGAGAGGAATTTTCCCTTATTTTCCATAGGATTTTGACTCTGTTTTTTTTGCCTCTCCCGGGAGAATTCGTGGCTCCGAGAGGGTGGGGTGGAGGGAGGAGGTGTTTAGTCACAATGCTCCGTGGGTGTGGGGCAGGCTTGGTGGGCCAGCTGGTTTGTTTCCTGCCCGTCAGTTTTGTATGCTCAATAACTCAGCATTCTTAACTTGAGCACAGTCCATGAGCGACAGTCCCCAGGCCACTCATCAACAACATGCAGCTCTTCATAGGATAAATCACAACGTTCCACTGCCGATAGATTCCACTGTGTGTTTACATATACAAATTTGTTAAACTAAGGCAGAGAAGAAAATATCAGGGACCATTGTAAAGTGACCTCCTTACAGCAGCATGGAATGAGGGGAGAACTCAGCTAGAGCTGCACGCATTCAGGGTTGAAAATTATTTTCTTGCAACATTTGCATAAACTTTATGGTGGTTACTGGGGCCCTGCTTTCATCCCCACCCAAATAAAATGTATTTACCCACCTATGTAATGTCTGTGTACAAATTGAACTAGCATCTAACGGCACCAAACGGCCTGCATATACTGGAGTTAAAACCAAACGGCTTGCATATACTGGGGTTAACACCAAATGGCCTGCATATACTGGAGTTAGCACAAAATGGCCTGCATATACTGGAGTTAACATCTAACGGCCTGCATAGACTGGAGTTAAAACCAAACGGGCTGCATATACTGGAGTTAGCACCAAACGGCCTGCATATACTGGAGTTAACACCAAACGGCCTGCAAATACTGGAATTAAAACCAAACGGCCTGCATATACTGGAGTTAGCACCTAACGGCCTGCATATACTGGAGTTAACACCAAATGACCTGCATATACTGGAGTTAGCACCTAATGGCCTGCATATACTGGAGTTAGCATCTAACGGCCTGCATATACTGGAGTTAGCACCTAACGGCCTGCATATACTGGAGTTAGCACCTAACGGCCTGCATATACTGGAGTTAGCACCTAATGGCCTGCATATACTGGAGTTAGCACCTAATGGCCTGCATATACCGGAGTTAGCACCTAACGGCCTGCATATACTGGAGTTAGCACCTAATGGCCTGCATATACTGGAGTTAGCACCTAATGGCCTGCATATACTGGAGTTAGCACCTAACGGCCTGCATATACTGGAGTTAGCACCTAATGGCCTGCATATACTGGAGTTAGCACCTAACGGCCTGCATATACTGGAGTTAGCACCTAACGGCCTGCATATACTGGAGTTAGCACCTAACGGCCTGCATAGACTGGAGTTAGCACCTAACGGCCTGATTATACTGGAGTTAGCACCTAACGGCCTGCATATACTGGAATTAGCACCTAACGGCCTGCATATACTGGAGTTAGCACCTAATGGCCTGCATATACTGGAGTTAGCACCTAACGGCCTGCATATACTGGAGTTAGCACCTAACGGCCTGCATATACTGGAGTTAGCACCTAATGGCCTGCACATACTGGAGTTAGCACCTAACGGCCTGCATATACTGGAGTTAGCACCTAATGGCCTGCATATACTGGAGTTAGCACCTAACGGCCTGCATAGACTGGAGTTAGCACCTAATGGCCTGCATATACCGGAGTTAGCACCTAACGGCCTGCATATACTGGAGTTAGCACCTAATGGCCTGCATATACTGGAGTTAGAACCTAACGGCCTGCATATACTGGAGTTAGCACCTAATGGCCTGCATATACTGGAGTTAGCACCTAATGGCCTGCATATACTGGAGTTAGAACCTAACGGCCTGCATATACTGGAGTTAACATCTAACAGCCTGCAGATACTGGAGTTAACATCTAACGGCCTGCATAGACTGGAGTTAAAACCAAACGGCCTGCATATACAGGAAACTTTCGTTTATCCGGCACCCAAATATCCGGAATTCTCGCGTAACCGGCAAAAATCATCCTCCGAAAACTCCTCTCAAATAACCGGCAATGTTGCCGAGCCGCAGTCGAGTCTCCGCGAACGCCGAGTGCTCCGAAAACTCCTCTCAAATAACCGGCAATGTTGCCGATCCCGAGTCCGAGAACGCCGATTTAGTCAGTAGGGGTACTTTTCAAAAGTGCCACTACTCGGCCACCTGGCGCTGTCGGAAGTCCGAAACACTGCAGTAGCAGGATTTGATTCTCCCGCGCTGCCTGGAGTCTCTTTGTTAAAAATAGCCTCGGTAGATATAACTCTCCGTTATCCGGTACTTTCGATAAACCGGCACCACGCCGGTCCCGTCGATGCCGGATAAACGAAAGTTTCCTGTACTGGAGTTAGCACCTAACGGCCTGCATATACTGGAGTTAACAGCAAACGGCCTGCATATACTGGAGTTAAAACCAAACGGCCTGCATATACTGGAGTTAGCACCTAACGGCCTGCATATACTGGAGTTAACACCAAATGGCCTGCATATACTGGAGTTAACACCAAACGGCCTGCATATACCGGAGTTAGCACCTAATGGCCTGCATATACTGGAGTTAGCACCTAACGGCCTGCATATACTGGAGTTAGCACCTAACGGCCTGCATATACTGGAGTTAGCACCTAATGGCCTGCATATACTGGAATTAGCACCTAATGGCCTGCATATACTGGAGTTAGCACCTAATAGCCTGCATATACTGGAGTTAGCACCTAATGGCCTGCATATACTGGAGTTAGCACCTAACGGCCTGCATATACTGGGGTTAACACCAAACGGCCTGCATATACCGGAGTTAGCACCTAATGGCCTGCATATACTGGAGTTAGCACCTAATGGCGTGCATATACTGGAGTTAGCACCTAATGGCCTGCATATACTGGAGTTAGCACCTAATGGCCTGCACATACTGGAGTTAGCACCTAATGGCCTGCATATACTGGAGTTAGCACCTAATGGCCTGCATATACTGGAGTTAGCACCTAATGGCCTGCATATACTGGAGTTAGCACCTAATGGCCTGCATATACTGGAGTTAGCACCTAACGGCCTGCATAGACTGGAGTTAGCACCGAATGGCCTGCATATACCGGAGTTAGCACCTAACGGCCTGCATATACTGGAGATAGCACCTAATGGCCTGCATATACTGGAGTTAGCACCTAATGGCCTGCATATACTGGAGTTAGCACCTAATGGCCTGCATATACTGGAGTTAGCACCTAATGGCCTGCATATACTGGAGTTAGAACCTAACGGCCTGCATATACTGGAGTTAACATCTAACGGCCTGCATATACTGGAGTTAACACCTAATGGCCTGCATATACTGGAGTTAACATCTAACGGCCTGCATATACTGGAGTTAACACCTAACGGCCTGCATATACTGGAGTTAACACCTAATGGCCTGCATATACTGGAGTTAGCACCTAATGGCCTGCATATACTGGAGTTAACATCTAACGGCCTGCATATACTGGAGTTAACATCTAACGGCCTGCATATACTGGAGTTAACACCTAATGGCCTGCATATACTGGAGTTAGCACCTAATGGCCTGCATATACTGGAGTTAACATCTAACGGCCTGCATATCCTGGAGTTAGCACCTAACGGCCTGATTATACTGGAGTTAGCACCTAACGGCCTGATTATACTGGAGTTAGCACCTAATGGCCTGCATATACTGGAGTTAGCACCTAACGGCCTGCATATACTGGAGTTAGCACCTAACGGCCTACATATACTGGAGTTAGCACCTAATGGCCTGCATATACTGGAGTTAGCACCTAATGGCCTGCATATACTGGAGTTAGCACCTAATGGCCTGCATATACTGGAGTTAGAACCTAACGGCCTGCATATACTGCAGTTAGCACCTAATGGCCTGCATATACTGGAGTTAGCACCTAACGGCCTGCATATACTGGAGTTAGCACCTAACGGCCTGCATATACTGGAGTTAGCACCTAACGGCCTGCATAGACTGGAGTTAGCACCTAACGGCCTGATTATACTGGAGTTAGCACCTAACGGCCTGCATATACTGGAATTAGCACCTAACGGCCTGCATATACTGGAGTTAGCACCTAATGGCCTGCATATACTGGAGTTAGCACCTAACGGCCTGCATATACTGGAGTTAGCACCTAATGGCCTGCACATACTGGAGTTAGCACCTAACGGCCTGCATATACTGGAGTTAGCACCTAATGGCCTGCATATACTGGAGTTAGCACCTAACGGCCTGCATAGACTGGAGTTAGCACCTAATGGCCTGCATATACCGGAGTTAGCACCTAACGGCCTGCATATACTGGAGTTAGCACCTAATGGCCTGCATATGCTGGAGTTAGCACCTAACGGCCTGCATATACTGGAGTTAGCACCTAATGGCCTGCATATACTGGAGTTAGCACCTAATGGCCTGCATATACTGGAGTTAGAACCTAACGGCCTGCATATACTGGAGTTAACATCTAACGGCCTGCAGATACTGGAGTTAACATCTAACGGCCTGCATAGACTGGAGTTAAAACCAAACGGCCTGCATATACAGGAAACTTTCGTTTATCCGGCACCCAAATATCCGGAATTCTCGCGTAACCGGCAAAAATCATCCTCCGAAAACTCCTCTCAAATAACCGGCAATGTTGCCGAGCCGCAGTCGAGTCTCCGCGAACGCCGAGTGCTCCGAAAACTCCTCTCAAATAACCGGCAATGTTGCCGATCCCGAGTCCGAGTCCGAGTCCGCGAACGCCGATTTAGTCAGTAGGGGTACTTTTCAAAAGTGCCACTACTCGGCCACCTGGCGCTGTCGGAAGTCCGAAACACTGCAGTAGCAGGATTTGATTCTCCCGCGCTGCCTGGAGTCTCTTTGTTAAAAATAGCCTCGGTAGATATAACTCTCCGTTATCCGGTACTTTCGATAAACCGGCACCACGCCGGTCCCGTCGATGCCGGATAAACGAAAGTTTCCTGTACTGGAGTTAGCACCTAACGGCCTGCATATACTGGAGTTAACAGCAAACGGCCTGCATATACTGGAGTTAAAACCAAACGGCCTGCATATACTGGAGTTAGCACCTAACGGCCTGCATATACTGGAGTTAACACCAAATGGCCTGCATATACTGGAGTTAACACCAAACGGCCTGCATATACCGGAGTTAGCACCTAATGGCCTGCATATACTGGAGTTAGCACCTAACGGCCTGCATATACTGGAGTTAGCACCTAACGGCCTGCATATACTGGAGTTAGCACCTAATGGCCTGCATATACTGGAATTAGCACCTAATGGCCTGCATATACTGGAGTTAGCACCTAATGGCCTGCATATACTGGAGTTAGCACCTAATGGCCTGCATATACTGGAGTTAGCACCTAACGGCCTGCATATACTGGGGTTAACACCAAACGGCCTGCATATACCGGAGTTAGCACCTAATGGCCTGCATATACTGGAGTTAGCACCTAATGGCGTGCATATACTGGAGTTAGCACCTAATGGCCTGCATATACTGGAGTTAGCACCTAATGGCCTGCACATACTGGAGTTAGCACCTAATGGCCTGCATATACTGGAGTTAGCACCTAATGGCCTGCATATACTGGAGTTAGCACCTAATGGCCTGCATATACTGGAGTTAGCACCTAATGGCCTGCATATACTGGAGTTAGCACCTAACGGCCTGCATAGACTGGAGTTAGCACCGAATGGCCTGCATATACCGGAGTTAGCACCTAACGGCCTGCATATACTGGAGATAGCACCTAATGGCCTGCATATACTGGAGTTAGCACCTAATGGCCTGCATATACTGGAGTTAGCACCTAATGGCCTGCATATACTGGAGTTAGCACCTAATGGCCTGCATATACTGGAGTTAGAACCTAACGGCCTGCATATACTGGAGTTAACATCTAACGGCCTGCATATACTGGAGTTAACACCTAATGGCCTGCATATACTGGAGTTAACATCTAACGGCCTGCATATACTGGAGTTAACACCTAACGGCCTGCATATACTGGAGTTAACATCTAATGGCCTGCATATACTGGAGTTAACACCTAATGGCCTGCATATACTGGAGTTAACACCTAATGGCCTGCATATACTGGAGTTAGCACCTAATGGCCTGCATATACTGGAGTTAACATCTAACGGCCTGCATATACTGGAGTTAACATCTAACGGCCTGCATATACTGGAGTTAACACCTAATGGCCTGCATATACTGGAGTTAGCACCTAATGGCCTGCATATACTGGAGTTAACATCTAACGGCCTGCATATCCTGGAGTTAGCACCTAACGGCCTGATTATACTGGAGTTAGCACCTAACGGCCTGATTATACTGGAGTTAGCACCTAATGGCCTGCATATACTGGAGTTAGCACCTAACGGCCTGCATATACTGGAGTTAGCACCTAACGGCCTACATATACTGGAGTTAGCACCTAATGGCCTGCATATACTGGAGTTAGCACCTAATGGCCTGCATATACTGGAGTTAGCACCTAATGGCCTGCATATACTGGAGTTAGAACCTAACGGCCTGCATATACTGGAGTTAACATCTAACGGCCTGCAGATACTGGAGTTAACATCTAACGGCCTGCATAGACTGGAGTTAAAACCAAACGGCCTGCATATACAGGAAACTTTCGTTTATCCGGCACCCAAATATCCGGAATTCTCGCTTAACCGGCAAAAATCATCCTCCGAAAACTCCTCTCAAATAACCGGCAATGTTGCCGAGCCGCAGTCGAGTCTCCGCGAACGCCGAGTGCTCCGAAAACTCCTCTCAAAATAACCGGCAATGTTGCCGATCCCGAGTCCGAGTCCGAGTCCGCGAACGCCGATTTAGTCAGTAGGGGTACTTTTCAAAAGTGCCACGACTCGGCCACCTGGCGCTGTCGGAAGTCCGAAACACTGCAGTAGCAGGATTTGATTCTCCCGCGCTGCCTGGAGTCTCTTTGTTAAAAATAGCCTCGGTAGATATAACTCTCCGTTATCCGGTACTTTCGATAAACCGGCACCACGCCGGTCCCGTCGATGCCGGATAAACGAAAGTTTCCTGTACTGGAGTTAGCACCTAACGGCCTGCATATACTGGAGTTAACAGCAAACGGCCTGCATATACTGGAGTTAAAACCAAACGGCCTGCATATACTGGAGTTAGCACCTAACGGCCTGCATATACTGGAGTTAACACCAAATGGCCTGCATATACTGGAGTTAACACCAAATGACCTGCATATACTGGAGTTAGCACCTAACGGCCTGCATATACTGGAGTTAGCACCTAACGGCCTGCATATACTGGAGTTAGCACCTAACGGCCTGCATATACTGGAGTTAGCACCTAATGGCCTGCATATACTGGAGTTAGCACCTAATGGCCTGCATATACTGGAGTTAGCACCTAATGGCCTGCATATACTGGAATTAGCACCTAATGGCCTGCATATACTGGAGTTAGCACCTAACGGCCTGCATATACTGGAGTTAGCACCTAACGGCCTGCATATACTGGAGTTAGCACCTAATGGCCTGCATATACTGGAGTTAGCACCTAATGGCCTGCATATACTGGAGTTAGCACCTAATGGCCTGCATATACTGGAGTTAGCACCTAATAGCCTGCATATACTGGAGTTAGCACCTAATGGCCTGCATATACTGGAGTTAGCACCTAACGGCCTGCATATACTGGGGTTAACACCAAACGGCCTGCATATACCGGAGTTAGCACCTAATGGCCTGCATATACTGGAGTTAGCACCTAATGGCGTGCATATACTGGAGTTAGCACCTAATGGCCTGCATATACTGGAGTTAGCACCTAATGGCCTGCATATACTGGAGTTAGCACCTAATGGCCTGCATATACTGGAGTTAACACCAAACGGCCTGCATATACTGGAGTTAGCACCTAATGGCCTGCATATACTGGAGTTAGCACCTAATGGCCTGCATATACTGGAGTTAGCACCTAATGGCCTGCATATACTGGAGTTAGCACCTAATGGCCTGCATATACTGGAGTTAGCACCTAACGGCCTGCATATACTGGAGTTAGCACCTAACGGCCTGCATATACTGGAGTTAGCACCTAACGGCCTGCATAGACTGGAGTTAGCACCTAACGGCCTGATTATACTGGAGTTAGCACCTAACGGCCTGCATATACTGGAATTAGCACCTAACGGCCTGCATATACTGGAATTAGCACCTAATGGCCTGCATATACTGGAGTTAGCACCTAACGGCCTGCATATACTGGAGTTAGCACCTAATGGCCTGCATATACTGGAGTTAGCACCTAATGGCCTGCATATACTGGAGTTAGCACCTAACGGCCTGCATATACTGGAGTTAGCACCTAACGGCCTGCATAGACTGGAGTTAGCACCTAATGGCCTGCATATACTGGAGTTAGAACCTAACGGCCTGCATATACTGGAGTTAACATCGAACGGCCTGCATATACTGGAGTTAACACCTAATGGCCTGCATATACTGGAGTTAACACCTAATGGCCTGCATATACTGGAGTTAGCACCTAATGGCCTGCATATACTGGAGTTAACATCTAACGGCCTGCATATACTGGAGTTAACATCTAACGGCCTGCATATACTGGAGTTAGCACCTAATGGCCTGCATATACTGGAGTTAACACCTAACGGCCTGCATATACTGGAGTTAGCACCTAACATAGAAACATAGAAAATAGGTGCAGGAGTAGACCATTCGGTCCTTCGAGCCTGCACCGCCATTCAATGCGTTCATGGCTGAACATGCTACCTCAGTACCCCATTCCTGCTTTCTCGCCATACCCCTTGATCCCCCTTGTTGTGAGTATTATATCTAACTCCCTTTTGAATATATTTAGCGAACTGGCCTCAACAACCTTCTGTGGTAGAGAATTCCACAGATTCACCACTCTCTGGGTGAAGAAGTTCCTCCTCATCTCAGTCTTAAATGGCTTTCCCTTTATCCTTAGACTGTGACCCCTGGTTTTAGTTTTCCCTAACATTGGAAACATTCTGCCCGCATCTAATTTGTCTAAACCAGTCAGGATTTTAAACGTCTCTATAAGATCCCCCCTCATTCTTCTGAACTCCAGAGGATACAAGTTCAGTTGATCCAGTCTTTCTTGATATGTCAGTCTGGCCATCCCAGGAATCAATCTAGTGAACCTTCGTTGCACTCCCTCAATAGCAAGAATGTCCTTCCTCAAGTTAGGAGACCAAAACTGCACACAATACTCCAGGTGTGGCCTCACCAAGGCCCTGTACAACTGTAGCATCACCTCCCTACTCCTGTACTCAAATCCCCTTGCTATGAAGGCCATCATGCCATTTGCTTTCTTGACTGCCTGCTGCACTTGCCTTCCCACCTTCAGTGACTGATGTACCATGACGCCCAGGTCTCGTTGCACCTCCCCTTTCCCTAATCTGCCACCATTCAGGTAATAGTCTGCCTCCCTATTTTTACCACCAAAGTGGATAACCTCACATTTATCCACATTGTACTTCATCTGCCATACATTTGCCCATTCACCCAACCTGTCCAAGTCACTCTGTAGCCTCCTAACATCCTCCTCATTGTTCACACTGCCTCCCAATTTAGTGTCATCCGCAAATTTGGAGATATTACAATTAAGCCCTTCGTCCAAATCATTAATATATAATGTAAACAGCTGGGGCCCCAGCACCGAACCCTGCGGTACCCCGCTGGTCACTGCCTGCCATTCTGAAAAGTACCCATTTACTCCTACTCTTTGTTTCCTGTGTGCCAACCAGTTCTCAATCCACATCAACACATTACCCCCAATCCCATGTGCTTTAACTTTGCACACCAATCTCTTGTGTGGGACCTTGTCGAAGGCCTTCTGAAAGTCCAAATACACCACATCTACTGGTTCCCCCCCCATCCACCCTATTGGAAACATCCTCAAAAAATTCCAGAAGATTTGTCAAGCATGATTTCCCTATCACAAATCCATGCTGACTTGGACCTATCATGTCGCCACTTTCCAAATGGTCTGTTATGACATCTTTAATAATTGATTCCATCATTTTACCCACCACCGATGTCAGGCTGACCGGTCTATAATTCCCTGCTTTCTCCCTCCCTCCTTTTTAAAAAGAGGGGTTACATTAGCCACCCTCCACTCCTTCGGAACTGATCCAGAGTCTAAGGAATGTTGGAAAATGATCGTCAATGCATCCACTATTTCCAAGGCCACCTCCTTAAGTACTCTGGGATGCAGACCATCAGGCCCTGGGGATTTATCAGCCTTCAGTCCCATCAATTTCCCCAACACCTTTTCCCGACTGATAAGGATTTCCCTCGGCTCCTCCCTCTTACCAGATCCTTTGATCTCTTTTATTTCCGGAAGGTTGTTTGTGTCCTCCACAGTAAACACCGAACCAAAGTACTTGTTCAATTGATCTGCCATTTCTTTGTTCCCCATTATGACTTCCCCTGTTTCTGACTGCAGGGGACCTACGTTTGTTTTTACTAACCTCTTTCTTTTTACATATTTATAGAAGCTTTTGCAGTCCGTTTTAATGTTCTCCGCAAGCTTCCTTTCATATTTTATTTTCCCTGCTCTAATCAAACCCTTCGTCCTCCTCTGCTGAGTTTTAAAGTTCTCCCAGTCCCCGGGTTTGCTGCTACTTCTGGCCAATTTGTATGCCACTTCCTTGCTTTTAATACTATCCCTGATTTCCCTTGTTAGCCATGGTTGAGCCACCTTCCCTTTTTTATTTTTACGCCAGACAGGGATGTACAATTGCTGTAGTTCATCCATGCGATCTCTAAATGTCTGCCATTGCCCTTCCACTGATAACCCCTTAAATATCGCTTGCCAATCTAACCTCGCCAATTCACGCCTCATACCCTCAAAGTTGCCCTTATTTAAGTTCTGGACCATGGTCTCTGAATTAACTGTTTCCTTCTCCATCCTAATGTAGAACTCCACCATACTCTGGTCACTCTTCCCCAAGGGGCCTCGCACCACAAGATTGCTGATTAGTCCTTCCTCATTACACAACACCCAGTCTAGGATGGCCTCCCCTCTAGTTGGTTCCTCAACATATTGGTTTAGGAAACCATCCCTTAAACACTCCAGGAAATCCTCCTCCACCGTATTGCTTCCAGTTTGAGTAGCCCAATCTATATGCATATTAAAGTCACCCATGATAACTGCTGCGCCTTTTTTGCATGCACCTCTGATTTCCTGTTTCATACCCTCCCCCACCTCACTACTACTGTTTGGAGGTCTGTACACAACTCCCACTAACGTTTTCTGCCCTTTGGTGTTCTGCAGCTCAACCCATATTGATTCCACATCCTCCAAGCTAATGTCCTTCCTAGCTATTGCATTAATCTCCTTTTTAACCAGCAATGCTACCTCACCCCCTTTTCCTTTTATTCTATCCTTCCTGAATGTTGAATACCCCTGGATATTCAGTTCCCAGCCTTGATTGTTCTGGAGCCACGTCTCTGTAATCCCAATCACATCATATCCGTTAACATCAATTTGCACAGTCAATTCATCCACCTTATTATGGATACTCCTTGCATTAAGACACAGAGCCTTTAGGCTTGTTTTATTAACACCCTTTGTCCTTTTAGACTTATGATTTAGTATGGCCCTTTGTGTTTCTTGCCTTTGTTTACTCGGATTTCCCTTATTGTTTCTCACCCTTCTAACATTTGTTTCTGACTGCATATTACTTCCCCCTGTTTCGCTACATAGGTTCCCATTCCCCTGCCATATTAGTTTAAATCCTCCCGAACTGCCTTAACAAATATTACCCCGAGGACATCAGTTCCAGTCCTGCCCAAGTGCAGACCGTCCCTTTTGTACAGGTCCCACTTCCCCCAGAACTGGTTCCAATGCCTCAGGTATTTGAATCCCTCCCTCCTGCACCACTGCTCAAGCCACGTATTTAATCTCGCTATCCTGTTCATGCTACTCTGATTAGCACGTGGCACTGGTAGCAACCCAGAGATTACTACCTTTGAGGTCCTACTTTTCAATTTAGCTCCTAGCTCCCTAAATTCTGCTTGTAGGACCTCTTCCCGCTTTTTACCTATATCGTTGGTACCTACATGCACCACGACAGCTGGCTCTTCACCCTCCCTTTCCAGAATGTTCTGCAGCTGCATATACTGGAGTTAGCACCTAACGGCCTGCATATACTGGAGTGAGCACCTAATGGCCTGATTATACTGGAGTTAACACCTAACGGCCTGCATATACTGGAGTTAGCACCTAACGGCCTGCATATACTGGAGTTAACATCTAACGGCCTGCATATACTGGAGTTAGCACCTAATGGCCTGCATATACTGGAGTTAACATCTAATGGCCTGCATATACTGGAGTTAGCACCTAATGGCCTGCATGTACTGGAGTTAACATCTAACGGCCTGCATATACTGGGGTTAACACCAAATGGCCTGCATATACTGGAGTTAGCACCTAATGGCCTGCATATACTGGAGTTAACATCTAACGGCCTGCATATACTGGGGTTAGCACCTAACGGCCTGCATATACTGGAGTTAACATCTAACGGCCTGCATATACTGGAGTTAGCACCTAATGGCCTGCATATACTTGAGTTAACATCTAACGGCCTGCATATACTGGAGTTAGCACCTGACAGCCTGCATATACTGGAGTTAACATCTAACGGCCTGCATATACTGGAGTTAGCACCTGACAGCCTGCATATACTGGAGTTAACATCTAACGGCCTGCATATATTGGAGTTAGCACCTGACAGCCTGCATATACTGGGGTTAGCACCTAACGGCCTGCATATACTGGAGTTAACATCTAACGGCCTGCATATAATGGAGTTAGCACCTGACAGCCTGCATATACTGGAGTTAACATCTAACGGCCTGCATATACTGGAGTTAGCACCTGACAGCCTGCATATACTGGGGTTAGCACCTAACGGCCTGCATATACTGGAGTTAACATCTAACGGCCTGCATATACTGGAGTTAACATCTAATGGCCTGCATAGACTGGAGTTAGCACCTGACAGCCTGCATATACTGGAGTTAACATCTAACGGCCTGCATATACTGGAGTTAGCACCTGACAGCCTGCATATACTGGAGTTAACATCTAACGGCCTGCATATACTGGAGTTAGCACCTAATGGCCTGCATATACTGGGGTTAGCACCTAATGGCCTGCATATACTAGAGTTAACATCTAACAGCCTGCATATACTGGAGTTAGCCCTGAACGGCCTGCATATACTGGAGTTAACATCAAATGGTCTGTGTATATTTAGAACTAGTACAAAACGGTCTGCATATAGGGTTAGCGCCAAATGGTCTGTGTATAGCTAAAAGTTGTCACCAATTGGCCTGCATATATGGAACGTAGCAACATTACCAATAGTAGGCCATTCAGCCCCTCGAGCCTATTCCACCATTCAATTAGATCAGGCCTGATCTGTATCTCAACTCCATTTACCTGCCTTTGCTCTATAGCCCTTGATGCCCTTACCCCCAAAAAATCTATCGATCTCAGTTTTGAAAGCTCTGATTGTCCCAGCATCCACAGCATTTTAGGGAAGAGAGTTCTTGATTCCTCCTACCCTTATTGTGAAAAAGTGCTTTCTGATTTTGCTCCTAAATGTTCTAGCTCTAATTTTAAGATTATGTCTCCTTGTTCTTGATTCCCTCATCAGAGGAAATAGTTACTATGTATCTACCCTATTGAATCCATTTAAACATCTCGATCAGATCATCCCTGAATCTCCTATACACAAGGGAATACAAGCCAAGTTTATGCAACCTGTACTCATAATTTAACCCTCTGAGGTCCGGGATCATTCTGGTGAATCTGCGCTGCACCCCCTCCAAGGCCAATATATCCTTCCTGAGGTGCGGTGCCCAGAACTGAACACATTACTCCAGATGGGGTCTAACCAGAGCTCTATATAACTGTAGCATAACTTCCACCCCTTTATATTATAGACCCCTTGAGATAAAGGTCAACATTCCATTAGCCGTTTTGAACCTGTCTATTGGCTTTTAATGATTTCTGAAGTTGAACTCCCAAGTCTCGTTGCTCCTCTCCAGTTCCTCACCATTTAGAAAATGCTCCGATTTATCTTTCTTGGGTCCAAAGTGGATGACCTCACACTTGCCCACACTGAACTCCATTTGCCATAGTTTTGCCCACTCACTTAATTTGTCTATGTCCCTTTGCAACTTGCTGCTCCTGTCTACACTACTTACTGTCCCTCCTAACTTAGTGTCATCTGCAAACTTGGAAGTACACTCTCTATTCCTTCATCCAAGTCATTAACAAATATGAACTTTGGGGAACATCACTTGTCATATCTGCCAGAGTACATACCCTTTATCCCCACTCTCTGTCTCCTACCTCCCAACCAATTTCTAATCCAAGTCAAAAAGCTACCTTCTTTTTCCTGGGGTGGAAACCATCAGGGGTCCTGGAGATTTATCTACCCTATGTCCCATTATTTTCTTCATTACCATTATTTTACTGATATTTAATTCAATAAGTCCTTCCCCTTGATTTATTTTTAGCTTCCCTTCCATCACTGGTATTTCATCCTCTTCCTCTATTGGATACAAAGTACTTAGTTACTGGATGACCACTTTTCTTGCTATTTGCGTAAACCACTTCCTTTATAACATCAAAAACTTGCATTTATATAGCACCTTTAACATAATAAAAACGTCTCAAGGCGCTTCACAGAAGCGTTACCAGACAAGGGTCAGCTGTGGTTCAGTTGGTAGCACTCGCACCTCTGAGTCAGAAGGTTCAAGCCCCAGTCCAGAGACTTGAGCACAAAATTTAGACTGACATTCTAGTGCAGTACTGACAGAATGCAGCAATGTCAGAGGTGTCATATTCAGGTAAGGTTTAAACTGCCCTCTCGGAT
This sequence comes from Squalus acanthias, assembly GCA_030390025.1. Lineage (NCBI taxonomy): Eukaryota > Metazoa > Chordata > Chondrichthyes > Squaliformes > Squalidae > Squalus > Squalus acanthias. Next base: position 89,429,509 of record CM059429.1, on the reverse strand, counting down.
GGATGTAAAAAATCCTATGGCATTATTTTGAAGACGAGCAGGGGTGTCCTGGCCAATATTTATCGCTCAACCAACATCACTAAAAACAGATTATCTGGTCATTATCACATTGCTGTTTGTGGGATCTTGCTGTGCACAAATTGGCTGACACGATACCTACATTACAACAGTGACTACACTTCAAAAAATAACATAGTAAAAACATCCCAAGGCACTTCACAGGAGCCTAATCAGACAAAATTTGACACCGAGCCATGTAAAGAGATATTAGGACAGGTGACCAAAAGTTTGGTCAAAGAGGTAGAAGCAACTTAAAGGAGAGAGAGGTAGAGAGGTTTAGGAAGGGAATTCCAGAGCTTAGGGCCTAGGCAGCTGAATGCACGGCCGCCAATGGTGGGACAATAAAAATCAGGCATGCGCAAGAGGCCAGAATTGGAGGAGCGCAGAGATCTCGGAAGGTTGTAGGGCTGGAGGAGGTTACAGAGATAGGGAGGGCCAAGGCCATGGAGGGATTTGAAAACAATAATTAGAATTTTAAAGTCGAGGCGTTGCCGGAGCTTGAGCCAGTGTAGGTCAGCGAGCACAGGGGTGACGGGTAAATAGGACTTGTTGCGAGTTAGGACACGGGCAGCAGAGTTTTGGATGAGCTCAAGTTTACGGAGGGTGCAAGGTGGGAGACCGGCCAGGAGAGCATTGGAATAGTCGAGTCTGGAGGTAACAAAGGCATGGATGAGGGTTTCAGCAGTAAATGAGCTGAGGCAGGGCCGGAGACGGGCGATGTTATGGATGTGGAAGTATGTGGTCTTGGTGATAGAGTGGATATGGGGTTGGAAGCTCAGCTCAGGGTCAAATAGGAGGCCAAGGTTGAGAACGGTCTGGTTCAACCTCGGACAGTGGCCATAGAGGGGGATGGAGTCGACGGCTAGGGAACGGAGTTTGTGGCGGGGACCGAAGACACTGCCTTTGGTCTTCCCAATATTTACCTGGAGGAAATTTCTGATCATCCAGTACTGGATGTCGGAAAAGCAGCGTGACAAATCAGAGGCAGTGGAGTATTTAGTACAAAGAAGAACAACACATACCCCTAAAGAGCAAAAGTTCCAATTGTACAGTCAAGCAACCATGGTGATTATGTGAGGTAAGACGCAGTATAAAGTTTCACTGCCACAGTACTGAAACGGCCCTTACCAAAGTCACAAATGACATCCTATGTGACTGTGACCATGGTGAACTGTCCCTCCTCATCCTTGTTGACCTGTCTGCAGCCTTTGTCACTGTTGACCACACCGTCCTCCTCTAATGCCTCTCCTCCAGTGTCCAGCTGAGTGGGGACTGCCCTCATCTGGTTCCACTCATAGCTATCCAGTGATAGCCAGAGTATCTCCTGCAATGGCTTCTCCTCCCAGAGGGTGTCGTCAGCATACATGTGGAATCTGAAGTCGGATGATGTCACCAAGTGGCAGCACGTAGATGAGAAATAGGAGGGGACCAAGGATGGATCCTTGGGGTACTCCAGAGGTAACGGTGTGGGAGTGGGAGGAGAAGCCATTGCAGGAGATACTCTGGCTATCACTGGATAGCTATGAGTGGAACCAGATGAGGGCAGTCCCCACTCAGCTGGACACTGGAGGAGAGGCATTAGAGGAGGACAGTGTGGTCAACAGTGACAAAGGCTGCAGACAGGTCAACAAGGATGAGGAGGGACAGTTTACCATGGTCACAGTCACATAGGATGTCATTTGTGACTTTGGTAAGGGCCGTTTCAGTACTGTGGCAGTGAAACTTTATACTGCGTCTTACCTCACATATTCACCATGGTTGGTTGACTGTACAATTGGAACTTTTGCTCTTTAGGAGTATGTATTGTTCTTCTTTGTAAAAATACTTCTTTGAATACCTCCTACTATTTTCTTTAAGTTTACCTGTTAACAGCTCAGCCCTGTTTAACATGTTCAGCTTCCATCTCATTTTTTTGAAGTCAGCCTTACTTAAGTTTAAAACCTTGGTTTGCATTAACTAGTTAGCTGGGGATCGGGCGGGAAAGTGGAGTTGAGGTTGAAGAACAGCTATGATCTCATTGAATAGCGGAGCAGGCTCAAGGGGTCGTATGGCCTACTCCTGCTCCTAGTTCTTAGGTTCTTATGTTCTAAATGGCCTGCTAATAAGGTTAGCCCTCAGTGGATTGCATATAACTAGAGCGAGCAGTGAATGCACTTCATGCTAATCTTATATATTTACCCATAGTGCAATGGTCCCAATTCAGTCAGAACTTGCTCATTTTATTTTGAACTAAGTTTCTAGTTTTACTGAGATAAGTTAATTAAGAATGGGATTTATTTTCCCAATCAGTGATCTGCAAAAGTACCCAAGCCTTTTTGTTATTTAAGTCTTTTCACAAAGGGAATGTCAATCAGTTCAACATCAAACACACACAGACACCATACAATTAACTATGCAAGTGTCTTTCAGGTATTAAAGCTACACTGTCCCACAGACGTGCCAAAAGAAAAATAATCAACATGAGCTGGTAAAGTCTGCGAGCTTAGGAAGCGTTTTCTTCCTAGTGCCATTCATCCTAAAGATATTGGCCCAGAAAATGATCTCGCTCTGTTCCCGCGGGGGTAAGCCTTCCCCGCGATGTCTCACCTCGCTTGTGCTTTTTCAGATCCAGCTCGCACGAACTTGATGTTCCAGACATCAGCTGTGCTGGGCTTGCGTATCCCAGCGGCGTAGTGAATTCGTGCGAGCTGTGGGATCACGTGACTCAGTTAGAGCCAATGGCAGCACACCATCTTCCATTCATAAGTTTCACAGACCTGCTGTGAAATCTATGAATCTTACACCCCCCCAAAATAACAGCTAAACCTCAATTAAATTAAAAAAAAACATCACATTAATAAAATAAGTATAGTTAATTAAATTAACCATTTTAAATAAAAAATTAAATTTTTGAAAAAATTTAAAATCTTTTAAAAAGTTATAAAAATAAACTTACCTGTCTTTAAAGTCTCTAAAAAAGATATACCTGTAAAAAAAAATTCAAAAAAATACTTAATTCACTACTTACCTTCTTAAAAGCAGGTCTTACTCCTCCTTTTTACATTTCCAAAATCTTCCCTACTTACCTGCGCGTCCAAAGCATGAAGTGCACAGTGTGCGCGCAGCCTGTAGCGCGCACGCGATGCACCCAGGACCCGCCCCCTTTTCAGAAGAGCAATTGCCGGTTTTCAGCGCATGCGCAGGGCATGCAGAAAACCGGCAATTGGAGTGGGAATACGCGAGAGTACGCAGTGCGTACTCTCGCGCACCGCGATCAATTTTCGGCCCATTAAAGTTTACTTCGGCCAATGTCAGGAGTGTAGGTGATGTAATCACCAGACTGGCCTCTACTCTTCAGCTTCAGGGGGCGCCAGCTCTGGTTGGACACATTGCTGGAGGTTCCATCACATGACCTCCAACCTCCATCTTGGTGGTTTGGCAACCCGAGCTTCAGGGCCTAGCCTATGACCAGCAGGTGCCTAGGAGCAAAGTACACGTGTTCTGTGAAAACATATAACACATGTTCCTGAAAATGGGCCCTTACTACACAAGTGTGGATATCCTCCTAGGCAACGGCACTAAAAGGGCATTCTTGTAACTAGCACAGAGAGACATGGCACTTTGAGGAAGTCCAACTTGACAGTTAAATTATAAAACTTTCATTTATTTATCTTTAACAAAAAAACTGTCCCAGAAGAAAGGAAGCAACGGAAGCTGAGTTATTGGAAGAGTTTGGACTGATGATCAAAATTTTCGTCAGAGGGAGTTTTGGAGAAGGTTTTTAAAAGCAAAGAGTGAGGTAGAGGCAGGAGGACTTAGAAGTTCTAAATAGTAGGACCAAGGCAGCTGAATGATGGAGCAGACAGGAGGGAGGGAGGCCACAGGGAGAGAACCAGAGAGCACAAAGAGAAGGCACATTAGGCTAGAGTGAGGTGAGGCCATGAAGGGAGTTGTAGTCGAGGATGAGTATTTAAAATTTGATATGTTGGGGGACAGGGAGCCAGTATAGGTCAGTGAGGGTGGGCTGATGTAAGCGGGATTTAGTGCCAGTCAGGATGTGGGCAGCAAAATTTTGGATTATTTGGAATTTATGGAGTGTGGAAATCACAAGGAAGGGGTTAAAAAACGAGACTGAAGGTGGCGATCACATAGATGTTTTGGCCATATGGACTGAGGTGGGCAACATTGCAACGGTGGAAGTAAGCAGTCTCAGTGCTCGGTAGGATGGGACAGGAGCTCTGAAGTTCATCTCAGGGTCAAAAAGGGCACAGAGGGCTCAGACAATCTGGTTCAACCTGAGAAAGCAGCCAGGAAGGGAGAGGGGGGGTCAGTAGCAAGGGAGCGGAGCTTTTGGATGGGGCAAAAAAGCTGGAAACATACACAGAACATAAGAACACCAACTAGACTAAGTAGTAAACAACAAAACCTAAAGGTAAAAAGAGATGGTATGAGGATGGTGAGGGGCGGGGAATAGGTGAAGGTGAGAGGGGCTGGTATAAGGGTGGTATCTGGATGGATTGAGCATAATATTTGCATGGTATCTGAGGAAAGAATGAAAGCATTCTCCCAAGTGTTGTCGCCTCTCAAATTCGTGCCCATCTTTCCCACAACTCTATGTTTGAATCACTCCAATCAGTTTTCCACCCCTGCCACAGTACTGAAACGGACCTTATCAAAGTCACAAATGACATCCTATGTGACTGTGACCTCCTCATCCTTCTCGACCTGTCTGCAGCTTTTGACACGATTGACCACACCATCCTCCTCCAACGCCTGGCTTCCGTTGTCCAGCTGGGTGGGACTGCCCTCAATTGGTTCCATTCTTATCTATCCAGTCATAGCCAGAGAATCTCCTGCAATGGCTTCTCTTCCCGCTCCCGTACCATTACCTCTGGAGTCCCCCAAGGATCTATCCTTGGCCCCCTTCTATTTCTCATCTACATGCTGCCCCTCGGCGACATCATCTGAAAACACAACATCAGGTTCCACATGTACGCTGATGACACCCAGCTCTACATCACCACCACCTCTCTCGGCCCCTCCACTGTCTCTGATTTGTCACACTGCTTGTCCGACAGCCAGTATTGGATGATCAGAAATTTCCTCCAATTAAATATTGGGAAGATCGAAACCATATCGTGTCATATTTGTCCCTGAGCTGAGCTTCCGACCCCATATCCTCTCCATCACCAAGACTGCACACTTCCACCTCCATAACATCCCCGTCTCCACCACTGCCTCAGCTCATCTGCTGCTGAAACTCTCATCCATGCCTTTGTTACCTCCAGATTCAACTATTCCAATGTTCTCCTGGCCGGTCTCCCACCTTGCACCCTCCGTAAACTTGAGCTCATCCAAAACTCGGCTGCCTGTATCCCAACCTGCACTAAGTCCCATTCACCCATCGCCCCTGTGCTCGCTGACCTACATTGGCTCCCGGTCCGTCAATGTCTCAGTTTTAAAATTCTCATCCTTGTTTTCAAATCCTTCCATGGCCTCAGCCCTCCCTATCTCTGTAACCTTCACCAGACCTATAAACCTCCAAGATCCCTGCACTCCTCCAATTCTGGCCTCTTGCGCATCCCCGATTTTCATCGCTCCAACATTGGCGGCCATGACTTCAGCTGCCTACGCACTAAACTTTGGAATTCCCTCCCTAAACCTCTCCACCTCTCTCGCTTCATTTGATTTAGTTCTTTGGTCACCTGTCCTAATATCTCCTTATGTGGCTCGGTGTCAAATTTTGTTTGATAATTGCTCCTATAAGAGAGAGAGAGAGATAGAGAGAGAGAGCAAGATAGATAGATAGATAGAGCGAGCCAATTAATACATTTTGTCACTGTTGTAATGTAGGAAACGTGGCGGCCAATTTGCACACAGCAAGTTCCCACAAACAGCAATGAGGTAAACAGTTTCAGTGATGTTGGTTGAGGGATAAATGCTGGCCAGGACACTCCCGTGCTCTTCTTCTAAAAGTGCCATTGGATCTTTTACGTTCACCTGAGAGGGTAGAAAGGATGTCGGTTTAACATTTGGCACCTCTGACAATGCAGCACTCCCTCTGTACTACACTGGAGTGTCAGCTGAGATTATTTGCCCAAGTCCTGGAGTGGGACTTGAACCTCACAACCTTCTGGTTCAGAGAACAGAAAACGACTAATGAGCCAAGGCGGAGGGTAGTACTTGGTTGGTATGAAGAGGGGATTTGAAGCTATGAAGATGTTATTTGGATGGTAGAGGGGTAGATATCTCATGATATGAGGGTGATATCTGACGGTATAGGAGTATTTGTACAGACTGAGGGGGTATCATGGTATGGGGGTATCTGACAGTATTAAAGGGGTATCTGATGGTCTGATTGTATGAGGGTGAGTGTCTGAGGGAATAAGGGTGGGTAACTGACGGTACAACAGTGCATATCCGATGGTATGAGGATGGGAATCTGATGGTATCAGGGTGGGAATCTGGTGGCCTGGTGGGTATCTGATGGGATGAAGGTGGGTATCTGATGGTATGAGGGTGGGTATCTGATGGGGTGAGGTTGGGTATCTGATGGGATGAGGGTCAGTATCTGATGGTGTCTGATGGGATGAGGGTGGGTATAGAAACATAGAAAAATTGGAGCAGGAGTAGGCCATTCGGCCCTTCGAGCCTGCTCCGCCATTCAATATGATCATGGCTGATCCTCTATCTCAATACCATATTCCCGCTCTCTCCCCATACCCCTTGATGCCTTTTGTGTCTAGAAATCTATCTATCTCTTTCTTAAATATATTCAGTGACTTGGCCTCCACAGCCTTCTGTGGTAGAGAATTCCACATGTTCACCACCCTCTGAGTGAAGAAATTGCTCCTCATCTCAGTCCTAAATGTCCTACCCTGCATCCTGAGACTGTGACCCCTCGTTCTAAACCCCCCCAGCCAGGGGAAACATCCTCCCTGCATCCAGTCTGTCTAGCCCTGTCAGAATTTAATACGTTTCAATGAGATCCTCTCATTCTTCTAAACTCTAGTGAATACAGGCCTAGTCGACCCAATCTCTCCTCATACGACAGTCTTGCCATCAGTCTGGTGAACCTTCGCTGCACTCCCTCTATGCAAGCATATCCTTTCTTAGGTAAGGAGACCAAAACTGCACACAGTACTCCAGGTGTGGTCTCACCAAGGCCCTGTATAACTGTAGTAAGACATCCTTGCTCCTGTACTCAAATCCTCTTGCAATGAAGGCCAACATACCATTTGCCTTCCTAACTGCTTGCTGCACCTGCATGTTTGCTTTCAGTGACTTGTGTACAAGGACACCCAGGTCCCTTTGTACATCAACATTTCCCAATCTATCACCATTTAAATAATACTCTGCCTTTCTGTTTTTCCTACCGAAGTGGATAACTTCACATTTATCCACGTTATACTGCATCTGCCATGTATTTGCCCACTCACTCAACTTGTCTAAATCGCCTTGAAGCCTCTTTGCATCCTCCTCACAACTCACAATCCCACCTAGTTTCGTGTCGTCAGCAAACTTGGAAATATTACATTTGGTTCCCTCATCCAAATCATTGATATAGATTGTGAATAGCTGAGGCCCAAGCACTGATCCCTGCGCTACCCCACTAGTCACCGCCTGCCACCCCGAAAAAGACCCATTTATTCATACTCTCTGTTTCCTATCTGTTAACCAATTTTCAATCCATGCCAGTATATTACCCCAAATCCCACGTGCTTTAATTTTGCACACTAACCTCTTATGTGGGACTTTATCAAAGAAAATCCAAATACACCACATCCACTGGTTCTCCCTTATCTATTCTACCAGTTACATCCTCAAAAATCTCCAGTAGGTTGGTCAAACACGATTTCCCTTTCATAAATCCAAATGACTTTGTCTAATCCCGTTGATATTTTCTAAGTGTCCTGTTATCACATCCTTTATAATAAACTCCAGCATTTTCCCTACTACTGATGTTAGGCTAACCAGTCTGTAGTTCCCTGTTTTCTCTCTCCCTCCTTTTTTAAATAGTGGGGTTACATTTGCCACCATCCAATCTGCAGGAACTGTTCCATAATCTATATAATTTTGGAAGATGACAAATGTATCCACTATTTCCATGGCTACCTCTTTTAGTATTCTGGGATGCAGATTATCAGGCCCTGGGGATTTATTGGCTTTCAGTTCCATTAATTTCTCCAGCACTATTTTTTTACTAATACTAATTTCCTTTAATTCCTCCTTCTCACTAGACCCTTGGTTCCCTAGCATTTCTGGGAAGTTATTTGTGTCCTCTTCCGTGAAGACAGAACCAAAGTATTTGTTTAATTGCTCAGCCATTTCCTTGTTCCCCATTATAAATTCTCCCGTTTCTGACTGTAAGGGACCTACATTTGTCTTCACTAATCTTTTTCTTTTTACATACTTGTAGAAGCTTTTACAGTCTGCTTTTATGTTCCTTGCAAGTTTACTCTCATACTCTATTTTTCCCCTCTTAATCAATCTCTTGGTCCTTTTTTGCTGAATTCTAAACTGCTCCCAATCCTCAGGCTTGCTAATTTTTCTGGCAACTTTATATGACTTCTCTTTGGATCTAACACTATCCTTAATTTCTTTTGTTAGCCATGGTTGGGCCACTTTTCCTTTTGTGTTTTTGCACCAGGAAGGAATGTATAACTGTTGCAATTCATGCATTAATTCCTTAAATGTTAGCCATTGCCTATCCACCGTCATGCCTTTTAATAACGCTCCCCAATCTATCATAGCCAACTCACTCCTCATACCTTCGTAGTTTCCTTTGTTTAGATTTAGGACCCTAGTTTCAGATTGGACTACTTCACTTTCCATCTTAATGAAGAATTCTATCATGTTATGGTCACTCTTCCCTAAAGGACCCTGCACAACAAAATTATTAATTAACCCCTTCTCATTGCACAATACCCAATCTAGGATAGCCTGTTCCCTAGTTAGCTCCTCAACGTACTGGTCTAAAAAACCATCTCGCACACACTCCAGGAATTCATGCTCTACAGTATTATTGCTAATTTGGTTTGGCCAGTCTATATGTAGATTAAAGTCACCCATGATTACTGTCATACCCTTATTACATGCATCTCTAATTTCCTGTTTGATGCCATCCCCTACATTACCACTACTGTTTGGAGGCCTATAGACAACTCCCACCAATGTTTTCTGCCCCTTGATGCTTCTTAGCTCCACCCAGACTGATTCTACATCTTGATTTTCTGAGCCAATATCCTTTCTCACTATTGCTCTGATTTCATCCTTTACTAACAACGCCACCCCACCTCCTTTTCCTTTTTGCCTGTCCTTCCTAAATATCGAATATCCCTGGATATTCAGCTCCCAGCCTTGGTCACCCTGCAGCCATGTCTCCGTAATCGCAATTATATCGTATCTATTTACATCTATTTGCGCTGTTAATTCATCTACCTTATTACGAATGCTTTGTGCGTTCAGATACAGTGCCTTTAGATTTGTCTTTTTAACATTTTTAGACATCTTAACATTTTATTGTACTATGGCCCTATTTGTCTTATTACCATTTTTTCTTACCCGGACACTATTTGTTAGTGCACGCTTTTGTTTGTACGCTCTGTCCGTTCCTGACACAATCTGATTATCCTTACCCCAATCACTTTCCTGCACTGCTTCATTGTCTTTTCTCTTTAGCATTCTAGATTTCTCTCCACCGTGACCCTCCATCTGATGGTATGTGGTTGGGTATCTAATGGTATGAGCGTAAGTATCTGATGGGATGAAGGTGGGTATCTGGTGGTATAAGGGCGGGTATCTGATGGTGTGAGGGTGCGTATCTGATGGTAGGAGGGTGGGTATCTGATGGTAGGAGGGTGGGTATCTGATGGTAGGAGGGTGGGTATCTGATGGTAGGAGGGTGGGTATCTGATGGTAGGAGGGTGGGTATCTGATGGTAGGAGGGTGGGTATCTGATGGTAGGAGGGTGGGTATCTGATGGTAGGAGGGTGGGTATCTGATGGTAGGAGGGTGGGTATCTGATGGTAGGAGGGTGGCATTCTGACGGGATGAGGGTGGGTATCTGATGGGATGAGGGTGGGTATCTGATGAGTGCAAGAGGTCACAGTCTAAAGATAAGGGGTAAGCCATTTAGGACAGAGATGAGGAGGAATTTCTTCACCCAGAGAGTGGTGAACCTGTGGAATTCTCTACCACAGAAGGCAGTTGAGGCCAAGTCAGTAAATATATTCAAGAAGGAATTAGATATATTTCTTAAGGCTAAAGGTATCAAGGGATATGGGGAGAAGGCAGGGACAGGTTACTGAGTTTGGATGATCAGCCATGATCTCATCGAATGGCGGAGCAGGCTCGAGGGGCCGAATGGCCTACTCCTGCTCCTATCTTCTATGTTTCTATGGTATGAGGGTGGGTATCTGATGGTATGAGGGTGGGTATCTGTTGGGATGAGGTGGGAATCTGATGGCATGAGGTTGGGAATCTGATAGTATTTGATGGGATGAGGGTGGGTATCTGATGAGGTGAGGGTGGGTATCTGATGGGGTGAGGGTGGGTATCTGATTGTATGAGAGTGGGTATCTGATGGTATGAGGGTGGGTATCTGATGGTATGAGAGTGGGTATCTGATGGGATGTGGGTGGGTATCTGATGGTATGAGGGTGGGTATCTGATGGTATGAGGGTGGGTATCTGATGGTATGAGGGTGGGTATCTGTTGGGATGAGGTGGGAATCTGATGGCATGAGGTTGGGTATCTGATAGTATTTGATGGGATGAGGGTGGGTATCTGATGAGGTGAGGGTGGGTATCTGATGGGGTGAGAGTGGGTATCTGATGGTATGAGAGTGGGTATCTGATGTTATGAGAGTGGGTATCTGATGGTATGAGGGTGGGTATCTGATGGTATGAGGGTGGGTATCTGATGGTATGAGAGTGGGTATCTGATGGGATGTGGGTGGGTATCTGATGGTATGAGGGTGGGTATCTGATGGTATGAGAGTGGATATCTGATGGTATGAGGGTGGGTATCTGATGGGATGAAGGGTATCTGGTGGCATAAGGGTGGGTACCTGATGGTATCTGATGGGGTGAGGGTGGGTATCTGATGGTATCTGATGGGGTGAGGTGCATAGATGGTGGGATGCGGGTGTATATCTGATGATATGAGGGTGGGTATGATGGTATGAGGTTGGGAATCTGATGGGGTGAGGATGGGTATCTGTTGGGATGAGGGTGGATATCTGATGGGATGTGGGTGGATATCTGATGGTATGAGGGTAGGTATCTGATGGTATGAGGGTGGATATCTGATGGGATGTGGGTGGGTATCTGATGGTATGAGGGTGGGTATCTGATGGTATGAGGGTGGGTATCTGATGGTATGAGGGTGGGTATCTGATGGTATGAGGGTGGGTATCTGATGGTATGAGGGTGGGAATCTGATGGTATGAGGGTGGGTATCTGATGGTGTGAAGGTGGGTATCTGATGGTATGAGGGTGGGTATCTGCTGGGGTGTTGGTGGGTATCTGATGGGATGAGGGTGGGTATCTGACGGCATGAGGTGGGAATCTGATGGCATGAGGGTGGGAAATCGATGGGATGAGGATGGGAATCTGCTGGGGTGAGGGTGGGTATCTGATGTGGTGAGCTTGGGTATCTGATGGTATCTCATGGGATGAGGTTGGGGATCTGATGATAAGAAGGTGGTTATCTGATGGGATGAGGGTGGGTGTCTGATGGTATGAGGGTGGATATCTGATGGGATGTGGGTGGGTATCTGATGGTATGAGGGTGGGTATCTGATGGTATGAGGGTGGGTATCTGATGTGGTGAGCTTGGGTATCTGATGGTATCTCATGGGATGAGGTTGGAGATCTGATGATAAGAGGGTGGTTATCTGATGGGATGAGGGTGGGTGTCTGATGGTATGGGGTGGATATCTACTGGGATGAGGGTGGGTATCTGATTGGATGAGGGTGGGTATCAGATAGCATCTGATGGGGTGAGGTTGGGTATCTGTTGGTATCTCATGGTATGAGGGTGGGTATCTGATGGGGTGAGGTTGGTATCTGATGGTATGAACGTGGGTATCTGATGGGATGAGGGTGGGTATCTGATGGGATGAGGTGGATATCTGATGGGATGAGGTTGGTAACTGATCGTAGAATCATAGAATAGTACAGCACAGAAGGAGGCCATTCAGCTCATTGAGTCTGCGCCGGCTCTTTCAAAGAGCAATCCAGTTAGTCCCACGCCCCCGCTCTTTCTCCATATCCCTGCAATTTTTTCACCTTCAAGTATTTATCCAATTCCCTTTTGAAGGCTGCTATTGAATCTGTATCCACCTCCCTATCAGGCAGTGCATTCCAAATCCTAATCACTCGTTGCGGAAAAAAAGTTTTTCCTCATGTCGCCTCTGGCTCTTTTACCAATCACCTTAAATCTGGGCCCTCTGGTTATCGACCCTTCAGCCATTGGAAACAGTTTCTCTTTATTTACTTTATCTAAATCTTTCATGATTTTAAACACCTCTATCAAATCTCTTAGCCTTCTCTGCTCTAAGGAGAACAACCCCAGCTTCTCCAGTCTATCCACATAACTCTAATCCCCCATACCTGGAACCATTCTAGTAAATCTCTTCTGTACCCCCTCCAAAGCCTTCACGTCCTTCCTAAAGTGTGGTGCCAGAATTGGACACAATACGCCAGCTGGGGCCAAACTCGTGGTTTTATACAGGTTTAGCATAACTTCCAGGCTTTTGTAATCTATGCATCTATTTAAAAAGCCCAGGATGGTATCTGATGGTACAAGGTGGGTATCTGATAGGATGAAGTGGGTATCTGATGGCGTGAGGTGGAAATCTGATGGCTTGAGGGTGGGTATCTGATGGGATGAGGTTGGCATCTGCTGGGATGAGGTTGCGTATCTGATGGTATCTGATGGGGTGAGGATGAGTATCTGGTGGTATAAGGGTGGGTATCTGATGGCATGAGGGTGGGTATCTGATGGTGTGAGGGTGCGTATCTGATGGTATGAGGGTGGGTATCTGGTGGTATGAGGGTGGGTATCTGGTGGTATGAGGGTGGGTATCTGGTGGTATGAGGGTGGGTATCTGATGGTATGAGGGTGGATATCTGGTGGTGGAAGTGTGTTTCTGATGGTATGAGGGTGGGAATCTGATGGGATGAGGGTGGGTATCTGATGGTATGAGGGTGGGTATCTGTTGGGATGAGGGTGGGAATCTGATGGGATGAGGGTGGGTATCTGCTGCCATGAGGGTGGGTATCTGGTGGGCTGAGGGTGGATATCTGACGGCATGAGGTGGGAATCTGATGGGATAAGGGTGAGTATCTGATGGTATGAGGGTGGGTATCTGATGGTATGAAGGTGGGTATCTGATGGTATGAAGGTGGGTATCTGATGGGATGAGGTGGGTATCTGGTGGGATGCGGGTGTGTATCTGATGGTATGAGGGTGGGTATGATGGTATGAGGGTGGGTATCTGATGGTATGAGGGTGGGTATCTGATGGGATGAGGTGGATATCTGATGGGATGAGGTGGATATCTGATGGTGTGAGGGTACTTATCTGATGGTATGAGGGTGGGTATCTGATGGTAGGAGTGTGTTTCTGATGGTATGAGGCTGGGAATCTGATGGAAAGAGGGTGGATATCTGGTGGTATGAGGGTGCGTATCTGGTGGTGTGAGGGTGGGTATCTGATGGGATGAGGGTGGGTATCTGATGGTATGAGGGTGGGTATCTGATGGTATGAGGGTGGGTATCTGATGGTATGAGGGTGGGTATCTGATGGTATGAGGGTGTGTATCTAGTGGTATGAGGGTGGGTATCTGATGGTATGAGGGTGGGTATCTGCTGCCATGAGGGTGTGTATCTAGTGGTATGAGGGTGGGTATCTGATGGTATGAGGGTGGGTATCTGCTGCCATGAGGGTGGGTATCTGGTGGGATAAGGGTGAGTATCTGATGGTATGAGGGTGGGTATCTGATAGTATGAAGGTGGGTATCTGATGGGATGAGGTGGGTATCTGGTGGGATGCGGGTGTGTATCTGATGGTATGAGGGTGGGTATGATGGTATGAGGGTGGGTATCTGATGGTATGAGGGTGGGTATCTGATGGGATGAGGGTGGGTATCTGATGGTATGAGGGTGGATATCTGATGGGATGTGGGTGGGTATCTGATGGTATGAGGGTGGGTATCTGATGGTATGAGGGTGGGTATCTGCTGGGGTGTGGGTGGGTATCTGCTGGGATGAGGGTGGGTATCTGACGGCATGAGGTGGGAATCTGATGGCATGAGGGGGGGAAATCGATGGGATGGGGATGGAAATCTGCTGGGGTGAGGGTGGGTATCTGATGTGGTGAGCTTGGGTATCTGATGGTATCTCATGGGATGAGGTTGGAGATCTGATGATAAGAGGGTGGTTATCTGATGGGATGAGGGTGGGTGTCTGATGGTATGGGGTGGATATCTACTGGGATGAGGGTGGGTATCTGATTGGATGAGGGTGGGTATCAGATAGCATCTGATGGGGTGAGGTTGGGTATCTGTTGGTATCTCATGGTATGAGGGTGGGTATCTGATGGGGTGAGGTTGGTATCTGATGGTATGAACGTGGGTATCTGATGGGATGAGGGTGGGTATCTGATGGGATGAGGTGGGTATCTGCTGGTATGAGGGTGGGTATCTGATGGGATGAGGGTGGGTATCTGCTGGTATGAGGGTGGGTATCTGATGGGATGAGGGTGGGTATCTGACGGCATGAGGGTGGGTATCTGACGGCATGAGGTGGGAATCTGATGGCATGAGGGTGGGAAATCGATGGGATGAGGATGGAAATCTGCTGGGGTGAGGGTGGGTATCTGATGTGGTGAGCTTGGGTATCTGATGGTATCTCATGGGATGAGGTTGGAGATCTGATGATAAGAGGGTGGTTATCTGATGGGATGAGGGTGGGTGTCTGATGTTATGGGGTGGATATCTACTGGGATGAGGGTGGGTATCTGATTGGATGAGGGTGGGTATCAGATAGCATCTGATGGGGTGAGGTTGCGTATGTGTTGGTATCTCATGGTATGAGGGTGGGTATCTGATGGGGTGAGGGTGGGTATCTGATGGGGTGAGGTTGGATATATGATGGGGTGAGGTTGGTATCTGATGGGGTGAGGTTGGTATCTGATGGTATGAACGTGGGTATCGGATGGGATGAGATGGATATCTGATGGGATGAGGTGGATATCTGATGGTGTGAGGGTACGTATCTGATGGTATAAGGGTGGGTATCTGATGGTAGGAGTGTGTTTCTGATGGTCTGAGGCTGGGAATCTGATGGGAAGAGGGTGGATATCTGGTGGTATGAGGGTGGGTATCTGGTGGTATGAGGGTGGGTATCTGATGGTATGAGGGTGGGTATCTGATGGTATGAGGGTGTGTATCTGATGGTATGAGGGTGGGTATCTGATGGGATGAGGGTGGGTATCTGGTGGTATGAGGGCGGGTATCTGATGGTATGAGGGTGTGTATCTAGTGGTATGAGGGTGGGTATCTGATGGGATGAGGGTGGGTACCTGGTGGTATGAGGGTGGGTATCTGATGGTATGAGGGTGTGTATCTAGTGGTATGAGGGTGGGTATCTGATGGTATGAGGGTGGGTATCTAATGTATGAGGGTGGCTATCTGGTGGTATGAGGGTGGGTATCTGGTGGTATGAGGGTGGGTATCTGATGGGATGAGGGTGGATATCTGATGGTATGAGGGTGGGTATCTGGTGGTATGAGGGTGGGTATCTGATGGGATGAGGGTGGGTATCTGGTGGTATGAGGGTGGGTATCTGCTGGGGTGTGGGTGGGTATCTGAGTATGAGGGTGGATATCTGATGGGATGTGGGTGGGTATCTGATATGAGGGTGGGTATCTGATGATATGAGGGTGGGTATCTGATTGGATGAGGGTGGGTATCTGACGGCATGAGGTGGG
Organism: Squalus acanthias; assembly: GCA_030390025.1. Lineage (NCBI taxonomy): Eukaryota > Metazoa > Chordata > Chondrichthyes > Squaliformes > Squalidae > Squalus > Squalus acanthias. The sequence continues at coordinate 89,413,471 of CM059429.1, read as the reverse complement.
AATCTGATGGCATGAGGGTGGGAAATCGATGGGATGAGGATGGAAATCTGCTGGGGTGAGGGTGGGTATCTGATGTGGTGAGCTTGGGTATCTGATGGTATCTCATGGGATGAGGTTGGAGATCTGATAAGAGGGTGGTTATCTGATGGGATGAGGGTGGGTGTCTGATGCTATGAGCTGGATATCTACTGGGATGAGGGTGGGTATCTGATTGGATGAGGGTGGGTATCAGATAGCATCTGATGGGGTGAGGCTGGGTATCTGTTGGTATCTCATGGTATGAGCGTGGGTATCTGATGGTATGAGGGTGGGTATCTGATGGGGTGAGGGTGGTATCTGATGGTATGAATGTGGGTATCTGATGGGATGAGGGTGGGTATCTGAAAGGATGAAGTGGGTATCTGATGGCGTGAGGTGGAAATCTGATGGCTTGAGGGTGGGTATCTGATGGGATGAGGTTGAGTATCTGATGGTATCTGATGGGGTGAGGATGGAAATCTGCTGGGGTGAGGGTGAGTATCTGGTGGTATAAGGGTGGGTATCTGATGGTATGAGGGTGGGTATCTGATGGTAGGAGTGTGTTTCTGATGGTATGAGGCTGGGAATCTGATGGGATGAGGGTGGATATCTGATGGTATGAGGGTGGGTATCTGATGGGATGTAGGTGGGTATCTGTTGGTATGAGGGTGGGTATCTGATTGGATGAGGGTGGGTATCAGATAGCATCTGATGGGGTGAGGTTGGGTATCTGTTGGTATCTCATGGTATGAGGGTGGGTATCTGATGGGGTGAGGTTGGTATCTGATGGTATGAACGTGGGTATCTGATGGGATGAGGGTGGGTATCTGATGGGATGAGGTGGGTATCTGCTGGTATGAGGGTGGGTATCTGATGGGATGAGGGTGGGTATCTGCTGGTATGAGGGTGGGTATCTGATGGGATGAGGGTGGGTGTCTGATGCTATGAGCTGGATATCTACTGGGATGAGGGTGGGTATCTGATTGGATGAGGGTGGGTATCAGATAGCATCTGATGGGGTGAGGCTGGGTATCTGTTGGTATCTCATGGTATGAGCGTGGGTATCTGATGGTATGAGGGTGGGTATCTGATGGGGTGAGGGTGGTATCTGATGGTATGAATGTGGGTATCTGATGGGATGAGGGTGGGTATCTGAAAGGATGAAGTGGGTATCTGATGGCGTGAGGTGGAAATCTGATGGCTTGAGGGTGGGTATCTGATGGGATGAGGTTGAGTATCTGATGGTATCTGATGGGGTGAGGATGGAAATCTGCTGGGGTGAGGGTGAGTATCTGGTGGTATAAGGGTGGGTATCTGATGGTATGAGGGTGGGTATCTGATGGTAGGAGTGTGTTTCTGATGGTATGAGGCTGGGAATCTGATGGGATGAGGGTGGATATCTGATGGTATGAGGGTGGGTATCTGATGGGATGTAGGTGGGTATCTGTTGGTATGAGGGTGGGTATCTGATTGGATGAGGGTGGGTATCAGATAGCATCTGATGGGGTGAGGTTGGGTATCTGTTGGTATCTCATGGTATGAGGGTGGGTATCTGATGGGGTGAGGTTGGTATCTGATGGTATGAACGTGGGTATCTGATGGGATGAGGGTGGGTATCTGATGGGATGAGGTGGGTATCTGCTGGTATGAGGGTGGGTATCTGATGGGATGAGGGTGGGTATCTGCTGGTATGAGGGTGGGTATCTGATGGGATGAGGGTGGGTATCTGACGGCATGAGGGTGGGTATCTGACGGCATGAGGTGGGAATCTGATGGCATGAGGGTGGGAAATCGATGGGATGAGGATGGAAATCTGCTGGGGTGAGGGTGGGTATCTGATGTGGTGAGCTTGGGTATCTGATGGTATCTCATGGGATGAGGTTGGAGATCTGATGATAAGAGGGTGGTTATCTGATGGGATGAGGGTGGGTGTCTGATGTTATGGGGTGGATATCTACTGGGATGAGGGTGGGTATCTGATTGGATGAGGGTGGGTATCAGATAGCATCTGATGGGGTGAGGTTGCGTATGTGTTGGTATCTCATGGTATGAGGGTGGGTATCTGATGGGGTGAGGGTGGGTATCTGATGGGGTGAGGTTGGATATATGATGGGGTGAGGTTGGTATCTGATGGGGTGAGGTTGGTATCTGATGGTATGAACGTGGGTATCGGATGGGATGAGATGGATATCTGATGGGATGAGGTGGATATCTGATGGTGTGAGGGTACGTATCTGATGGTATAAGGGTGGGTATCTGATGGTAGGAGTGTGTTTCTGATGGTCTGAGGCTGGGAATCTGATGGGAAGAGGGTGGATATCTGGTGGTATGAGGGTGGGTATCTGGTGGTATGAGGGTGGGTATCTGATGGTATGAGGGTGGGTATCTGATGGTATGAGGGTGTGTATCTGATGGTATGAGGGTGGGTATCTGATGGGATGAGGGTGGGTATCTGGTGGTATGAGGGTGGGTATCTGATGGTATGAGGGTGTGTATCTAGTGGTATGAGGGTGGGTATCTGATGGGATGAGGGTGGGTACCTGGTGGTATGAGGGTGGGTATCTGATGGTATGAGGGTGTGTATCTAGTGGTATGAGGGTGGGTATCTGATGGTATGAGGGTGGGTATCTAATGTATGAGGGTGGCTATCTGGTGGTATGAGGGTGGGTATCTGGTGGTATGAGGGTGGGTATCTGATGGGATGAGGGTGGATATCTGATGGTATGAGGGTGGGTATCTGGTGGTATGAGGGTGGGTATCTGATGGGATGAGGGTGGGTATCTGGTGGTATGAGGGTGGGTATCTGCTGGGGTGTGGGTGGGTATCTGAGTATGAGGGTGGATATCTGATGGGATGTGGGTGGGTATCTGATATGAGGGTGGGTATCTGATGATATGAGGGTGGGTATCTGATTGGATGAGGGTGGGTATCTGACGGCATGAGGTGGGAATCTGATGGCATGAGGGTGGGAAATCGATGGGATGAGGATGGAAATCTGCTGGGGTGAGGGTGGGTATCTGATGTGGTGAGCTTGGGTATCTGATGGTATCTCATGGGATGAGGTTGGAGATCTGATAAGAGGGTGGTTATCTGATGGGATGAGGGTGGGTGTCTGATGCTATGAGCTGGATATCTACTGGGATGAGGGTGGGTATCTGATTGGATGAGGGTGGGTATCAGATAGCATCTGATGGGGTGAGGCTGGGTATCTGTTGGTATCTCATGGTATGAGCGTGGGTATCTGATGGTATGAGGGTGGGTATCTGATGGGGTGAGGGTGGTATCTGATGGTATGAATGTGGGTATCTGATGGGATGAGGGTGGGTATCTGAAAGGATGAAGTGGGTATCTGATGGCGTGAGGTGGAAATCTGATGGCTTGAGGGTGGGTATCTGATGGGATGAGGTTGAGTATCTGATGGTATCTGATGGGGTGAGGATGGAAATCTGCTGGGGTGAGGGTGAGTATCTGGTGGTATAAGGGTGGGTATCTGATGGTATGAGGGTGGGTATCTGATGGTAGGAGTGTGTTTCTGATGGTATGAGGCTGGGAATCTGATGGGATGAGGGTGGATATCTGATGGTATGAGGGTGGGTATCTGATGGGATGTAGGTGGGTATCTGTTGGTATGAGGGTGGGTATCTGATGGTATGAGGGTGGGTATCTGATGGGATAAGGGTGAGTATCTGATGGGATAAGGGTGGGTATCTGCTGCCATGAGGGTGGGTATCTGACGGCATGAGGTGGGAATCTGATGGCATGAGGTTGGGAATCTGATGGTATCGCATGGGATGAGGTTGGAGATCTGATAAGAGGGTGGTTATCTGATGGGATGAGGGTGGATATCTACTGGGATGAGGGTAGGTATCTGACTGGATGAGGGTGGGTATCTGTTGGTATCTCATGGGATGAGGTTGGAGATCTAATGATACGATGGTGGTTATCTGATGGTCTGAGGGTGGGTGTCTGATGGTATGAAGGTGGGTATCCGATGGTATGAGGGTGGGTATCTGATGGTCTGAGGGTGGGTGTCTGATGGTATGAAGGTGGGTATCTGATGGTATGAAGGTGGGTATCTGATGGTATGAGGGTGGGTACCTGATGGTCTGAGGATGGGTGTCTGATGGTATGAAGGTGGGTATCTGAAGGTATGAGGGTGGGTATTTTAAGGTATGAGGGTGGGTATCTGATGGTATGAGGGTGGGTATCTGATGGCATGTGGGTGGGTATCTGATGGGGTGAGGGTGGGTAACCAATGGGATGAGGGTGAGTATCTGATGGTATGAGGGTGGATATCTGGTGGTATGAGGGTGGGTATCTGATGGTATGAGGGTGGGTATCTGTTGGTATGAGGGTGGGTATCTGATGGTATGAGGGTGGATATCTGGTGGTATGAGGGTGGGTGTCTGATGGTATCTGATGGGGTGAGGGTGGGTATCTGATAGGATACATAGATACATAGAAGATAGGAGCAGGAGTAGGGCATCCGGCCCTTCGAGCCTGCTCCGCCATTTAATGAGATCATGGCTGATCCTCCAATTCAGTATCCCGTCCCCGCCTTCTCTCCGTAACCCTTAACCCCTTTTGCCTGTAGAATCTAATTCCCTCTTAAATATATTTAATGAGCTGGCGTACACTGCCCTCTGTGGCAATGAGTTCCACAGGTTCACCACCCTCTGAGTGAAGAAATTCCCCCTCATTTCTGTCCTAAATGGTTTAGCCCTTATCCTTAAATTATGTCCTCTAGTTCTGTTCTCACCCGCCAAGGGAAACATTCCTTCTGCATCTAGTCTGTCTAGACCTGTCAGAATTTTATACACTTCTATGAGGTCCCCTCTCAATCTTCTAAACTCCAGTGTGTACATCCCTAAACTACATAGTCTCTCCTCATAGGTCAATCCCGCCATTCCTGGTATTAGCCTGGTGAATCGCCGCTGCACCCCCTCCATGGCAAGAACATCTTTCCTCAGATGAGGCGACCAAAACTGTACACAGTACTCGAGGTGTGGTCTCACCAGTGCCCTGTACAGCTGCAGCAAGGTATCCCTGTTCCTGTATTCCAACCCTTTTGCTATGAAGGCCAGCATACCGTTTGCCTTCTTGACCGCCTGTTGCACCTGCATGCTCGCCTTCAGTGACTGGTGTACAAGAACACCCAGGTCTCTCTGTACTTCCCCCTCTCCCAATTTATTGCCATTTAAATAATAATTTGCCCTCCCGTTCCTGCACCCAAGGTGGATAACTTCGCACTTGTCCACATTATAGTGCATCTGCCATTTATCCGCCCAATCACCCAGTCTGTCCAAATCGCTCTGGAGCTTCCTGGTCTCCTCCTCTGAGCCCACCCCCCCTCCTAGTTTAGTGTCGTCTGCAAATTTGGAAATGCTGCATCCGACTCCCTGATCCAGGTCATTAATGTAAATTGTGAACAGCTGGGGACCCAGGACAGATCCCTGTGGTACCCCACTTGTTACTGCCTGCCATTCAGAAAATGAGCCGTTTATTCCAACTCTCTGTTTTCTATCTGACAGCCAGTTCTCTATCCACGTCAATACTTTCCCCTTTATCCCATGAGCTTCAATTTTCCATGCTAATCTTTTATGTGGGAACTTATCGAAGGCCTTTTGGAAGTCCAGGTACACCACATCTACTGGCTCTCCCCCATCTATTTTACCAGTTACTCCCTCAAAAAATTCCAATAGATTAGTCAAGCACGATTTACCCTTTGTAAATCCATGTTGACTCTGTCCTATCCTGTCCCCATTTGCTAAGTGCTCCGCTATTTCATCCTTAATGATGGACTCCAGCATTTTGCCCACAACTGATGTAAGGCTTACAGGTCTGTAATTACCTGCTTTTTCCCTACCCCCCTTTTTGAATAGTGGGGTAACGTTAGCTACCCTCCAATCCATGGGCACCGTTCCCGAGTCTAATGAATTCTGAAAAATCATACTTAGTGCATCCGCTATCTCTAGGGCCACCTCCTTCAGTACCCTAGGATGCATGTTATCAGGCCCTGGGGATTTGTCCGCCTTCAATCCCTTTAGCTTCCTTAACACCATATCCTTAGAGATATTGATTTGCGTCAGTTCCTCCTTTGCCAATGTCCCTATTTTTCCCGATATCCCAGGGAGGTTTTTTGTGTCTTCCTTCGTAAAGACTGACCCAAAGTATGCATTTAGTTGGTCTGCCATTTCCTTATTTCCCGTTATATATTCCCCCGTATCTGACTGCAATGGACCAACTTTGGTTTTCACCAGTCTTTTCCTCTTGATATACTTATAAAAGCTTTTGGAGTTAGTTTTTATATTTTCCGCCAGCTTCCTTTCGTAAGCTATTTTGCCCCCTCTTGATTAAGCCCTTTGTCCTCCTTTGCTCTATCTTAAACTGTTCCCAATCTTCCGCTCTGGCGCTTTTTTGGGCTATTTTATATGCCCTATCTTTGGATTTTATGCTGTCTCTAATTTCCCCTGTTATCCACGGTTGAGTCACCTTTTTAGATTTCCTTTTATGCCAGATTGGTATAAACAATTTTTGCAATTTTGTCATTCTATCTTTAAATGCTTGCCATTGTTTATCTACCTCCAGTCCTCCCAGGAACGTTGTCCAATCAGACCTACTCAGTTCCCGTCTAATGGCATCATAATTCCCCTTGTTTAAATTCAGGACCTTAGTCTCTGAGTCAATTTCTTCGCTCTCCATTTCGAGTGAGAAATCGATCATGTTATGATCGCTCTGACCCAAGGGTCCCCGTACAACAAGATTACTAATTAGTCCCTTCTCATTGCACAGTACCCAGTCCAATATAGCCTGTTCCCGAGTTGGTTCCTCGACATATTGATCCAGAGGGTGGGTATCTGATGGGATGAGCATGGGTATCTGATGGTATGAGGGTGGGTGTCTGATGGTATCTGATGGGGTGAGGGTGGGTATCTGATGGGATGAGCATGGGTATCTGATGGTATGAGGGTGGGTGTCTGATGGTATCTGATGGGGTGAGGGTGGGTATCTGATAGGATGAGGGTGGGTATCTGATGGGATGAGGGTGGGTATCTGATGGTATGAGGGTGGGTATCTGATGGTATGAGGGTGGGTATCTGATGGTATGAGGGTGGGTATCTGATGGTATGAGGGTGGTTATCTGATGGTATGAGTGTGGGTATCTGATGGTATGACGGTGGGTATCTAATGTATGAGGGTGGATATCTGGTGGTATGAGGGTGGGTATCTGGTGGTATGAGGGTGGGTATCTGATGGGATGAGGGTGGATATCTGGTGTTATGAGGGTGGGTATCTGGTGGTATGAGGGTGGATATCTGATGGGATGAGGGTGGATATCTGATGGGATAAATGTGGGTATCTGGTGGTATGAGGGTGGGTATCTGATGGGATGAGGGTGGATATCTGGTGTTATGAGGGTGGGTATCTGGTGGTATGAGGGTGGGTATCTGATGGGATGAGGGTGGATATCTGGTGTTATGAGGGTGGATATCTGATGGGATGTGGGTGGGTATCTGATGATATGAGGGTGGGTATCTGATGATATGAGGGTGGGTATCTGATGGGATGAGGGTGGGTATCTGACAGCATGAGGTGGGAATCTGATGGCATGAGGGTGGGAAACCGATGGGATGAGGATGGAAATCTGCTGGGGTGAGGGTGGGTATCTGATGTGGTGAGCTTGGGTATCTGATGGTATCACATGGGATGAGGTTGGAGATCTGATGAGGGTGGTTATCTGATGGGATGAGGGTGGGTGTCTGATGGTATGAGGTGGATATCTACTGGGATGAGGGTGGGTATCTGATTGGATGAGGGTGGGTATCGGATAGCATCTGATGGGGTGAGGCTGGGTATCTGATGGTATGAATGTGGGTATCTGATGGGATAAGGGTGGGTATCTGATAGGATGAACTGGGTATCTGATGGTGTGAGGTGGAAATCTGATGGCTTGAGGGTGGGTATCTGATGGGATGAGGTTGGCATCTGATGGGATGAGGTTCAGTATCTGATGGTATCTGATGGAGTGAGGATGGAAATCTGCTGGGGTGAGGGTGAGTATCTGGTGGTATAAGGGTGGGTATCTGATGGTATGAGGGTGGGTATCTGATGGTATGAGGGTGTGTATCTGATGGGATGTAGGTGGGTATCTGATGGCATGAGGGTGGGTATCTGATGGTATGAGGGTGGGTATCTGATGGGATAAGGGTGAGTATCTGATGGGATAAGGGTGGGTATCTGCAGCCATGAGGGTGGGTATCTGACGGCATGAGGTGGGAATCTGATGGCATGAGGTTGGGAATCTGATGGTATTTGATGGGATGAGGGTGGGTATCTGATGGAATGAGGGTGGGTATCTGATGGGATGAGGGTGGGTATCTGATGGTATGAAGGTGGGTATCTGATGGTATGAAGGTGGGTATCTGATGGTATCTGATGGGATGAGGGTGGATATCTACTGGGATGAGGGTAGGTATCTGACTGGATGAGGGTGGGTATCTGTTGGTATCTCATGGGATGAGGTTGGAGATCTAATGATACGATGGTGGTTATCTGATGGTCTGAGGGTGGGTGTCTGATGGTATGAAGGTGGGTATCTGATGGTATGAGGGTGGGTATCTGATGGTCTGAGGGTGGGTGTCTGATGGTATGAAGGTGGGTATCTGATGGTATGAGGGTGGGTATCTGAAGGTATGAGGGTGGGTATCTGATGGTATGAGGTTGGCATCTGATGGGATGAGGTTGAGTATCTGATGGTATCTGATGGGGTGAGGATGGAAATCTGCTGGGGTGAGGGTGAGTATCTGGTGGTATAAGGGTGGGTATCTGATGGTAGGTGTGTGTTTCTGAGGGTATGAGGCTGGGAATCTGATGGGATGAGGGTGGGTATCTGATGGTATGAGGGTGTGTATCTGATGGTATGTAGGTGGGTATCTGATGGTATGAGGGTGGGTATCTGATGGTATGAGGGTGGGTATCTGATGGGATAAGGGTGAGTATCTGATGGGATAAGGGTGGGTATCTGCTGCCATGAGGGTGGGTATCTGACAGCATGAGGTGGGAATCTGATGGCATGAGGTTGGGAATCTGATGGTATTTGATGGGATGAGGGTGGGTATCTGATGGGATGAGAGTGGGTATCTGATGGTATGAGGGTGGGTATCTGATGGTATGAAGGTGGGTATGTGATGGTATCTGATGGGATGAGGTGGGTATCTGGTGGGATGCGGGTGTGTATCATGGTATGAGGGTGGGTATGATGGTATGAGGGTGGGAATCTGATGGGGTGAGGATGGGTTTCTGTTGGGATGAGGGTGGGTATCTGACAGCATGAGGTGGGAATCTGATGGCATGAGGGTCGGAAATCGATGGGATGAGGATGGAAATCTGTTGGGGTGAGGGTGGGTATCTGATGTGGTGAGCTTGGGTATCTGATGGTATCTCATGGGATGAGGGTGGAGATCTGATAAGAGGGTGGTTATCTGATGGTCTGAGGGTGGGTGTCTGATGCTATGAAGGTGGGTATCTGATGGTATGAGGGTGGGTATCTGATGGTCTGAGGGTGGGTGTATGATGGTATGAAGGTGGGTATCTGATGCTATGAAGGTGGGTATCTGATGGTATGAGGTGGGTATCTGATGGTCTGAGGATGGTGTCTGATGGTATGAGGGTGCGTATCTGATGGTATGAGGGTGGGTATCTGATGGTATGAGGGTGGGTATCTGAAGGTATGAGGGTGGGTATCTGAAGGTATGAGGGTGGGTATCTGATGGTATGAGGGTGGGTATCTGATGGTATGAGGGTGGGTATCTGATGGGGTGAGGGTGGTTAACCAATGGGATGAGGGTGAGTATCTGATGGTATGAGGGTGGATATCTGGTGGTATGAGGGTGGGTATCTGATGGTATGAGGGTGGGCATCTGATGGTATGAGGGTGGGTATCTGATGGTATAAGGGTGTGTATCTGATGGTATGAGGGTGGGTATCTGATGGTATAAGGGTGTGTATCTGATGGTATGAGGGTGGGTAACCAATGGTATGAGGGTGGGTATCTGATGGTATGAGGGTGGATATCTGATGGTATGAGGGTGGGTGTCTGATGGTATCTGATGGGGTGAGGGTGGGTATCTGATAGGATGAGGGTGGGTATCTGTTGGGATGAACGTGGGTATCTGATGGTATGAGGGTGGGTATCTGATGGTATGAAGGTGGGTATGTGATGGTATCTGATGGGATGAGGTGGGTATCTGGTGGGATGCGGGTGTGTATCATGGTATGAGGGTGGGTATGATGGTATGAGGGTGGGAATCTGATGGGGTGAGGATGGGTTTCTGTTGGGATGAGGGTGGGTATCTGATGGTATGTGGGTGGGTATCTGCTGGGATGAGGGTGGGTATCTGACAGCATGAGGTGTGAATCTGATGGCATGAGGGTCGGAAATCGATGGGATGAGGATGGAAATCTGTTGGGGTGAGGGTGGGTATCTGATGTGGTGAGCTTGGGTATCTGATGGTATCTCATGGGATGAGGGTGGAGATCTGATAAGAGGGTGGTTATCTGATGGTCTGAGGGTGGGTGTCTGATGCTATGAAGGTGGGTATCTGATGGTATGAGGGTGGGTATCTGATGGTCTGAGGGTGGGTGTATGATGGTATGAAGGTGGGTATCTGATGCTATGAAGGTGGGTATCTGATGGTATGAGGGTGGGTATCTGATGGTCTGAGGATGGGTGTCTGATGGTATGAAGGTGCGTATCTGATGGTATGAGGGTGGGTATCTGATGGTATGAGGGTGGGTATCTGAAGGTATGAGGGTGGGTATCTGAAGGTATGAGGGTGGTATCTGAAGGTATGAGGTGGGTATCTGATGGTATGAGGGTGGGTATCTGATGGTATGAGGGTGGGTATCTGATGGGGTGAGGGTGGTTAACCAATGGGATGAGGGTGAGTATCTGATGGTATGAGGGTGGATATCTGGTGGTATGAGGGTGGGTATCTGATGGTATGAGGGTGGGTATCTGATGGTATGAGGGTGGGTATCTGATGGTATAAGGGTGTGTATCTGATGGTATGAGGGTGGGTAACCAATGGTATGAGGGTGGGTATCTGATGGTATGAGGGTGGATATCTGGTGGTATGAGGGTGGGTGTCTGATGGTATCTGATGGGGTGAGGGTGGGTATCTGATAGGATGAGGGTGGGTATCTGTTGGGATGAACGTGGGTATCTGATGGGATGAGGTTGGGTATCTGATGGGAAGTGGGTGGATATCTGGTGGTATGAGGGTGGGTATCTGGTGGTATGAGGGTGGGTATCTGATGGGATGAGGTTGGCATCTGATGGGATGAGGTTGAGTATCTGATGGTATCTGATGGGGTTAGGATGGAAATCTGCTGGGGTGAGGGTGAGTGGTGGTATAAGGGTGGGTATCTGATGGTATGAGGGTGGGTATCTGATGGTATGAGGGTGTGTATCTGATGGGATGTAGGTGGGTATCTGATGGTATGAGGGTGGGTAACTGATGGTATGAGGGTGGGTATCTGATGGGATAAGGGTGAGTATCTGATGGGATAAGGGTGGGTATCTGCTGCCATGAGGGTGGGTATCTGACGGCATGAGGTGGGAATCTGATGGCATGAGGTTGGGAATCTGATGGTATTTGATGGGATGAGGGTGGGTATCTGATGGGATGAGGGTGGGTATCTGATGGTATGAGGGTGGGTATCTGATGGTATGAAGGTGGGTATCTGATGGTATGAAGGTGGGTATCTGATGGTATCTGATGGGATGAGGTGGGTATCTGGTGGGATGCGGGTGTGTATCTGATGGTATGAGGGTGGGTATGATGGTATGAGGGTGGGAATCTGATGGGGTGAGGATGGGTTTCTGTTGGGATGAGGGTGGGAATCTGATGGGGTGAGGATGGGTTTCTGTTGGGATGAGGGTGGGTATCTGATGGTATGTGGGTGGGTATCTGCTGGGATGAGGGTGGGTATCTGCTGGGATGAGGGTGGGTATCTGACAGCATGAGGTGGGAATCTGATGGCATGAGGGTGGGAACTCGATGGGATGAGGATGGAAATCTGCTGGGGTGAGGGTGGGTATCTGATGTGGTGAGCTTGGGTATCTGATGGTATCTCATGGGATGAGGTTGGAGATCTGATAAGAGGGTGGTTATCTGATGGGATGAGGGTGGATATCTACTGGGATGAGGGTAGGTATCTGACTGGATGAGGGTGGGTATCTGTTGGTATCTCATGGGATGAGGTTGGAGATCTAATGATACGATGGTGGTTATCTGATGGTCTGAGGGTGGGTGTCTGATGGTATGAAGGTGGGTATCTGATGGTATGAGGGTGGGTATCTGATGGTCTGAGGGTGGGTGTCTGATGGTATGAAGGTGGGTATCTGATGGTATGAGGGTGGGTATCTGAAGGTATGAGGGTGGGTATCTGATGGTATGAGGTTGGCATCTGATGGGATGAGGTTGAGTATCTGATGGTATCTGATGGGGTGAGGATGGAAATCTGCTGGGGTGAGGGTGAGTATCTGGTGGTATAAGGGTGGGTATTTGATGGTATGAGGGTGGGTATCTGATGGTAGGTGTGTGTTTCTGAGGGTATGAGGCTGGGAATCTGATGGGATGAGGGTGGGTATCTGATGGTATGAGGGTGTGTATCTGATGGTATGTAGGTGGGTATCTGATGGTATGAGGGTGGGTATCTGATGGTATGAGGGTGGGTATCTGATGGGATAAGGGTGAGTATCTGATGGGATAAGGGTGGGTATCTGCTGCCATGAGGGTGGGTATCTGACGGCATGAGGTGGGAATCTGATGGCATGAGGTTGGGAATCTGATGGTATTTGATGGGATGAGGGTGGGTATCTGATGGGATGAGGGTGGGTATCTGATGGTATGAGGGTGGGTATCTGATGGTATGAAGGTGGGTATGTGATGGTATCTGATGGGATGAGGTGGGTATCTGGTGGGATGCGGGTGTGTATCATGGTATGAGGGTGGGTATGATGGTATGAGGGTGGGAATCTGATGGGGTGAGGATGGGTTTCTGTTGGGATGAGGGTGGGTATCTGATGGTATGTGGGTGGGTATCTGCTGGGATGAGGGTGGGTATCTGACAGCATGAGGTGGGAATCTGATGGCATGAGGGTGGGAAATCGATGGGATGAGGATGGAAATCTGCTGGGGTGAGGGTGGGTATCTGAAGTGGTGAGCTTGGGTATCTGGGTATCTCATGGGATGAGGTTGGAGATCTGATAAGAGGGTGGTTATCTGATGGTCTGAGGGTGGGTGTCTGATGCTATGAAGGTGGGTATCTGATGGTATGAGGGTGGGTATCTGATGGTCTGAGGGTGGGTGTATGATGGTACGAAGGTGGGTATCTGATGCTATGAAGGTGGGTATCTGATGGTATGAGGGTGGGTATCTGATGGTCTGAGGATGGGTGTCTGATGGTATGAAGGTGGGTATCTGATGGTATGAGGGTGGGTATCTGATGGTATGAGGGTGGGTATCTGAAGGTATGAGGGTGGGTATCTGAAGGTATGAGGGTGGGTATCTGATGGTATGAGGGTGGGTATCTGATGGTATGAGGGTGGGTATCTGATGGGGTGAGGGTGGGTAACCAATGGGATGAGGGTGAGTATCTGATGGTATGAGGGTGGATATCTGGTGGTATGAGGGTGGGTATCTGATGGTATGAGGGTGGGTATCTGATGGTATGAGGGTGGGTATCTGATGGTATGAGGGTGTGTATCTGATGGTATGAGGGTGGGTAACCAATGGTATGAGAGTGGGTATCTGATGGTATGAGGGTGGGTATCTGATGGGATGAGGTTGGCATCTGATGGGATGAGGTTGAGTATCTAATGGTATCTGATGGGGTGAGGATGGAAATCTGCTGGGGTGAGGGTGAGTATCTGGTGGTATAAGGGTGGGTATCTGATGGTATGAGGGTGGTTATCTGATGGTATGAGGGTGGGTAACTGATGGTATGAGGGTGGGTATCTGATGGGATAAGGGTGAGTATCTGATGGGATAAGGGTGGGTATCTGCTGCCATGAGGGTGGGTATCTGGTGGTATGAGGGTGGGTATCTGATGGGATGAGGTTGGCATCTGATGGGATGAGGTTGAGTATCTGATGGTATCTGATAGGGTGAGGATGGAAATCTGCTGGGGTGAGGGTGAGTATCTGGTGGTATAAGGGTGGGTATCTGATGGTATGAGGGTGGGTATCTGATGGTATGAGGGTGTGTATCTGATGGGATGTAGGTGGGTATCTGATGGTATGAGGGTGGGTAACTGATGGTATGAGGGTGGGTATCTGATGGGATAAGGGTGAGTATCTGATGGGATAAGGGTGGGTATCTGCTGCCATGAGGGTGGGTATCTGACGGCATGAGGTGGGTATCTGATGGCATGAGGTTGGGAATCTGATGGTATTTGATGGGATGAGGGTGGGTATCTGATGGGATGAGGGTGGGTATCTGATGGTATGAAGGTGGGTATCTGATGGTATGAAGGTGGGTATCTGATGGTATCTGATGGGATGAGGTGGGTATCTGGTGGGATGCGGGTGTGTATCTGATGGTATGAGGGTGGGTATGATGGTATGAGGGTGGGAATCTGATGGGGTGAGGATGGGTTTCTGTTGGGATGAGGGTGGGAATCTGATGGGGTGAGGATGGGTTTCTGTTGGGATGAGGGTGGGTATCTGATGGTATGTGGGTGGGTATCTGCTGGGATGAGGGTGGGTATCTGACAGCATGAGGTGGGAATCTGATGGCATGAGGGTGGGAAATCGATGGGATGAGGATGGAAATCTGCTGGGGTGAGGGTGGGTATCTGATGTGGTGAGCTTGGGTATCTGATGGTATCTCATGGGATGAGGTTGGAGATCTGATAAGAGGGTGGTTATCTGATGGGATGAGGGTGGATATCTACTGGGATGAGGGTAGGTATCTGACTGGATGAGGGTGGGTATCTGTTGGTATCTCATGGGATGAGGTTGGAGATCTAATGATACGATGGTGGTTATCTGATGGTCTGAGGGTGGGTGTCTGATGCTATGAAGGTGGGTATCTGATGGTATGAGGGTGGGTATCTGATGGTCTGAGGGTGGGTGTCTGATGGTATGAAGGTGGGTATCTGATGGTATGAGGGTGGGTATCTGAAGGTATGAGGGTGGGTATCTGATGGTATGAGGTTGGCATCTGATGGGATGAGGTTGAGTATCTGATGGTATCTGATGGGGTGAGGATGGAAATCTGCTGGGGTGAGGGTGAGTATCTGGTGGTATAAGGTGGGTATTGATGGTATGAGGGTGGGTATCTGATGGTAGGTGTGTGTTTCTGAGGGTATGAGGCTGGGAATCTGATGGGATGAGGGTGGGTATCTGATGGTATGAGGGTGTGTATCTGATGGTATGTAGGTGGGTATCTGATGGTATGAGGGTGGGTATCTGATGGTATGAGGGTGGGTATCTGATGGGATAAGGGTGAGTATCTGATGGGATAAGGGTGGGTATCTGCTGCCATGAGGGTGGGTATCTGACGCATGAGGTGGGAATCTGATGGCATGAGGTTGGGAATCTGATGGTATTTGATGGGATGAGGGTGGGTATCTGATGGGATGAGGGTGGGTATCTGATGGTATGAGGGTGGGTATCTGATGGTATGAAGGTGGGTATGTGATGGTATCTGATGGGATGAGGTGGGTATCTGGTGGGATGCGGGTGTGTATCATGGTATGAGGGTGGGTATGATGGTATGAGGGTGGGAATCTGATGGGGTGAGGATGGGTTTCTGTTGGATGAGGGGTATCTGATGGATGTGGGTGGGTATCTGGATGAGGGTGGGTATCTGACAGCATGAGGTGGGAATCTGATGGCATGAGGGTGGAAATCGATGGGATGAGGATGGAAATCTGCTGGGGTGAGGGTGGGTATCTGAAGTGGTGAGCTTGGGTATCTGGGTATCTCATGGGATGAGGTT
Organism: Squalus acanthias; assembly: GCA_030390025.1. Classification (NCBI taxonomy): domain Eukaryota; kingdom Metazoa; phylum Chordata; class Chondrichthyes; order Squaliformes; family Squalidae; genus Squalus; species Squalus acanthias. The sequence goes on along the minus strand of CM059429.1, from coordinate 89,397,443 downwards.
GGAGATCTGATAAGAGGGTGGTTATCTGATGGTCTGAGGGTGGGTGTCTGATGCTATGAGGGTGGGTATCTGATGGTATGAGGGTGGGTATCTGATGGTCTGAGGGTGGGTGTATGATGGTACGAAGGTGGGTATCTGATGCTATGAAGGTGGGTATCTGATGGTATGAGGGTGGGTATCTGATGGTCTGAGGATGGGTGTCTGATGGTATGAAGGTGGGTATCTGATGGTATGAGGGTGGGTATCTGATGGTATGAGGGTGGGTATCTGAAGGTATGAGGGTGGGTATCTGAAGGTATGAGGGTGGGTATCTGAAGGTATGAGGGTGGGTATCTGATGGTATGAGGGTGGGTATCTGATGGTATGAGGGTGGGTATCTGATGGGGTGAGGGTGGTTAACCAATGGGATGAGGGTGAGTATCTGATGGTATGAGGGTGGATATCTGGTGGTATGAGGGTGGGTATCTGATGGTATGAGGGTGGGTATCTGATGGTATGAGGGTGGGTATCTGATGGTATAAGGGTGTGTATCTGATGGTATGAGGGTGGGTAACCAATGGTATGAGGGTGGGTATCTGATGGTATGAGGGTGGATATCTGGTGGTATGAGGGTGGTGTCTGATGGTATCTGATGGGTGAGGGTGGGTATCTGATAGGATGAGGGTGGGTATCTGTTGGGATGAACGTGGGTATCTGATGGTATGAGGGTGGGTATCTGATGGTATGAAGGGTGGGTATGTGATGGTATCTGATGGGATGAGGTGGGTATCTGGTGGGATGCGGGTGTGTATCATGGTATGAGGGTGGGTATGATGGTATGAGGGTGGGAATCTGATGGGTGAGGATGGGTTTCTGTTGGGATGAGGGTGGGTATCTGCTGCCATGAGGGTGGGTATCTGGTGGTATGAGGGTGGGTATCTGATGGGATGAGGTTGGCATCTGATGGGATGAGGTTGAGTATCTGATGGTATCTGATAGGGTGAGGATGGAAATCTGCTGGGGTGAGGGTGAGTATCTGGTGGTATAAGGGTGGGTATCTGATGGTATGAGGGTGGGTATCTGATGGTATGAGGGTGTGTATCTGATGGGATGTAGGTGGGTATCTGATGGTATGAGGGTGGGTAACTGATGGTATGAGGGTGGGTATCTGATGGGATAAGGGTGAGTATCTGATGGGATAAGGGTGGGTATCTGATGGTATGAGGGTGGGTAACCAATGGTATGAGAGTGGGTATCTGATGGTATGAGGGTGGGTATCTGATGGGATGAGGTTGGCATCTGATGGGATGAGGTTGAGTATCTAATGGTATCTGATGGGGTGAGGATGGAAATCTGCTGGGGTGAGGGTGAGTATCTGGTGGTATAAGGGTGGGTATCTGATGGTATGAGGGTGGTTATCTGATGGTAAGAGGGTGTGTATCTGATGGGATGTAGGTGGGTATCTGATGGTATGAGGGTGGGTAACTGATGGTATGAGGGTGGGTATCTGATGGGATAAGGGTGAGTATCTGATGGGATAAGGGTGGGTATCTGCTGCCATGAGGGTGGGTATCTGGTGGTATGAGGGTGGGTATCTGATGGGATGAGGTTGGCATCTGATGGGATGAGGTTGAGTATCTGATGGTATCTGATAGGGTGAGGATGGAAATCTGCTGGGGTGAGGGTGAGTATCTGGTGGTATAAGGGTGGGTATCTGATGGTATGAGGGTGGGTATCTGATGGTATGAGGGTGTGTATCTGATGGGATGTAGGTGGGTATCTGATGGTATGAGGGTGGGTAACTGATGGTATGAGGGTGGGTATCTGATGGGATAAGGGTGAGTATCTGATGGGATAAGGGTGGGTATCTGCTGCCATGAGGGTGGGTATCTGACGGCATGAGGTGGGTATCTGATGGCATGAGGTTGGGAATCTGATGGTATGAAGGTGGGTATCTGATGGGATGAGGTGGGTATCTGGTGGGATGCGGGTGTGTATCTGATGGTATGAGGGTGGGTATGATGGTATGAGGGTGGGAATCTGATGGGGTGAGGATGGGTTTCTGTTGGGATGAGGGTGGGTATCTGATGGTATGTGGGTGGGTATCTGCTGGGATGAGGGTGGGTATCTGACAGCATGAGGTGGGAATCTGATGGCATGAGGGTGGGAAATCGATGGGATGAGGATGGAAATCTGCTGGGGTGAGGGTGGGTATCTGATGTGGTGAGCTTGGGTATCTGATGGTATCTCATGGGATGAGGTTGGAGATCTGATAAGAGGGTGGTTATCTGATGGGATGAGGGTGGATATCTACTGGGATGTGGGTAGGTATCTGACTGGATGAGGGTGGGTATCTGTTGGTATCTCATGGGATGAGGTTGGAGATCTAATGATACGATGGTGGTTATCTGATGGTCTGAGGGTGGGTGTCTGATGGTATGAAGGTGGGTATCTGATGGTATGAGGGTGGGTATCTGATGGTCTGAGGGTGGGTGTCTGATGGTATGAGGTGGGTATCTGATGGTATGAGGGTGGGTATCTGAAGGTATGAGGGTGGGTATCTGATGGTATGAGGTTGGCATCTGATGGGATGAGGTTGAGTATCTGATGGTATCTGATGGGGTGAGGATGGAAATCTGCTGGGGTGAGGGTGAGTATCTGGTGGTATAAGGGTGGGTATTGATGGTATGAGGGTGGGTATCTGATGGTAGGTGTGTGTTTCTGAGGGTATGAGGCTGGGAATCTGATGGGATGAGGGTGGGTATCTGATGGTATGAGGGTGTGTATCTGATGGTATGTAGGTGGGTATCTGATGGTATGAGGGTGGGTATCTGATGGTATGAGGGTGGGTATCTGATGGGATAAGGGTGAGTATCTGATGGGATAAGGGTGGGTATCTGCTGCCATGAGGGTGGGTATCTGACGGCATGAGGTGGAAATCTGATGGCATGAGGTTGGGAATCTGATGGTATTTGATGGGATGAGGGTGGGTATCTGATGGGATGAGGGTGGGTATCTGATGGTATGAGGGTGGGTATCTGATGGTATGAAGGTGGGTATGTGATGGTATCTGATGGGATGAGGTGGGTATCTGGTGGGATGCGGGTGTGTATCATGGTATGAGGGTGGGTATGATGGTATGAGGGTGGGAATCTGATGGGGTGAGGATGGGTTTCTGTTGGGATGAGGGTGGGTATCTGATGGTATGTGGGTGGGTATCTGCTGGGATGAGGGTGGGTATCTGACAGCATGAGGTGGGAATCTGATGGCATGAGGGTGGGAAATCGATGGGATGAGGATGGAAATCTGCTGGGGTGAGGGTGGGTATCTGAAGTGGTGAGCTTGGGTATCTGGGTATCTCATGGGATGAGGTTGGAGATCTGATAAGAGGGTGGTTATCTGAGGGTAGGGTGGGTGTCTGATGCTATGAAGGTGGTATCTGATGGTATGAGGGTGGTATCTGATGGTCTGAGGGTGGGTGTATGATGGTATCGAAGGTGGGTATCTGATGCTATGAAGGTGGGTATCTGATGGTATGAGGGTGGGTATCTGATGGTCTGAGGATGGGTGTCTGATGGTATGAAGGTGGGTATCTGATGGTATGAGGGGGGGTATCTGATGGTATGAGGGTGGGTATCTGAAGGTATGAGGGTGGGTATCTGAAGGTATGAGGGTGGGTATCTGATGGTATGAGGGGTGGGTATCTGATGGTATGAGGGTGGGTAATCTGATGGGGTGAGGGTGGGTAACCAATGGGATGAGGGTGAGTATCTGATGGTATGAGGGTGGATATCTGGTGTATGAGGGTGGGTATCTGATGGTATGAGGGTGGGTATCTGATGGTATGAGGGTGGGTATCTGATGTATGAGGGTGGGTATCTGATGGGATAAGGGTGAGTATCTGATGGGATAAGGGTGGGTATCTGCTGCCATGAGGGTGGGTATCTGACGGCATGAGGTGGGAATCTGATGGCATGAGGTTGGGAATCTGATGGTATTTGATGGGATGAGGGTGGGTATCTGATGGGATGAGGGTGGGTATCTGATGGTATGAGGGTGGGTATCTGATGGTATGAAGGTGGGTATCTGATGGTATGAAGGTGGGTATCTGATGGTATCTGATGGGATGAGGTGGGTATCTGGTGGGATGCGGGTGTGTATCTGATGGTATGAGGGTGGGTATGATGGTATGAGGGTGGGAATCTGATGGGGTGAGGATGGGTTTCTGTTGGGATGAGGGTGGGTATCTGATGGTATGTGGGTGGGTATCTGCTGGGATGAGGGTGGGTATCTGACAGCATGAGGTGGGAATCTGATGGCATGAGGGTGGGAAATCGATGGGATGAGGATGGAAATCTGCTGGGGTGAGGGTGGGTATCTGATGTGGTGAGCTTGGGTATCTGATGGTATCTCATGGGATGAGGTTGGAGATCTGATGATAAGAGGGTGGTTATCTGATGGGATGAGGGTGGATATCTACTGGGATGAGGGTAGGTATCTGACTGGATGAGGGTGGGTATCTGTTGGTATCTCCTGGGATGAGGTTGGAGATGTAATGATACGATGGTGGTTATCTGATGGTCTGAGAGTGGGTGTCTGATGGTATGAAGGTGGGTATCTGATGGTATGAGGGTGGGTATCTGATGGTCTGAGGGTGGGTGTCTGATGGTATGAAGGTGGGTATCTGATGGTATGAGGGTGGGTAACTGATGGTATGAGGGTGGGTATCTGATGGGATAAGGGTGAGTATCTGATGGGATAAGGGTGGGTATCTGCTGCCATGAGGGTGGGTATCTGACGGCATGAGGTGGGTATCTGATGGCATGAGGTTGGGAATCTGATGGTATGAAGGTGGGTATCTGATGGGATGAGGTGGGTATCTGGTGGGATGCGGGTGTGTATCTGATGGTATGAGGGTGGGTATGATGGTATGAGGGTGGGAATCTGATGGGGTGAGGATGGGTTTCTGTTGGGATGAGGGTGGGTATCTGATGGTATGTGGGTGGGTATCTGCTGGGATGAGGGTGGGTATCTGACAGCATGAGGTGGGAATCTGATGGCATGAGGGTGGGAAATCGATGGGATGAGGATGGAAATCTGCTGGGGTGAGGGTGGGTATCTGATGTGGTGAGCTTGGGTATCTGATGGTATCTCATGGGATGAGGTTGGAGATCTGATAAGAGGGTGGTTATCTGATGGGATGAGGGTGGATATCTACTGGGATGAGGGTAGGTATCTGACTGGATGAGGGTGGGTATCTGTTGGTATCTCATGGGATGAGGTTGGAGATCTAATGATACGATGGTGGTTATCTGATGGTCTGAGGGTGGGTGTCTGATGCTATGAAGGTGGGTATCTGATGGTATGAGGGTGGGTATCTGATGGTATGAGGGTGGGTATCTGAAGGTATGAGGGTGGGTATCTGATGGTATGAGGTTGGCATCTGATGGGATGAGGTTGAATATCTGATGGTATCTGATGGGGTGAGGATGGAAATCTGCTGGGGTGAGGGTGAGTATCTGGTGGTATAAGGGTGGGTATCTGATGGTATGAGGGTGGGTATCTGATGGTAGGAGTGTGTTTCTGATGGTATGAGGCTGGGAATCTGATGGGATGAGGGTGGGTATCTGATGGTATGAGGGTGTGTATCTGATGGGATGTAGGTGGGTATCTGATGGTATGAGGGTGGGTATCTGATGGTATGAGGGTGGGTATCTGATGGGATAAGGGTGAGTATCTGATGGGATAAGGGTGGGTATCTGCTGCCATGAGGGTGGGTATCTGACGGCATGAGGTGGGAATCTGATGGCATGAGGTTGGGAATCTGATGGTATTTGATGGGATGAGGGTGGGTATCTGATGGGATGAGGGTGGGTATCTGATGGTATGAGGGTGGGTATCTGATGGTATGAAGGTGGGTATCTGATGGTATGAAGGTGGGTATCTGATGGTATCTGATGGGATGAGGTGGGTATCTGGTGGGATGCGGGTGTGTATCTGATGGTATGAGGGTGGGTATGATGGTATGAGGGTGGGAATCTGATGGGGTGAGGATGGGTTTCTGTTGGGATGAGGGTGGGTATCTGATGGTATGTGGGTGGGTATCTGCTGGGATGAGGGTGGGTATCTGACAGCATGAGGTGGGAATCTGATGGCATGAGGGTGGGAAATCGATGGGATGAGGATGGAAATCTGCTGGGGTGAGGGTGGGTATCTGATGTGGTGAGCTTGGGTATCTGATGGTATCTCATGGGATGAGGTTGGAGATCTGATAAGAGGGTGGTTATCTGATGGGATGAGGGTGGATATCTACTGGATGAGGGTAGGTATCTGACTGGATGAGGGTGGTTATCTGTTGGTATTTCATGGGATGAGGTTGGAGATCTAATGATACGATGGTGGTTATCTGATGGTCTGAGGGTGGGTGTCTGATGCTATGAAGGTGGGTATCTGATGGTATGAGGGTGGGTATCTGATGGTATGAGGGTGGGTATCTGAAGGTATGAGGGTGGGTATCTGATGGTATGAGGTTGGCATCTGATGGGATGAGGTTGAATATCTGATGGTATCTGATGGGGTGAGGATGGAAATCTGCTGGGGTGAGGGTGAGTATCTGGTGGTATAAGGGTGGGTATCTGATGGTATGAGGGTGGGTATCTGATGGTAGGAGTGTGTTTCTGATGGTATGAGGCTGGGAATCTGATGGGATGAGGGTGGGTATCTGATGGTATGAGGGTGTGTATCTGATGGGATGTAGGTGGGTATCTGATGGTATGAGGGTGGGTATCTGATGGTATGAGGGTGGGTATCTGATGGGATAAGGGTGAGTATCTGATGGGATAAGGGTGGGTATCTGCTGCCATGAGGGTGGGTATCTGACGGCATGAGGTGGGAATCTGATGGCATGAGGTTGGGAATCTGATGGTATTTGATGGGATGAGGGTGGGTATCTGATGGGATGAGGGTGGGTATCTGATGGTATGAGGGTGGGTATCTGATGGTATGAAGGTGGGTATCTGATGGTATCTGATGGGATGAGGTGGGTATCTGGTGGGATGCGGGTGTGTATCTGATGGTATGAGGGTGGGTATGATGGTATGAGGGTGGGAATCTGATGGGGTGAGGATGGGTTTCTGTTGGGATGAGGGTGGGTATCTGATGGTATGTGGGTGGGTATCTGCTGGGATGAGGGTGGGTATCTGACAGCATGAGGTGGGAATCTGATGGCATGAGGGTGGGAAATCGATGGGATGAGGATGGAAATCTGCTGGGGTGAGGGTGGGTATCTGATGTGGTGAGCTTGGGTATCTGATGGTATCTCATGGGATGAGGTTGGAGATCTGATGATAAGAGGGTGGTTATCTGATGGGATGAGGGTGGATATCTACTGGGATGAGGGTAGGTATCTGACTGGATGAGGGTGGGTATCTGTTGGTATCTCCTGGGATGAGGTTGGAGATGTAATGATACGATGGTGGTTATCTGATGGTCTGAGAGTGGGTGTCTGATGGTATGAAGGTGGGTATCTGATGGTATGAGGGTGGGTATCTGATGGTCTGAGGGTGGGTGTCTGATGGTATGAAGGTGGGTATCTGATGGTATGAGGGTGGGTATCTGATGGTATGAGGGTGGGTATCTGAAGGTATGAGGGTGGGTATCTGATGGTATGAGGGTGGGTATCTGATGGTATGAGGGTGGGTATCTGATGGTATGAGGGTGGGTATCTGATGGGGTGAGGGTGGGTATCTGATGGGGTGAGGGTGGGTAACCAATGGGATGAGTGTGAGTATCTGATGGTATGAGGGTGGATATCTGGTGGTATGAGGGTGGGTGTCTGATGGTATCTGATGGGGTGAGGGTGGGTATCTGATGGAATGAGGGTGGGTATCTGATGGGATGAGGGTGGGTATCTGATGGGATGAGGGTGGGTATCTGATGGGATGAGGGTGGGTATCTGATGGGATGAGGGTGTGTATCTGATGGGATGAGGGTGTGTATCTGATGGGATGAGGGTGGGTATCTGTTGGGATGAGGGTGGGTATCTGATGATGAGGTGGGTATCTGATGGTATGTGGTAGGTATCTAAGAACATAAGAAATAGGAGGAGTAGACCATTCAGCCCTTTGAGCCTGCTCCACCATTCAATGAGATCATGGCTGATCTTCTGCCTCAACTCCATTCACCGGCCCTATCGCCATATCCTTTGATGCCCTTACTAGTCAGAAATCTATCGACTTCTGTTTTGAATATACCCAATGACTGAGCCTCCACAGCCCTCTGGGGTAGAGAATTCCAAAGATTCACCACCCTCTGTGTGAAGAAATTTCTTCTCATCGCAGTCCTGAATGGCCTACTCTTTATCCTGAGGCTGTGGCCCCTGGTTCTAGACTCCCCAGCCAAGGGAAACATTCTCCCAGCATCCACCCTATCAAGCCCTGTAATAATTTTGTATGCTTCAATGAGATCCCCTCTCATTCTTCTGAATTCAAGAGAATACAGGCCTAGTTTACTCAATCTCTTCTCATACGACAGTCCCGCCATTCCAGGAATCAATTACGTGAACCTTCGTTGTACTTCCTCTATGGCAAGTATATCCTTCCTTAGGTAAGGAGGCCAAAATTATACACAGTACTCCAGATGTGGTCACACCAAGGCCCTATATAATTATAGTAAGACTTCTTTACTCCTGTACTCAAATCCTCTTGTAATGAAGGCCAGCATACCATTTGCCTTCCTAATGGCTTGCTGCACCTGCACATTCACTTTCAGTGACTGATGCCCAAGGACACCCAAGTCCCTTTGAGCATCTGCATTCCCCAATCTTTCACCATTTAGGAAATACTCTGCCTTTCTGTTTTTTCTACCAAAGTGGATAACTTCACATTTATCCACATTATATTCTATCTGCCATGTTCTCGCCCACTCACTGAGCCTGTCGAGATCCCCTTGAAGCCTCTTCACATCCTCTTCACAACTGACACTGCCACCTAGCTTTGTGTCATCAGCAAATTTGGAAATGTTACATTTAGTCCCCTCATCCAAATCATTGATATAGATTGTGAATAGCTGGGCCCCAAGCACCGATCCTTGCGGTACCCCACTAGTCACAGCCTGCCATCCTGAAAAAGACCCATTTATCCCTACTCTTTGTTTTCTGTCTGTTAACCAATTCTCAATCCATGCTAGTATATTACCCCCAATTCCAAATCCTTATCAAAGGCCTTCTGAAAATCCAAATGCACCACATCTACCGGATCCCCTTTGTCTACTCCACTAGTTACATCCTCAAAGAGCTCCAATAGGTTTGTTAAACAGGATTTCCCTTTCATAAATCCATGTTGACTCTGCCCAATCTTACTATTAGTTTCTAAGTTCCCAGTTATTGCATCCTTTACAATAGATTCCAGCATTTTCCCAACTACTCATGTGAGGCTAACAGGTCTATAGATCCCTGTTTTCTCTCTCCCTCCTTTCTGATGGCATGAGGTGGGTATCTGGTGGGATAAAGGTGGGTATCTGATGGTATGAGGTGGGTATCTGCTGGGATGAGGGTGGGTATCTGCTGGGATGAGGGTGGGTATCTGGCTGGGATGAGGGTAGGTGTCTGGTGGGATGAGGGTAGGTGTCTGGTGGGATGAGGGTGGGCGTCTGGTGGGATGAGGGTGGGCGTCTGGTGGGATGAGGGTGGGCGTCTGGTGGGATGAGGGTGGGGTCTGGTGGGATGAGGGTGGGTGTCTGGTGGGATGAGGGTGGGTGTCTGATAGGATGAGCTGGGTATCTGGTGGGATGAGGCGGGTATCTGGTGGGATGAGGCGGGTATCTGGTGGGATGAGCTGGGATGCTGGTGGGATGAGGTAGGTATCTGGTGGGGTGAGGTGGGATGAGCTGGGTTTCTGGTGGGATGAGCTGGGTTTCGGGTGGGATGAGCTGGGTTTCGGGTGGGGTGTGGTGGGATGAGCTGGGTTTCTGGTGGGGTGTGGTGGGATGAGCTGGGTTTCTGGTAGGATGAGGCGGGTTTCTGGTGGGATGAGGCGGGTTTCTGGTGGGATGAGGCGGGTTTCTGGTGGGATGAGCTGGGTTTCTAGTGGGATGAGGTGGGTTTCTGGTGGGATGAGGTGGGTTTCTGGTGGGATGAGGTGGGTGGGCTGTGGAATGAGCTGGGTTTCTGGTGGGATGCAGTGGGATGAGCTGGGTATCTGGTGGGATGAGGTGGGTATCTGTTGGGATGAGCTGGGTTTCTGGTGGGATGCGCTGGGATGAGGCGGGTATCTGGTGGGAAAAGCTGGGTGTCTGGTGGGATGAGGTGGGTATCTGGTGGGATGAGCTGGGTTTCTGGGGGGATGAGCTGGGTTTCTGGGGGGATGAGGTGGGTGGGCTGTGGAATGAGCTGGGTTTCTGGTGGGATGCGGTGGGATGAGCTGGGTATCTGGTGGGATGAGCTGGGTTTCTGGTGGGATAAGCTGGGATGAGGCGGGTATCTGGTGGGGTGAGGGTGGGAAGAGCTGGGTTTCTGGTGGGATGAGCTGGGTGGGCTGCTGACCTGCAGGATGAGCCGGGTGTGGTGCGGGTCGAGTAGGTTGCCGCCGGCCGGTGCCGAGCGGGTGATGATGACCCGGCCGTAGGGCCCCGGGCTCTGTAGGTCGGAGTAGAGCAGGTGCTTGGACTGGTTGACGGGGAAGAGGCTGTTGACGAGGCTGCGCTCGATCTTGGCCAGACTGTGGCGCGGGGCGAACAGGTACTCCATGTTGTCCTGCAGCCGGTAGCGGCTGAAGCTGGCGCCGAACAGGATGGCCAGCAGCACGGGCGCCGAGGCGAAGAAGACCGGGTGGTTGCCGATGAAGAAGCCCAGGCGGTAGAAGCAGGTCTTCAGCCCCCGGTGCAGCAGCTGCCGCAGCATCCTGGCCGGGGCCTAGAGCCTGGAGCCCGCAGCCCGGGCCTCACACGGCCCAGGCCCCGGCCTCGGCCCAGCAGCCGGCCGCCATCCGGAGCGGGCGCCTCGACCCCGGCCCGCTGAGCTCAGGCCCGCTGCCCGGGAGTGCGCTGCTGCCGGCCCCTGGCCCTGGACGGTCGGTCAGCTAGGCCCGACCCCGGGCCCCCTTCCCCGGCCTTGTGTTTCGGTGCCGGCGGCCCTCACCCCCACCCCAGGCTGCAGCTCCGGGCTCGCCGCTCGCTGCCAAGCAACAGGCTGCAGGCGGAGCTTGGTGTGGCCGGGCGGGCGGGGGGAGGGAGGGGGAGCGAGTGTCTGAGCCGCACCGAGCGGCCTCTCCCACAGACCAGCAGCTCGGCTCCTGATCCCCCCCCCCAGGCCTGCTGTCAGACCGCTGGCCCCCCTCTGCCCTCCCAGCTGGCTGTCAGAGATTCCCCACAGGAGCCCCCCCCTGTGCCCTGTATTTATCCCTCAGCCAAACACCAGCACTGACAGCAGGTGGGATCTGCTGGGGGTTTATCACATTTTTTGTTGTTGCTGTTAGTGGGATCTTGCTGTGCGCATTTTAGGCTGCCGCCTTTCCCGCAGGACAGCAGTGACCGAACTGGTCCAGGCAGCGGGCGGTTGAGGGGGTCGTTCGACCCAACTGCCTACCGCTCATCCGCGGCCACGCTCGCGCCCGGGTGGCCCTGGAGACGGAGCATCACCCCCCCCCCCCCCCCCCCCCGGCAACCAAAAATTTAAAGTTGTTAAATTTGCTTTAATGGTTTTTTAGTTAGTTTATTTGTTTTTGTGTGCACCAAAAGAGCAGGATTTGACACGTTGGATCCCCTGGGACACATCTCATTGTCTTGGCTGTGCTCTTGGTGTGTCTTTGATGTAAGGACACCTTCCCTGAAAGATTGTATCTCTGCAGTTTCTGTGTTTATATACTGTGAAATATTGTAGATTCACTCATTGTAACTTTACCTGAAGAAGGGGCGACAGCTCCGAAAGCTTGTAATTTTAAATAAATCTGTTGGACTATAACCTGGTGTTGATCTTTTTGGTTGGACAAATCAGGTTGGACAAATCAAAATTTACTGTAAATCAATTAAAACTTTAAATGAAACTTAATAAATCAAATCAAAATTTGGAAGTCCGGGGTGACGATGCACTCCAGCCCCCGCGGCGCCCACCGGTCGCGGAAAAACTCAAGCGTGCCGGCGGACACCGCGTGCTCCATCTCCAGGGCCACCCGGGCGCGAACATGGCCGCGGAAGAGAGGCAGGCAATCGGGCCGAACGACCCCCTCGACCGCCCGCTGCCTGGACCAATTAATGGCTTTCTTGGCCAGGCCCAGGAGCAGTCCTACGAGGAGGTCCTCCGACCTACCCGCTCCCCTCCGCACCGGGTGACCGTAGATCAGGAGCGTGGGGCTGAAGTGCAACCAGAAATTGAGGAGCAGCCCCTTCAAATAATGAAAGAGGGGCTGCAACCTCTCACACTCAATATAAATGTGATAGACGGACTCCTCCAGGCCGCAGAAATGGCAAGCAGCCTGGGAGTCCGTAAACCTACTTAAAATCCTATTGCACGGGACTGCTCCGTGCAACACCCTCCAGGCCAAGTCCCCAATAGAACAAGGGAAGACTCCCGCGTAGAGAGCCTTCCAATGGGGACCTTCGCCTCCGCCGGACGGCAGGATGGTACGCCAAGGCGTGTCCGGACGGCAGACGAAGATGGCAAAGTGGAGAGTGTGCAGGAGCAGCCCGTACAGGAAACGCCTCCGTGCGGATTGAAAGGGCACGGAGGGCATTTCTCCGAGAAGGCTCAAGTGGTGAGGCGGCGGCTCCCGAGGGAGGATTCGGGGCCGGGCGCCGATAAGGAATTCCGTCCGAACGGGGGTCAGTTCGGACGGGATCGCCCCACGTGCTTGAGCCTCCTCGACACACCTAGTGGAGACGGGGCCCAGTGCCACTTTTAGCGACTCGATGGCTTTGACCGCGAGCCGGACGTTGACCCAGGACATGCGCCTCGCCAACTCCTCCGGCGCCATCCAGCCCGCTCCTCCGCCATCGAGCAGGTCCCCGACTCTGGTCACCTTACCGGGCACAGCCCTGCCCTCCGCCAGCCAGCCGAACCCGCGGTCGTGGAGGTGCGGATTCCTGAACAGCGGCTCCCGAAGGACGGCCGCCGCTCCTGACGGGGGAGAACTGCGCTCGGAGGCGACGCTGTTCCAAACCCATAGCAGTTCCTGGTAGAAGACAGGCAGCTCCCGCAGGCTGGCACGCGTGCCACCCACGCTCACAAACAGGAGCTGCGTGTCGTAATTGAGGCCGTGCAGCTGGCGGAAGAAATACGTTGCCAGCGCACGCCACCTAGGAGGATTCTCCACGTACAGGTATCTCTGCAGCGTCTGAAGACGGAAAGTCGCCGCCTGGGTGCGAAGGCACACCAGCGCCTGACCGCCCTCCCTAAGCGGGAGACTCAAAACCGCGGCAGAGACCCAGTGCTTCCTTTTGTCCCAGAAGAAGTCGACGAGCTTCTTCTGCATCTTGGCGACAAACGCAGGGGGAGGGATCAAAGTGACCAACCGGTACCACAACATGGCGGCCACCAGCTGGTTTATGACCAGCGCTCGACCCCTGTAGGACAACACTCGGAGCAATCCTGTCCAGCGCCCTAGGCGAGCGGTGACTTTGGCCTCCAGCTCTTGCCAGTTTGCCGGCCAGGCGTCCTCGGCCGGGCTGAGGTAGACTCCCAGGTAGAGGAGGTGCGTGGTGCTCCAGGCGAAAGGCCCGAACTCCTCCGGCAGGGAGTCCACCTGCCATGGGCCCACCAGGAGTCCAGAACATTTCTCCCAGTTGATCTTGGCGGAGGATGCGTCCGAGTAAATCTGCTGGCATTCCCGCATCCTCCGCAAGTCGACGGGATCCGTGACCGCGAGGAGCACGTCATCGGCGTAAGCCGAGAGGACCACCTCCACGCCCGGCCCTTGCAGAGCCAGTCCCGTCAACCTCTTCCGCAAGAGGCGCAGGAAAGGCTCCACGCAAACGGCGTATAACTGACCGGACATGGGGCATCCCTGACGCACCCCCCTCCCGAAGCGAAGGGGCGCCGTCAAAGACCCGTTAACTTTAATGAGACACTCCGCGGCGGCGTACAGAAGTCGGATCCGGGCGACGAAATGCGTCCCGAACCCGAATGCGCGCAGAGTCCCGAAAAGATACTCGTGATCCACCCTGTCGAACGCCTTCTCCTGATCCAGGGAAAGGAAGGCGACCGACAGACCAGCCCTCTGGGAATGGTGGACCAGGTCCCGGACCAGATGGATGTTATCGTGGATGCTCCGGCCCGGGACCGTGTAGGACTGGTCGGGGTGGATCATGCGGGCCAGCACGGTGCCAAGGCGAGCAGACATAGCCCTGGCGAAAATTTTGTAGTCCGTGCTGAGGAGGGAGACCGGGCGCCAGTTCTTAAGTAGGCGGAGATCGCCCTTCTTGGGCAGCAGGACGATGACCGCCCTGCGCCAAGAGAGGGGCATCTCCCCGGTCGCCAGACTTTCCCCCAGGACCCGCGCGTAGTCGTCCCCCAAGACGTCCCAGAACGCCCTGTGGAACTCCACGGTCAGCCCGTCCAGCCCCGGGGACTTGCCCCTCGAGAGCTGGCGCAGGGCGCCGGTCAGCTCCGCCAGGCTTAGCGGAGCTTCTAAATTCTCGGCGCCCTCCGGGCCGACCTTCGGCAGGTCCTCCCACAAAACTCTGCGCGCATCCTCGCTGGACGGATCCGAAGAGAACAGAGCCCCGTAATAGGCCCGGGCCTCCGCGCTGATGCCCTCCGGATCCGAGACCAGAGATCCGTCGTCGGCCAGCAGCCCCAAGAGCTGCTTACGGACCCCCCGTCTTTTTTCCAGCGAGTAGAAGAAGGGGGAGCCGCGGTCCAGGTCCCGCAGGAACTGGATCCGCGACCTCACGTACGCGCCTCGGGACCCGACCAGCTGCAGGTCCTTCAGCGCGCCCTTCTTCTCTTCGTACACCTTCCGCAGGGCCGGGTCCTCGACGACCTGACCGAGACGGGACTCCAGGTCGAGCACTTCTTTCTCCAATCGCCCGACCCGGGCCTCCCGCCTCTTGGTCGACCCCTTCGCGTACTCCTGACAGAAGACGCGGACGTGAGCCTTGCCCACGTCCCACCATAGCCTCAAGGAGGGGAAGCCTCCCCGCTTCCTTCTCCAGTCGGCCCAGAACCGGCGAAACGAATCCTGGAACCGCGCGTCCTCCAGCAGCAGGTTGTTAAAATGCCAGTACGCGGACCCCCCCCGCGCGCGCAGCGGAGCGAGCTCCGCCCACACCAGGTGGTGGTCCGTGCACGGCACCGGCCGCATGGAAGCCGCCGGAACGCAGGAGACGTACGCCCGGGAAATGTAAAGGCGGTCGATTCTGGACCTTCCTCCTCCAGACCTCACGCTCGTGAAGGCGCTGGAGTCGGGATGGAGATTTCGCCAGACGTCCACCAAGTCGAAGGACCCGACCAGGTCCCGCAACTTCTCCATCGCCGCCGGGCTTCGCGGGGGACCCGACCGGTCCCGCGCCTCGAGGGTACAATTGAAATCCCCCCCGAGGATGACGCACTCGCCCACGTCGATGGAGCCCAGAAGAGCGGACACTTCTCCGAAGAAGCGCACTTGCTGCGCACCGGTCCGGGGGGCGTACACGTTCACTAAATGGAGCGGCACGCCTCCCAGGCGAACAGTGACCTGGAGCAAGCGGCCCGGCACGTGCTCCTTGACCCTCAAGATCTCCGGCTGAAAATGCGGGGCCAGCAAGACAGCCACCCCGCAGGAATTGTTTGAGAGGTGACTCATGCTGACCCCTCCTTGCCACTCCAGGAGCCACGTGGCCTCGTCTCCCGGAACGGTGTGGGTTTCTTGCAGGAAGCACACCGCATATTTCCCGTCCCGAAGGACCGAGAAGTTATTGAATCTACGGCGCGCCTCCCTGCTGCCGTTGATGTTGAGGCTGGCTATGGTTATCTTCATCTCAGAAGCATAGTGCAACCTCTACCTAACGGAGGGGAGGGAGCGCGGTCACTGACGACCGCCACTCCCTCAGCAGCCCAGTGTGGAAACTCTTGAGCCGACGCAGCTCGAGCCGGCCAACGTCCTTGTCCGCGCCCATGATTTTAACGGCGGCGCGGACGGACACGACGAGCAGCGCCAGCTCCGACCACTTGTCGAGGGCCAGCCGGATCTTCTTGTGACGACCCTGGCTCATGGCCATAAAATCCCGGAGTTCCCCTACGGGGATGAGGGGAGAGTCGGTGAAGGGCACGAGGGCGTCCATCGCCTCGCTGCCGATGGACTCCAAATCGTCCTCGATGCCCACCACCGAGTCCCCGTCCTCCTCCGGGAGGTCGTCACCGGCGGCCGACCCGTCCGTCGCACGGGGTGCAGCGAACGGCTCGGCCGCACCGGCCGGCCCCACCTCCGTCACGATCCCACCCCCAGGATCGGTGGCAGAGGAGTCCACCCTGGGCTCCTTCAGGGGCGCCGGGCCGGGAGGCGGCGGCGGTTCGGGGCCCCCCCCCGCCTCAGGCGCCGGAGCGACCGGAGAAACCGGGGAGAAAATAATCTCAAATTCCTCCAGTACGTCCGGCGCCAACATCAGAGACGGAGTCAGGGGGCTTTCTGTCTCCCCGCCACCAACCTCCGACCCAGCGGACTGGGGATTGTTATACTCCTCCACCAGGTCGAGCAGTCCCTGGGAGATATCTGGATTGTAAAAGGCGGGCTCGGCTTCAGCCTCTTTGGCCTCGCCCGCCCCAGTCCCCACCACTCTGCTGCTGCTGCTCCTCACTCTCCTTCAAGCTTGTGATTTCAAATAAATCTGTTGGACTATAACCTGGTGTTGATCTTTTTGGTTGGACAAATCAGGTTGGACAAATCAAAATTTACTGTAAATCAATTAAAACTTTAAATGAAACTTAACAAATCAAATCAAAATTTGGAAGTCCGGGGTGACGATGCACTCCAGCCCCCGCGGCGCCCACCGGTCGCGGAAAAACTCAAGCGTGCCGGCGGACACCGCGTGCTCCATCTCCAGGGCCACCCGGGCGCGAACATGGCCGCGGAAGAGAGGCAGGCAATCGGGCCGAACGACCCCCTCGACCGCCCGCTGCCTGGACCAATTAATGGCTTTCTTGGCCAGGCCCAGGAGCAGTCCTACGAGGAGGTCCTCCGACCTACCCGCTCCCCTCCGCACCGGGTGACCGTAGATCAGGAGCGTGGGGCTGAAGTGCAACCAGAAATTGAGGAGCAGCCCCTTCAAATAATGAAAGAGGGGCTGCAACCTCTCACACTCAATATAAATGTGATAGACGGACTCCTCCAGGCCGCAGAAATGGCAAGCAGCCTGGGAGTCCGTAAACCTACTTAAAATCCTATTGCACGGGACTGCTCCGTGCAACACCCTCCAGGCCAAGTCCCCAATAGAACAAGGGAAGACTCCCGCGTAGAGAGCCTTCCAATGGGGACCTTCGCCTCCGCCGGACGGCAGGATGGTACGCCAAGGCGTGTCCGGACGGCAGACGAAGATGGCAAAGTGGAGAGTGTGCAGGAGCAGCCCGTACAGGAAACGCCTCCGTGCGGATTGAAAGGGCACGGAGGGCATTTCTCCGAGAAGGCTCAAGTGGTGAGGCGGCGGCTCCCGAGGGAGGATTCGGGGCCGGGCGCCGATAAGGAATTCCGTCCGAACGGGGGTCAGTTCGGACGGGATCGCCCCACGTGCTTGAGCCTCCTCGACACACCTAGTGGAGACGGGGCCCAGTGCCACTTTTAGCGACTCGATGGCTTTGACCGCGAGCCGGACGTTGACCCAGGACATGCGCCTCGCCAACTCCTCCGGCGCCATCCAGCCCGCTCCTCCGCCATCGAGCAGGTCCCCGACTCTGGTCACCTTACCGGGCACAGCCCTGCCCTCCGCCAGCCAGCCGAACCCGCGGTCGTGGAGGTGCGGATTCCTGAACAGCGGCTCCCGAAGGACGGCCGCCGCTCCTGACGGGGGAGAACTGCGCTCGGAGGCGACGCTGTTCCAAACCCATAGCAGTTCCTGGTAGAAGACAGGCAGCTCCCGCAGGCTGGCACGCGTGCCACCCACGCTCACAAACAGGAGCTGCGTGTCGTAATTGAGGCCGTGCAGCTGGCGGAAGAAATACGTCGCCAGCGCACGCCACCTAGGAGGATTCTCCACGTACAGGTATCTCTGCAGCGTCTGAAGACGGAAAGTCGCCGCCTGGGTGCGAAGGCACACCAGCGCCTGACCGCCCTCCCTAAGCGGGAGACTCAAAACCGCGGCAGAGACCCAGTGCTTCCTTTTGTCCCAGAAGAAGTCGACGAGCTTCTTCTGCATCTTGGCGACAAACGCAGGGGGAGGGATCAAAGTGACCAACCGGTACCACAACATGGCGGCCACCAGCTGGTTTATGACCAGCGCTCGACCCCTGTAGGACAACACTCGGAGCAATCCTGTCCAGCGCCCTAGGCGAGCGGTGACTTTGGCCTCCAGCTCTTGCCAGTTTGCCGGCCAGGCGTCCTCGGCCGGGCTGAGGTAGACTCCCAGGTAGAGGAGGTGCGTGGTGCTCCAGGCGAAAGGCCCGAACTCCTCCGGCAGGGAGTCCACCTGCCATGGGCCCACCAGGAGTCCAGAACATTTCTCCCAGTTGATCTTGGCGGAGGATGCGTCCGAGTAAATCTGCTGGCATTCCCGCATCCTCCGCAAGTCGACGGGATCCGTGACCGCGAGGAGCACGTCATCGGCGTAAGCCGAGAGGACCACCTCCACGCCCGGCCCTTGCAGAGCCAGTCCCGTCAACCTCTTCCGCAAGAGGCGCAGGAAAGGCTCCACGCAAACGGCGTATAACTGACCGGACATGGGGCATCCCTGACGCACCCCCCTCCCGAAGCGAAGGGGCGCCGTCAAAGACCCGTTAACTTTAATGAGACACTCCGCGGCGGCGTACAGAAGTCGGATCCGGGCGACGAAATGCGTCCCGAACCCGAATGCGCGCAGAGTCCCGAAAAGATACTCGTGATCCACCCTGTCGAACGCCTTCTCCTGATCCAGGGAAAGGAAGGCGACCGACAGACCAGCCCTCTGGGAATGGTGGACCAGGTCCCGGACCAGATGGATGTTATCGTGGATGCTCCGGCCCGGGACCGTGTAGGACTGGTCGGGGTGGATCATGCGGGCCAGCACGGTGCCAAGGCGAGCAGACATAGCCCTGGCGAAAATTTTGTAGTCCGTGCTGAGGAGGGAGACCGGGCGCCAGTTCTTAAGTAGGCGGAGATCGCCCTTCTTGGGCAGCAGGACGATGACCGCCCTGCGCCAAGAGAGGGGCATCTCCCCGGTCGCCAGACTTTCCCCCAGGACCCGCGCGTAGTCGTCCCCCAAGACGTCCCAGAACGCCCTGTGGAACTCCACGGTCAGCCCGTCCAGCCCCGGGGACTTGCCCCTCGAGAGCTGGCGCAGGGCGCCGGTCAGCTCCGCCAGGCTTAGCGGAGCTTCTAAATTCTCGGCGCCCTCCGGGCCGACCTTCGGCAGGTCCTCCCACAAAACTCTGCGCGCATCCTCGCTGGACGGATCCGAAGAGAACAGAGCCCCGTAATAGGCCCGGGCCTCCGCGCTGATGCCCTCCGGATCCGAGACCAGAGATCCGTCGTCGGCCAGCAGCCCCAAGAGCTGCTTACGGACCCCCCGTCTTTTTTCCAGCGAGTAGAAGAAGGGGGAGCCGCGGTCCAGGTCCCGCAGGAACTGGATCCGCGACCTCACGTACGCGCCTCGGGACCCGACCAGCTGCAGGTCCTTCAGCGCGCCCTTCTTCTCTTCGTACACCTTCCGCAGGGCCGGGTCCTCGACGACCTGACCGAGACGGGACTCCAGGTCGAGCACTTCTTTCTCCAATCGCCCGACCCGGGCCTCCCGCCTCTTGGTCGACCCCTTCGCGTACTCCTGACAGAAGACGCGGACGTGAGCCTTGCCCACGTCCCACCATAGCCTCAAGGAGGGGAAGCCTCCCCGCTTCCTTCTCCAGTCGGCCCAGAACCGGCGAAACGAATCCCGGAACCGCGCGTCCTCCAGCAGCAGGTTGTTAAAATGCCAGTACGCGGACCCCCCCCCGCGCGCGCAGCGGAGCGAGCTCCGCCCACACCAGGTGGTGGTCCGTGCACGGCACCGGCCGCATGGAAGCCGCCGGAACGCAGGAGACGTACGCCCGGGAAATGTAAAGGCGGTCGATTCTGGACCTTCCTCCTCCAGACCTCACGCTCGTGAAGGCGCTGGAGTCGGGATGGAGATTTCGCCAGACGTCCACCAAGTCGAAGGACCCGACCAGGTCCCGCAACTTCTCCATCGCCGCCGGGCTTCGCGGGGGACCCGACCGGTCCCGCGCCTCGAGGGTACAATTGAAATCCCCCCCGAGGATGACGCACTCGCCCACGTCGATGGAGCCCAGAAGAGCGGACACTTCTCCGAAGAAGCGCACTTGCTGCGCACCGGTCCGGGGGGCGTACACGTTCACTAAATGGAGCGGCACGCCTCCCAGGCGAACAGTGACCTGGAGCAAGCGGCCCGGCACGTGCTCCTTGACCCTCAAGATCTCCGGCTGAAAATGCGGGGCCAGCAAGACAGCCACCCCGCAGGAATTGTTAGAGAGGTGACTCATGCTGACCCCTCCTTGCCACTCCAGGAGCCACGTGGCCTCGTCTCCCGGAACGGTGTGGGTTTCTTGCAGGAAGCACACCGCATATTTCCCGTCCCGAAGGACCGAGAAGTTATTGAATCTACGGCGCGCCTCCCTGCTGCCGTTGATGTTGAGGCTGGCTATGGTTATCTTCATCTCAGAAGCATAGTGCAACCTCTACCTAACGGAGGGGAGGGAGCGCGGTCACTGACGACCGCCACTCCCTCAGCAGCCCAGTGTGGAAACTCTTGAGCCGACGCAGCTCGAGCCGGCCAACGTCCTTGTCCGCGCCCATGATTTTAACGGCGGCGCGGACGGACACGACGAGCAGCGCCAGCTCCGACCACTTGTCGAGGGCCAGCCGGATCTTCTTGTGACGACCCTGGCTCACGGCCATAAAATCCCGGAGTTCCCCTACGGGGATGAAGGGAGAGTCGGTGAAGGGCACGAGGGCGTCCATCACCTCGTTGCTGATGGACTCCAAATCGTCCTCGATGCCCCCCACCGAGTCCCCGTCCTCCTCCGGGAGGTCGTCACCGGCGGCCGACCCGTCCGTCACACAGGGTGCAGCGAACGGCTCGGCCGCACCGGCCGGCCCCGCCTCCGTCACGATCCCACCCCCAGGATCGGTGGCAGAGGAGTCCACCCTGGGCTCCTTCAGGGGCGCCGGGCCGGGAGGCGGCGGCGGTTCGGGGCCCCCCCCCGCCTCAGGCGCCGGAGCGACCGGAGAAACCGGGGAGAAAATAATCCCAAATTCCTCCAGTACGTCCGGCGCCAACATCAGAGACGGAGTCAGGGGGCTTTCTGTCTCCCCGCCACCAACCTCCGACCCAGCGGGTTGGGGATTGCTACACTCCTCCACCAGGTCGAGCAGTCCCTGGGAGATATCTGGGTTATAAAAGGCGGGCTCGGCTTCAGCCTCTTTGGCCTCGCCCGCCCCAGTCCCCAGGACGCCCGACCCGGCGAGGAGCAACGGTTCCGAAACTACATTTCCCTCCGCGGGTTGTTCTGCGCCCCCCCCCACGGGCAGGGTCTCTTCCCCATCCCCGGGAGGCACAGGTCGGACAGACTCGGCTGTCTCACCCTCCCGAGGGACAGACGACCCCTGCCGATCGCGCGCGACGATGACGGTGGTGGGGTGGGGCGCAGCACCCGCGGCGGGCGACTGCCCCCCTTTTGCGGAGGGACCTTCCTCCTCGCAGTCCTCCTGCTGGGGGCGGAGCTTTCTTTTTAACAAGTTGGGGCCCGGAGAGGGGGAGGCCTCCATGTCTGCTGGGGCCTCCCTCTCTGCCCCTTTCCGACGACTGGGTTTCTTGGGCCCCTCGGGCCCGAGCCCGGCCGCAGGTCTTGATTCAGCTGCCTCAGCAGTT
Organism: Squalus acanthias; assembly: GCA_030390025.1. Taxonomy (NCBI): domain Eukaryota; kingdom Metazoa; phylum Chordata; class Chondrichthyes; order Squaliformes; family Squalidae; genus Squalus; species Squalus acanthias. Next base: position 89,375,450 of record CM059429.1, on the reverse strand, counting down.
GCGGTCACGGTCACGGGCCCGGGCACGAGGACCCCCCCAGTCTCATGCGTCCCGACCAACTCCGCGATATACTCGGGCGTGAGTTCGGTCAACTCCGATGTTTCCTCCGCGAGGGGATCCGCCCTTAGATGTTTATTTTTCCTACGCGCCTTCCTTCCCCCCGGACGCTCTCCCTCCTCCCCGCCGGAGGCCGTGGTGGTGTTGGCCTCCGATTTCGACCGCGCATCCGTCGCCGTCGACGCGCGGACAGTATCAGGGGGAGGGGGGGCGGCGGCGCCAACCCTGGCCGCGCCAGGTGTCGTGGCGGCCTTGGAGGCGGGGCAGTTTTTGCGGACGTGCCCCACCTCCTTACAGGCGTAGCACCGCACGCCGTCCGAGGTCCAGAAGACGCGGTGGGCGGTCCCCCCGTGGAGCACCGTGAACGCGCCGTCCGCGTCCTCCTCCCGCGCCAGCCGGACGAAAAGCTGGCGCCGGAAGGAGAAGACGTGCCGAAGGCTGGCTTCCCGGAAGCCGAGCGGGATGGGTGTGATCCCCGACCTCACCTCCCCCAGTTGACGTAGGTGGGGGAGGAGGAGCTCACCCGGAACAAAGGGCGGGACGTTGGAAACTACAATCCTTTGCGCGGTGGCCTCAAGGGGGTCCACCGGCAGGAAGGTCCCGCCCACGGTGAGCCCCTTCTCGATGGCCAGGGACACCGCCCGCTCCGACCCCAGGAAGAACACAGCCTTGCCGTACATTTTAGAGGCGGCGACGATGGCTGAAGGGCCGACAACCCCAGCCATGGCTTTAACGCACGCCTCTATAGTCATGTTGGGGTGAGTGTAGCTCCTGACCCCATTCTTCCTCGTAAGGAGGGTAAAAGGTGACGGGGTAACAGGAGGACTCGTGGCTGCGGCCGTGGCCGCGGCTGCCACGCTCGCATACGTCCTCGCTGCCACCGACGAAGATGTACTCGCCATAATGGAGGGTTCTTTAAGGGCTACACTCACCCCAAGTCACAGGCCTGAAGGTGTTAATGGCCTCGGTTTTTTATTTCTGTTTTCCCCTGAGCAGAGGGAGCTCTTAAATTGAAGGCACACCTCTCCCTTTAGTTGATTGAATTAGGAGAGGGGCCTTCTCCCCTCTGCTCAATGGGTACTTAATTAAAATAGATTGAGGTGCCTCTTAGAGAGAGAGGCAGAGAGAGACAAGAGACAAAGAGAGAGAGAGAGAGGGGGGTGGGAAGGAGGGAAGCCGCAAGGGCAGGGTCGCCACTCAGGATGGTGGGTGGGTGGGTGTTGGCAGGGGGGTGCACTCTCCGATGTAATAAAAGTCTTTGGTGGTGGTCTTCTGGTGGGGGGAGAAGATGTCTTCACCTGGGATAGCTGGAGATGCCCAGGCTCAGTCCTGCACCAGGTCTTAACGATGCCCAATAAGATTAAGTTAATTGGGGACTTCGCCTAGGCAGCTCCAGCTGTCCCAGGTCAGGCAATGGGAAAGGGGTGTTTAATATGGTGTGTGCGGCCTAGCTTTTACAGAAGCCACACACACCCCTTGGATGTTCCGGCCCGCTTCTTTTCTTCTTTCCTCCCCCCACCTACAAAACAAAGTCTCTGGGAGAGTGCACCAGAATTACACCCACCTGTAGCTGATGTTCTTTCCTTCCTTCCTCCTTCCAAACAGATGATGGATGTTGTGTTGTTTTCTCCCCTCTCTCCCTCTCCTAAAATGGAGGCCAATTGAGGAGGCAGTGATGGAAAGGCCTCTCCTCTGGTGTTGATGGCCTTGGCCTTCTTTTCCTTCTCCTCTCCTGTCCTCTCTCTCCAGGCACCTCAGTTGTAGTGGTTGTTGGTGGTGGTCTGCTGTCTGGTCTCCTTCTCCTCTTCCTGGTCACAGAGACCACCACTCTGCTGCTGCTGCTCCTCACTCTCCTTCAAGCTTGTGATTTCAAATAAATCTGTTGGACTATAACCTGGTGTTGTGCGACTTCTCATTTTTGTCCAAAAGAGTACAGCAGTGACTGACCTTCAAAAAGTACTTCATTGGCTGTAAAACGCTGCGGGACGTCCCGAGGTGGTGAAAGGCGCTATATAAATGCAAGTTCTTTCTTACTGTGGAGCTGGGCTGCTTTGCTAAACAAATCCACTGGGCGCAAGCCGCCCTCATCTGTTACAACAACTTGCACTTATATAGCGCCTTTAACGTAGTAAAAATAAATCCCGAGGCGCTTCACGTCAGGAGCGTTATCAAACAAAATTTGACACCAAGCCACATAAGGAGGTACTCGGACAGGTGAAAGGGGTAAGTTTTAAGGAGGGTCTTAAAGGAGGAGAGAGAGGTGTAGAGGCGGAGGCATTTACGAACATACGAATTAGGAGCAGGAGTAGGCCACTCGGCCCCTCAAGCCTGCTCCGCCATCAATAAGATCATGGCTGATCCGATTACTCCACATTCCCGCCTACCCCCGATAACCTTTCACCCCCTTGCTTACCAAGAATCTATCTACTTCTGCCTTAAAAATATTCAAAGACTCTGCTTCCACTGCCCTCTGAGGAAGAGAGTTCCAAAGACTCAACCCTCTGTGAGAGAAAATTTCTCCTCATCTCTGTCTTAAATGGGCGACCCCTTATTTTTAAACAGTGACCCCTAGTTCTAGATTCTCCCACAAGGGGAAACATCCTCTCCACACCCACCCTGTCCAGACCCCTCAGGATCTTATATGTTTCGATCAAGTCACCTCTTACTCTTCTAAACTTCAGCGGATACAAGCCTAGCCTATCCAACCTTTCCTCATAAGACAACTCGCCCATTCCAGGTATTAGTCTAGTAAACCTTCTCTGAACTGCTTCCAACGCATTTACATCCTTAAATAAGGAGACCAATACTGTACACAGTACTCCAGATGTGGTCTCACCAATGCCCTGTATAACTGAAGCATAACCTTCCTACTTTTGTATTAAATTCCCCTTGCAATAAACAATAACATTCTATTAGCTTTCCTAATTACTTGCCGTACCTGCATACTACCCTTTTGCGATTCATGCACTAGGACACCCAGATCCCTCTGCATCTCAGAGCTCTGCAATCTCTCACCATTTAGATAATATGCTTTTTTATTCTTCCTGCCAAAATAGACAATTTCACATTTTCCCACATTATACTCCATTTGCCAGATCTTTGCCCATTCACTTAACCTATCTATATGCCTTTGTAGCCTCCTTATGTCCTCTTCACAATTTACTTTCCTACCTATCTTTGTGTCATCAGCAAATTTAGCAACCATACCTTCGGTCCCTTCATCCAAGTCATTTATATAAATTGTAAAAAGTTGAGGCCCCAGCACTGATCCCTGTGGCACACCACTCGTTACATCTTGCCAACCAGAAAATGACCCATTTATGCCTACTCTCTGTTTCCTGTTAGCTCGCCAATCTTCTATCCATGCCAGTATGCTACCCCCTACACCATGAGCTTTTATTTTCCGCAATAACCTTTGATGTGGCACCTTATCAAATGCCTTCTGGAAATCTAAGTACAGTACATCCGCAGCACATGTTACTTCCTCAAAGAACTCCAATAAATTGGTTAAACATGATTTCCTTTTCACAAAACCATGTGGACTCTGCCTGATTACCTTGAACTTTTCTAAGTGCCCTGCTATAACATCTTTAATAATAGCTTCTAACATCTTCCCTATGACAGATGTTAAGCTAACTGGCCTGTAGTTTCCTGCTTTCTGTCTCCCCTTTTTGAATAAAGGAGTTACATTCGCTATTTTCCAATCTAATGGAAGCTTCCCTGAATCTAGGGAATTTTGGAAAATTAAAACCACGCATCAACTATCTCACTAGCCACTTCTTTTAAGACCCTAGGATGAAGTCCATCAGGACCCGGGGACTTGTCAGCCCGCAGCTCCAACAATTTGCTCAGTACCACTTCCCTGGTGATTGTAATTTTCTTGAATTCCTCCCTCCCTTCCATTTCCTGATTTACAGCTATTTCTGGGATGTTACTTGTATCCTCTATAGTGAAGACCGATGCAAAATACCTGTTCAATTCAACTGCCATCTCCTTATTTTCCATTATTAATTCCCCAGACTCACTTTCTATAGGACCAACGCTCACTTTGTTAACTCTTTTCTTTTTAAAATATCTATAGAAACTCTTACTATCTGTTTTTATATTTCTAGCTAGTTTTCTCTCGCACTCTAAATTTTCCCTCCTTATTAATCTTTTAGTCATGCTTTGCTGTTTTTTATATTCTGTCCAATCTTCTGACCTGCCAGCCACCCATCTTTGTGCAATTATATGCTTTTTCTTTAAGTTTGATACTATCTTTAACTTTTTTAGTTAACCACGGATGGTGGGTCCGCCCCTTGGAATTTTTCTTTCTTGTTGGAATGTATATATTCTGTGTATTTTGAAATATCCCCTTAAATGTCTGCCACTGCAACTCTATTGACCGATCCCTTAACCTAATTTGCCAGTTCACTTTAGCTAGCTCTGCTTTCATGCCCTCATAATTGCCCTTATTTAAGTTTAAAATACTAGTCTTGGACCCACTTTTCTCCCTCAAACTGAATGTAAAATTCAATATGATCGCTGCTACCTAGGGGGCGCCTTCACTATGGGGTCATTAATTAATCCTATCTCGTTGCACAATACCAGGTCGAGTATAGCCTGCTCTCTGGTTGGCTCCAGAACGTGCTGTTCTAAGAAACTATCCTGAAAACATTCTATGAACTCCTCATCTAGGCTACCTTTGCCCATCTGATTTTTCCAGTCTATATGTAGATTAAAATCCCCCATGATTATTACCGTACCTTTCTGACAAGCTCCCATTATTTCTTCCTTTATACTCCATCCTACCATGTGGTTACTGTTTGGGGGCCTGTACACCACTCCCACAAGTGACTTCTTGCCTTTATCATTTCTCATCTCTACCCAAACCGCTTCTACATCCTGGTTTCCTGAACTTAGGTCATCCCTCTCTATTGTGCTAATAGCATCATTAATTAACAGAGCCACCCCTCCACCTTTTCCTAGCTTCCTGTCCTTCCTAAATGTCATGTACCCTTCAATATTCAGGTCCCAATCTATGTCATCCTGCAGCCATGTTTCTGTAATGGCTATCAGATCGATTTAAGAAGGGAATTCCAGAGCTCAGAGCCGAGGCAGCTGAAGGCACGGCCGCCAATGGAGGGCCGATGAAAATCGGGGCTGGGCAAGAGGCCCGAATTGGAGGAGTGCAGAGATCTCGGAGGGTTGGGCTGGAGCATTCACAATGGCATTACATTGGAATCTCACTGCCAATTCCCTCCACGATTACCATGCAGCTCTGATCATAGACGCACAGAAGGAGGCCATTTGGTCCATTGTGCCTGAGCCAGCTCTTTGAAAGAGCTATTCAATTAGTCCCACTCCGTTTCCATTTTTAAATATTATGGCCCTGAATTTGCTGGAAACTTGCACCGTAGTAATGATGCATTAACGCGTAAAGCATTATTAACGCGTAAAGCATTATTAACACGTAAAACTTCCAGGTAAATAATAAAGTGAGTTTGCCGGACTTACGCTATTATTTGCGCCGCAGCCACTTAGACTGAAAAATAATGGCGCGAGTGACCTGGTGTTGACGGAAGTTATGGCCCCGACATGACTCTCAGCCTTGGAGGCCAGCAGAATGACCTTTATAGCTGTGGAGTCTTCCCCCAGCGGTCTAGAAATTGTTCTTCGAGTTTTCTTTTTCTAATTCTCAGTTATGGCAGTCTTTTCTTGCCAGTTTTGCCATCCAGCATCCTATTATCTCCTTCTACGTGTTAGGAAGGTGAAAGCGTTGTAATGGCCTATCCCCTGAACATTGCCCTGTTCATGATTATCATGGAAAACCTGGAGGAGGAGCAGAAGGAGAAGGCGCCTCAATTGAGGTCCATGACCAGAGACTGATCTGAACTCACTACTCGCCCCCACCCTAGAGAGTAGACAGGGAATGGATCTCATTTGATGCACTGTTAAGGAACTGTGCGTGTACAGACTGCTTCACCAAGGAAGCAATTGGCCATCTCTGAAATCCTCCACGAAGATCTGAAACAGATCTACCTCCCGCAGGGCCTCGTCAGTGGCAATGAAGGTAATGACATCCCTCAATTTCTACAGCTCTGGTTCCTTCTAGTCAGGCACTGAAGACCTACGCAATATCTGCCAAGGGGCTGTGAGGACCTGCAGTCAACAGGTGATAGATGCCCTCTTCCGCAGGGCATCTAACTTCATTAAATATGACATGACTCCTGCGCAGCAAAGAGACAGGTCCATTAATTTCCACAGGATTGCTGGCTTCCTCCGGTGCAGCGGCCATGGATGGGACCTGCGTGAGGAACCTGTCACTTTCATAGACAGGAAGGGTTACCACTTGCTAAATGTTCTAATTGCGATGCCTAACTGCGCATCCTGTGTATTAATGCAGATCATTGGGGAAGTACTCACAACGCCTTTGTCCTTCACCATTCCACCATCCACAACTTGTTCAGCAGGGAGGGACAAGGAGGTGGATGGATCCTGGGGGGGAAAATTTAACGATTTTTTTTTTCTTTAAATCTTCCTGTGACGTTTCTGTGGAAAAGGGGATGTGCTGACACTAAAGATTAGTTTTTAACTGCCATTTAAAACGTTTTTTGAAGTATTATTAATTTTTTGAAGTTGATATAAGGTGATTTCAGAAGTTGCAGTTCGTTGACCTGGTGCCTCACTCTGAGTTATAGCGTCTGTTCTCAGCTTTTATAGTGCCACGTGCTCGGTCTGCGGGTTAAGCCATTGGCTGCGCCGACCATGAGGTCCCTGATTCATCATTGACCTTGCTATGCCGTAGACGGATCAATGTTCCAGCACAGTAAGGTGTAAATTTTTGATATGAAGGGCAAATTGAGCCAAACACCATTCCGGCAAATTCAGGCCCAATATTACATTAAGTAGCTAACATCTTTGCCCTCAAATCCTTTAAGGTTGTTATGGCCTTTGCTTATCTAAGCTCCCCATGCCCCGAGCTATGCTTCTGAATATTTCCCAGCTTAATTATCTAAATAGTGTTTAAGGAATGACTGCAATACTTTCTTGTTCAGTATCATGGCTGACATAATAAGCTGTACACTGATGACACCCAGCTCTACCTCACCACCACCTATCACGATCCCTCCACTTCCAACCACATCTGCGCCATCACCAAGACTGCCTACTTCCACCTCCATAACCCGTCTGCTGCTGGAACCCTCATCCATGCCTTTGTTACCTCTAGACTTGACTATTCCAATGCTCTCCTGGCCAGCCTCCCATCTTCCACCCTACATAAACTCTGCTACCCGTATCCTAACTCGCTCCAAGTCCCGTTCATCCATCACCCCTGTGCTCGCTGACCTGCATTGGCTCCCGGTCCAACAACGCCTCAATTTTAAAATTCTCATCCTTGTTTTCAAATCCCTCCATAGCCTCGCCCCCTCCCTATCTCTGTAACCTCTTCCCGCCCTACAACACTCCAAGATCTCTGCGCTCCTCCAATTCTGGCCTCTTGCGCATCCCCGATTTTAATCGCTCCACCATTGGCAGCCGTGCCTTCAGCTGCCTAGGTCCTAAGCTCTGGAATTCCCTCCCTAAACCTTTCTGCCTCTCTACAATCCAACCATGGGCTGCGTGAGTTAGGTGGTGGAAGGTGAAAAAAGAACTCTTGAAGAAGGCACATCAGCAGCAGCGATGTCCTGGGGCTGTGATGATTGACCTCCAACAACCACAACCATCTTACTTTGTGCTAGGTATGACTCCAGCCAGTGGAGAGTTTTCCCCCTGATTCCCATTGACTTCAATTTTACTAGGGCTCCTTGATGCCACACTCGGTCAAATGCTGCCTTGATGTCAAGGGCAGTCACTCTCACCTCACCTCTGGAATTCAGCTCTTTTGTCCATGTTTGGACCAAGGCCGTAATGAGGTCGGGAGCCGAGTGGTCTTGGCGGAACCCAAACTGAGCATCGGTGAGCAGGTTTTTTGGTGAGTAAGTGCTGCTTGATAGCACTGTCAATGACCCCTTCCATCACTTTGCTGATGATTGAGAGTAGACTGATGGGGAGGTAATTGGCTGGATTGTCCCAGTTGCCTAGCATCCTCTGGTATTGTGGTCTGTAACAAACTCCAAACATTTGCTTTTCCATGTTATTATCTTTCAGCTTTTGAAAAGGAATATTAAAGGCTGTGGGTGAACTGCCACATGAAAACAGACACTTCACAAGACAAGCAGGTATGGATATGAGGGAAGGCAATCTGGAGCGATCCAGGCCAGAGGATAAATGCAGCTGTTAGGAACATTAGGACAGGAGTAGGCCATTCATCCCCTCGAGCCTATTCTACAATTCACTTATATCTTGGCTAATCTGTATCTTCACTCCATCTACCCACCTTGATTCCGTAACCCTAAATACCCTTGCCTAACAAAAATATATCAATCTCAGTTTTGAAATTTTCAGTTGACCCCCCAGCCACAACAGCTTTTTGGGGGGGAGAGTTCCAGATTTCCACTACCCTTTGTGTGAAGAAGTCTTCCTGACATCACTCCTAAACGGCCTAGCTCTAATTTTAAGGTTATGCCCTCATTGTTCTGGACACCCCCACCAGAGGAAATAGTTTTTCTACCTTATCACTCCCTTAATCATCTTAAACATCTCAATGAGCTCATCCCTTAAACTTCTATACTCAAGTGAATACAAGCCTAGTCTATGCAACCTGTCCTCAGTGTAATTTCTTGCTCACTGTGGAACTCCACAGGGTTGTGCTGGAACGCTGATGGTGTGCATTGCACCCTTGTCTCTGTGGTTCTAATTAATCTTGCCCATAGCACTGATCTCACTGCCCTTGTCAGGTCATTGAACCTTCTGTGACATATGCAGGGGGTGTCCTACCAGTTAGAGATGCCCCACTCACTGCCAGTGCCACTTTGTTCCAAACAGCTCCTGCAGACAGTTTTCAGGCATTTTGCCTCCAACCCCAAAAGTGCATCCCTCCTCTCCTTATCTCGCTTAAGAGATACTATAATTCACTCTAAAATTGGCTGTTCTTTTCCTCCCGCTTGCTGCTGCCATCTCCACTTCCTGGTTACTGGCAGCTACCTTTAAGTATGTCATCATTTAAAGGCAGGCTGCCTTAGGCTAGCTTTATGCAATTAACCACATAAAGGTACTGAACATTAGGAACGTGATTAACCATATAAAGATACTGACATTAGGAACGTGATTAACCACATAAAGATTCTGAACATTAGGAATGTGATTAACCACATAAAGATTCTGGACATTAGGAATGTGATTAGAAACATAGAAAAATAGGAGCAGGAGTAGGCCATTCGGCCCTTCGAGCCTGCTCCGCCATTCAATATGATCATGGCTGATCCTCTATCTCAATACCATATTCCCGCTCTCTTCCCATACCCCTTGATGCCCTTTGTGTCTAGAAATCTATCTATCTCCTTCTTAAATATATTCAGTGACTTGGCCTCCACAGCCTTCTGTGGTAGAGAATTCCACAGGTTCACCACCCTCTGAGTGAAGAAATTTCTCCTCATCTCAGTCCTAAATTTCCTACCCCGTATTCTGAGACTGTGACCCCTCGTTCTAGACTCCCCAGCCAGGGGAAACATCCTCCCTGCATCCAGTCTGTCTAGCCCTGTCAGAATTTTATACGTTTCAATGAGATCCCCTCTCATTCTTCTAAACTCCAGTGAATACAGGCCTAGTCGACCCAATCTCTCCTCATACGACAGTCCTGCCATCCCAGGAATCAGTCTGGTGAACCTTCGCTGCACTCCCTCTATAGCAAGTATATCCTTTCTTAAGTAAGGAGACCAAAACTGCACACAGTACTCCAGGTGTGGTCTCACCAAGACCTTGTATAACTGTAGTAAGACATCCTTGCTCCTGTACTCAAATCCTCTTGCAATGAAGGCCAACATACCATTTGCCTTCCTAACTGCTTGCTGCACCTGCATGTTTGCTTTCAGTGACTGGTGTTCAAGGACACCCAGGTCCCTTTGTACATCAACATTTCCCAATCTATCACCATTTAAATAATACTCTGCCTTTCTGTTTCTGTTTTCATTTTATGAAAGGGAAATCGTGTTTGACAAATCTGTTAGAGTTTTTTGAGGTTGTAACTAGCAGAATAGATAAGGGGGAACCAGTGGATGTGGTGTATTTGGATTTTCAGAAGGCATTTGATAAGGTGCCACACAAGAGGTTATTAAACAAACTTAGGGCTCATGGGATTGGGGGTAATATACTAGCATAGATTGAGGATTGGTTAATGGACAGAAAACAGAGAGTAGGAATAAACGGGTCATTTTCTGGTTGGCAGTAACTAGTGGGGTACCGCAAGGATCAGTGCTTGGGCCTCAGCTATTTACAATCTACATCAATGATTTGGATGAGGGGACCAAATGTAATATATCCAAATTTGCTGATAATACAAAGCTGGGTGGGAATGTAAGTTGTGAGGAGGATGCAAGGAGGCTTCAAGGGGATATAGACAGGCTAAGTGAGTGGGCAAGAACATGGCAAATGGAATATAATGTGGAGAAATGTGAAGTTATCCACTTTGGTAGGAAAAATAGAAAAGCAGAGTTTTTTAAATCGGGAGAGATTGGGAAATGTTGGTGTTCAGAGGGACCTGGGTGTCCTTGTACACGAATCACTGAAAGTTAACATGCAGGTACAGCAAGCAATTAGGAAAGCAAATGGTATGTTGGCTTTTATTACAAGAGGATTTGAGTATAAGAGTAAAGACGTCTTACTGCAATTATATAGGGCCCTGGTGAGACCACACCTGGAGTATTGTGCACAGTTTTGGTCTCCTTACCTAAGGAAGGATATACTTGCCATAGAGGGAGTGCAACGAAGGTTCACCAGACTGATTCCTGGGATGGGGGGATTGTCCTATGAGAACAGATTGAGTAGACTAGGCCTATATTCTCTAGAGTTTAGAAGAATGAGAGGTGATCTCATTGAAACATACAAAATTCTTACAGGGCTTGACAGGGTAGATGCAGGGAGGAGGTTTCCCCTGGCTGGGGAGTCTAGAACCAGGGGCCACAGTCTCAGAATAAGGGGTCGGCCATTTAGGACTGAGATGAGGAGAAATTTCTTCACTCAGAGGGTGGTGAATCATTGGAATTCTCTACCCCAGGGGGCTGTGGAGGCTCAGTCGTTGAGTATATTCAAGACAGAGATCGGTAGATTTTTTAATATTAAGGGAAGCAAGGGATATGGGGATAGTGCAGGAAAGTGGAGTTGAGGTAGAAGATCAGCCATGATCTCATTGAATGGCGGAGCAGGCTTGAGGGGCCAAATGGCCGACTCCTGCTCCTATTTCTTATGTTCTCATGTTCTTATGTTATGACATCACAGTGAAAACCATGGCAACACAGAGGGAAGTGGGTGTCACCAGTAGCTGAAGTGCAGATGCTGAAAAGCTCTCGACAAGTAAGGGACAAGTTTGTTTAAACCTTACCAAAGTCTTCAGAATCTGTGCAGATCAAAATCGTTAGTTAACGCAACTCAGTTTTAAACTCATCAGGAACTGTGGTGTCAAAATCATTTGTTTCCAGAATTCAGTTTGTAAATTAATCCAAATCTGTTGTGATCAATAATTGTTTGTTTACAGAATTTAGTTCTTAAAGTCATCAAATTCTAACCGAGGAGATAATTCTTCCTCACAACATCAGGCAAAAGTCATCGAGGAGACAAAGAGTGACTTCAGACTGTGAGTAAACGAAAGAAGGAATCCTTAGTTGAAAATTACCCCAAGAATTAAAATGGTTTAACAGTGAGATTTCCCTTCAGATTGAACAGGAATAGTCACAGCAATTAAAACATGGAACAGGGAAATGGGACTGAAGAGCCAGGAATGCCTCCCTGCTGCCTCGTTTCCATGGGAACACGAGCAGGCCGAGGTCCAGGCCCAGGTCCGCACCTTTGTGGAAGGCCCAGGTAATCCTGGAGTGATGTAAATGGGTCATTGGCCCAGTGTTCATCGCCTCCCCTCTTACTGCCTATCAAAACTAGGAACCAAAGAGCATTGTTGAGAGGTGCCGGAGGATCGATTTTGGGAGACATGAGGCCCTGGTGAGGCCTCACATATACCAGTGGAACAAAGCTCTGGGGTCGGGCATGCAGGGAGGTTGGGAGGCAGTGTGGGTGGAGAGACAAGTGGGGTTGGTAAGTGTGCAGTTTCTGCAGGTCGATGGTTGGACGAGTAGGTGGGGCAGAAAGCAACCCTGCACAGACAGGCAGGCAAGTTAGCAAGCACTAGGGATGGGTGAGCAACGAGGCAGGAAGCCCTAACGCGACCAGGAAGCTCTTGAAGTAAGGGTGTAGAAGCACTCAGGATGGCCGGGCTGGTTGAGTAACTCATAGAACGATAGAATCACACAACAACACAGAAGGAGGGCATTCGGCCCATTGTGCCTGTGCTGGCTCATTGAAAGAGCTCTCCAATTAATCCCACTCCCTGCTCTTTCCACAGAGCCCTGCAAATTTTTCCCTTTGTGTTTTTCCAATTCCCTTTTGAAATTTATTATTGAATCTGCTTCGACCAACCTTTCAGGAAGTGCATTCCAGATCACAACTCGCTGCATAAAAAATATTTCTGCATGTCGCCTCTGGTTCTTTTACCAATGACCTTAAATCTGTGACCTCTGGTTACCGACCCTTTAGCTACTGGAAACAGTTTCTCCTTATTTACTCTGTCAAAACCCTTCAAGATTTTGAACACCTCTATCAGATCTGCTCTTAACCTTCTCTACACGAAGGAGAACAACCCCAGTTTCTCTCGTCTCTCCAAGTAACTGAAGTCTTTCATCCCTGGTACCATTCAGGTAAAACTCTCTGCGGGATTCGGCAGGATATCTGTGGCATTGCACCAGACGGCTGGAAACCCGTCACACAGGAGTGCTGACAGTGGCCTCAGTGCAATACTCAAGCCCCAGGCTCCTGGCAAAACATAGGCCTCATGGCAGAACATTTCTGGGAAAATTGGAATATATTTAACAGATTTTAAATGTTTTTACATGTTTGTTATGTTATAAATTGTGCTGTTTACCTGGGAGCAGCTGATTAGTTTCTGTGTAGAATTGATTATTGTTATTCTGATTGGTAAGCTATGAAGCACTTGAATTGTGATTTGTTTAAATTTTCTGAATATGATATTAGAGTGAGTGAAGTGTGAGCGTGACACAGACAGTGTGATTCCTGAGACGTGACACTGGAGGCACTGGGGAGGGTCTGGAGGCACTGGGGTGGGTCTGGAGACACTGGGGAGGGTCTGGAAGCACTGGGGTGGGTCTGGAGGCCCTGGGGAGGGTGTGGATGCACGGGAAAGGGTCTGGAGGCACTGGGGAGGGTCTGGAGGCACTGAGGAGGGTCTCGAGGCAATGGGGAGGGTCTGGAGGCACTGGGGTGAGTCCGGAGGCACTGGGGAGGGTGTGGATGCACGGGAAAGGGTCTGGAGGCACTGGGGAGGGTCTGGAGGCACTGAGGAGGGTCTCGAGGCAATGGGGAGGGTCTGGAGGCACTGGGGTGAGTCCGGAGGCACTGGGGAGGGTGTGGATGCACGGGAAAGGGTCTGGAGACACTGAGGCCTCCCAGGGTTGGGAGCAGTGAGAGAAGGTCCTAGCTTCCAGCAGCGCAGGCAGGGCTGTCTAATTTCAGGAGAAACGGGGATCCTGGAGCACAGGGGGAGGGGTGTTTAAGCTCAGGATCACAGGGGGATCCAGAAGATCCAAGTTCTTAACTGATCTAGATGATTTTGGTCTTGAAATTGGGATGCATGGCCCATGTTTTTCAGGCTCTACATGGCCCCCCAGGTCCCCAAATTGTCGGGCAGGAAGCAGGCGCGCAATTCTGACAGGGTGTGTGTCCGCTATATTGGCTGTAGGTGACAGACCAGGCCACCTTACCTCCATTTTCACTGGGTACATCAATGGAGCACCAGAAAACCTGCTGGACTGGGGCCTGGATACCACTCATATTGGAGAATCTGCAATCACACACCACTCCCGTACTCTGAGACACACCACATTCCCCATCACTCACCATCTCCAATCTCACACACCACACCCGTACTCTGAGACACACCACATTCCCCATCACTCACCATCTCCAATCTCACACACCACACCCGTACTCTGAGACACACCACATTCCCCATCACTCACCATCTCCAATCTCTCACACCACTCCCGTACTCTCAGACACACCACATTCCCCATCACTCACCATCTCCAATCTCGCACACCACACCCGTACTCTGAGACACACCACATTCCCCATCACTCACCATCTCCAATCTCACACACCGCTCCCGTACTCTCAGACACACCACACACCCCATCACTCACCATCTCCAATCTCACACACCGCTCCCGTACTCTGAGACACACCGCATTCCCCATCACTCACCATCTCCAATCTCACACACCACTCCCGTACTCTCAGACACACCACATTCCCCATCACTCACCATCTCCAATCTCGCACACCACACCCGTACTCTGAGACACACCACATTCCCCATCACTCACCATCTCCAATCTCACACACCGCTCCCGTACTCTCAGACACACCACACACCCCATCACTCACCATCTCCAATCTCACACACCGCTCCCGTACTCTGAGACACACCGCATTCCCCATCACTCACCATCTCCAATCTCATACACCACTCCCGTAATCTCAGACACACCACATTCCCCATCACTCACCATCTCCAATCTCACACACCACTCCCGTACTCTGAGACACACCACACACCCCATCACTCACCATCTCTAATCTCACACACCACTCCCGTACTCTCAGACACACCACACACCCCATCACTCACCATCTCTAATCTCACACACCACTCCCGTAGTCTGAGACACACCACATTCCCCATCACTCACCATCTCCAATCTCACACACCACTCCCGTACTCTCAGACACACCACATTCCCCATCACTCACCATCTCCAATCTCACACACCACTCCCGTACTCTCAGACACACCACACACCCCATCACTCACCATCTCTAATCTCACACACCACTCCCGTAGTCTGAGACACACCACATTCCCCATCACTCACCATCTCCAATCTCACACACCACTCCCGTACTCTCAGACACACCACATTCCCCATCACTCACCATCTCCAATCTCACACACCACTCCCGTACTCTCAGACACACCACATTTCCCATCACTCACCATCTCCAATCTCACACACCACTCCCGTACTCTCAGACACACCACATTCCCCATCACTCACCATCTCCAATCTCACACACCACTCCCGTACTCTCAGACACACCACATTCCCCATCACTCACCATCTCCAATCTCACACACCACTCCCGTACTCTCAGACACACCACATTCCCCATCACTCACCATCTCCAATCTCGCACACCACACCCGTACTCTGAGACACACCACATTCCCCATCACTCACCATCTCCAATCTCACACACCGCTCCCGTACTCTCAGACACACCACACACCCCATCACTCACCATCTCCAATCTCACACACCGCTCCCGTACTCTGAGACACACCACATTCCCCATCACTCACCATCTCCAATCTCATACACCACTCCCGTAATCTCAGACACACCACATTCCCCATCACTCACCATCTCCAATCTCACACACCACTCCCGTACTCTGAGACACACCACACACCCCATCACTCACCATCTCTAATCTCACACACCATTCCCGTAGTCTGAGACACACCACATTCCCCATCACTCACCATCTCCAATCTCACACACCACTCCCGTACTCTCAGACACACCACATTCCCCATCACTCACCATCTCCAATCTCACACACCACTCACGTACTCTCAGACACACCACACACACCTTCACTCACCATCTCCAATCTCACACACCGCTCCAGTACTCTCAGACACACAACACACACCTTCACTCACCATCTCCAATCTCACACACCACTCCCGTACTCTCAGACACACCACATTCCCCATCACTCACCATCTCCAATCTCACACACCACTCCCGTTCTCTCAGACACACCGCATTCCCCATCACTCACCATCTCCAATCTCACACACCACTCCCGTACTCTCAGACAAACCACATTCCCCATCACTCACCATCTCCAATCTCACACACCACTCCCGTACTCTCAGACACACCACATTCCCCATCACTCACCATCTCCAATCTCACACACCACTCCCGTACTCTCATACACACCACATTCCCCATCACTCACCATCTCCAATCTCCCACACCACTCCCGTACTCTCAGACACACCACATTCCCCATCACTCACCATCTCCAATCTCACACACCACTCCCGTTCTCTCAGACACACCACATTCCCCATCACTCACCTTCTCTATCTCACCACCACTTCCCGTACTCTCAGACACACCACAGACCCCATCACTCACCATCTCAATCTCACACACCACTCCCGTACTCTGAGACACACCACATTCCCCATCACTCACCATCTCCAATCTCACTCACCATCTCCAATCTCACACACCATTCCCGTACTCTCAGACACACCACATTCCCCATCACTCACCATCTCCAATCTCACACACCACTCCCGTACTCTCAGACACACCACATTCCCCATCACTCACCATCTCCAATCTCACACAGCCACTCCGTACTCTCAGACACACCACATTCCCCATCACTCACCATCTCCAATCTCACACAACACCACTCCCTTACTCTCAGACACACCACATTCCCCATCACTCACCATCTCCAATCTCACACACCACTCCCGTACTCTCAGACACACCACATTTCCCCATCACTCACCATCTCCAATCTCACACACCACTCCCGTACTCTCAGACACACCACATTCCCCATCACTCACCATCTCCAATCTCACACACCACTCCCGTACTCTCAGACACACCACATGCCCCATCACTCACCACTCAATCTCACACACCACTTCCGTCACTCCGTACTCTAGACACACCACATTCTCGCGATCACTCACCATCTCCAATCTCACACACCACTCCCGTACTCTCAGACACACCACATTCCCCATCACTCACCATCTCCTAATCTCACACACCACTCCCGTACTCTCAGACACACCACATTCCCCATCACTCACCATCTCCAATCTCACACACCACTCCCGTACTCTCAGACACACCACATTCCCCATCACTCACCATCTCCAATCTCACACACCACTCCCGTACTCTCAGACACACCACATTCCCCATCACTCACCATCTCCAATCTCACACACCACTCCCGTACTCTCAGACACACCACATCCCCATCACTCACCATCTCCAATCTCACACACCACTCCCGTACTCTCAGACACACCACATTCCCCATCACTCACCATCTCCAATCTCACACACCACTCCCGTACTCTCAGACACACCACATTCCCCATCACTCACCATCTCCAATCTCACACACCACTCCCGTACTCTCAGACACACCACATTCCCCATCACTCACCATCTCCAATCTCACACACCACTCCCGTACTCTCAGACACACCACATTCCCCATCACTCACCATCTCCAATCTCACACACCACTCCCGTACTCTCAGACACACCACATTCCCCATCACTCACCATCTCCAATCTCACACACCACTCCCGTACTCTCAGACACACCACATACACCATCACTCACCATCTCCAATCTCACACACCACTCCCGTACTCTCAGACACACCACATTCCCCATCACTCACCATCTCCAATCTCACACACCACTCCCGTACTCTCAGACACACCACATTCCCCATCACTCACCATCTCCAATCTCACACACCACTCCCGTACTCTCAGACACACCACATTCCCCATCACTCACCATCTCCAATCTCACACACCACTCCCGTACTCTCAGACACACCACATTCCCCATCACTCACCATCTCCAATCTCACACACCACTCCCGTACTCTCAGACACACCACATTCCCCATCACTCACCATCTCCAATCTCACACACCACTCCCGTACTCTCAGACACACCACATTCCCCATCACTCACCATCTCCAATCTCACACACCACTCCCGTACTCTCAGACACACCACATTCCCCATCACTCACCATCTCCAATCTCACACACCACTCCCGTACTCTCAGACACACCACATTCCCCATCACTCACCATCTCCAATCTCACACACCACTCCCGTACTCTCAGACACACCACATTCCCCATCACTCACCATCTCCAATCTCACACACCACTCCCGTACTCTCAGACACACCACATTCCCCATCACTCACCATCTCCAATCTCACACACCATTCCCGTACTCTCAGACACACCACATTCCCCATCACTCACCATCTCCAATCTCACACACCACTCCCGTACTCTCAGACACACCACATTCCCATCACTCACCATCTCCAATCTCACACACCACTCCCGTACTCTCAGACACACCACATTCCCCATCACTCACCATCTCCAATCTCACACACCACTCCCGTACTCTCAGACACACACACATCCCCATCACTCACCATCTCCAATCTCACACACCACTTCCCGTACTCTCAGACACACCACATTCCCCATCACTCACCATCTCAATCTCACACACCGCTCCCGTACTCTCAGACACACCACATTCCCATCACTCACCATCTCCAATCTCACACACCACTCCCGTACTCTCAGACACACCACATTCCCCATCATCACATCAATCTCACACACACTCCCGTACTCTCAGAACACCACATTCCCCATCACTCACCATCTCCCAATCTCACACTCCCTCTCCCGTACTCTCAGACACACCACATTCCCCATCACTCACCATCTCCAATCTCACACACCACTCCCGTACTCTCAGACACAACCACATTCCCCATCACTCAACCATCTCCAATCTCACACACCGCTCCCGTACTCTCAGACACACCACAATCCCCATCACTCACCATCTCCAATCTCACACACCGACACCCGTACTCTCAGACCACCACATTCCCATCACTCACCATCTCCAATCTCACACACCACTCCCGTACTCTCAGACACACCACATTCCCCATCACTCACCATCTCCAATCTCACACACACTCCCGTACTCTCAGACACACCACATTCCCCATCACTCACCATCTCCAATCTCACACACCACTCCCGTACTCTCAGACACACCACATTCCCCATCACTTCACACTCACATCTCCAATCTCACAACACCGCTCCCGTACTCTCAGAACACACACACACCCCTTCACTCACCATCCCAATCTCACACACCACTTCCCGTACTCTCAGACACACCACATTCCCCATCACTCACCATCTCCAATCTCACACACCACTTCCGTACTCTCAGACACACCACATTCCCCATCACTCACCATCTCCAATCTCACACACCACTCCCGTACCTCAGATACAACCACCAATCCCCATCACTCACCATCTCCAATCTCACATCACCACTCCCGTCTCTCAGACACCCCACATTACCTCATCCTCACCATCTCCAATCTCACACACCACTTCCCGTACACTCAGAAACACCACATTCCCCATCACTCACCCATCTCCAATCTCACCACACCACTCCCGTCTCTCAGACCAACCACACATTCCCCATACCTCACCATCTCCAATCTCACACACTCCCTTCCCTTTACTCTCATACACACCACATTCCCCATCACTCACCATCTCCAATCTCACACCCACTCCCGTACTCTCAGACACACCACATTCCCCATCACCCTCACCATCTCCAGATCTCACACACCACTCCCGTACTCTCAGACACACCACATTCCCCATCACTCACTCATCTCCAATCTCACACACCACTCCCGTACTCTCAGACACACCACATTCCCCATCACTCACCATCTCCAATCTCACACAACCAGCTCCCGTACTCCTCAGACACACCACATTCCCCATCACTCACCATCTCCAATCTCACACACCACTTCCCGTACTCTCATACACACCACATTCCCCATCACTCACCCATCTCCAATCTCACACACCATTCCCGTACTCTCAGACACACCCACATCCCATCACTCACCATCTCCAATCTCACACACCACTCCCGTACTCTCAGACACACCACATTCCCCATCACTCACCATCTCCAATCTCACACACCGCTCCCGTTCTCTCAGACACACCACACACCTTCACTCACCATCTCCAATCTCACACACCACACCGTACTCTCAGACACACCACATTCCCCATCACTCACCATCTCCAATCTCACACACCACTCCCGTACTCTCAGACACACCACATTCCCCATCACTCACCATCTCCAATCTCACACACCACTCCCGTACTCTCAGACACACCACATTCCCCATCACTCACCATCTCCAATCTCACACACCACTCCCGTACTCTCAGACACACCACATTCCCCATCACTCACCATCTCCAATCTCACACACCACTCCCGTACTCTCAGACACACCACATTCCCCATCACTCACCATCTCCAATCTCACACACCACTCCCGTACTCTCAGACACACCACATTCCCCATCACTCACCATCTCCAATCTCACACACCACTCCCGTACTCTCAGACACACCACATTCCCCATCACTCACCATCTCCAATCTCACACACCACTCCCGTACTCTCAGACACACCACATTCCCCATCACTCACCATCTCCAATCTCACACACCACTCCCGTACTCTCAGACACACCACATTCCCCATCACTCACCATCTCCAATCTCACACACCACTCCCGTACTCTCAGACACACCACATTCCCCATCACTCACCATCTCCAATCTCACACACCACTCCCGTACTCTCAGACACACCACATTCCCCATCACTCACCATCTCCAATCTCACACACCACTCCCGTACTCTCAGACACACCACATTCCCCATCACTCACCATCTCCAATCTCACACACCACTCCCGTACTCTCAGACACACCACATTCCCCATCACTCACCATCTCCAATCTCACACACCACTCCCGTACTCTCAGACACACCACATTCCCCATCACTCACCATCTCCAATCTCACACACCACTCCCGTACTCTCAGACACACCACATTCCCCATCACTCACCATCTCCAATCTCACACACCACTCCCGTACTCTCAGACACACCACATTCCCCATCACTCACCATCTCCAATCTCACACACCACTCCCGTACTCTGAGACACACCACATTCCCCATCACTCACCATCTCCAATCTCACACACCACTCCCGTACTCTCAGACACACCACATTCCCCATCACTCACCATCTCCAATCTCACACACCACTCCCGTACTCTCAGACACACCACATTCCCCATCACTCACCATCTCCAATCTCACACACCACTCCCGTACTCTCAGACACACCACATTCCCCATCACTCAACATCTCCAATCTCACACACCACTCCCGTACTCTCAGACACACCACATTCCCCATCACTCACCATCTCCAATCTCACACACCACTCCAGTACTCTCAGACACACCACATTCCCCATCACTCACCTCTCCAATCTCACACACCACTCCCGTACTCTCAGACACACCACATTCCCCATCACTCACCATCTCCAATCTCACACACCACTCCCGTACTCTCAGACACACCACATCCACCATCACTCACCATCTCCAATCTCACACACCACTCCCGTACTCTCAGACACACCACACTCCCCATCACTCACCATCTCCAATCTCACACACCACTCCCGTACTCTCTGACACACCACATTCCCCATCACTCACCCATCTCCAATCTCACACACCACTCCCGTACTCTCAGACACACCAACACCCCATCACTCACCATCTCCAATCTCACACACCACTCCCGTACTCTAGACACACCACATTCCCCATCACTCACCATCTCCAATCTCACACACCGCTCCCGTACTCTCAGACACACCACATTCCCCATCACTCACCATCTCCAATCTCACACACCATTCCCGTACTCTCAGACACACCACATTCCCCATCACTCACCATCTCCAATCTCACACACCACTCCCGTACTCTCAGACACACCACATTCCCATCACTCACCATCTCCAATCTCACACACCACTCCCGTACTCTCAGACACACCACATTCCCCATCACTCACCATCTCCAATCTCACACACCACTCCCGTACTCTCAGACACACCACATTCCCATCACTCACCATCTCCAATCTCACACACCACTCCCGTACTCTCAGACACACCACATTCCCCATCACTCACCATCTCCAATCTCACACACCACTCCCGTACTCTCAGACACACCACATTCCCCATCACTCACCATCTCCAATCTCACACACCACTCCCGTACTCTCAGACACACCACATTCCCCATCACTCACCATCTCCAATCTCACACACCACTCCCGTACTCTCAGACACACCACATTCCCCATCACTCACCATCTCCAATCTCACACACCACTCCCGTACTCTCAGACACACCACATTCCCCATCACTCACCATCTCCAATCTCACACACCACTCCCGTACTCTCAGACACACCACATTCCCCATCACTCACCATCTCCAATCTCACACACCATTCCCGTACTCTCAGACACACCACATTCCCCATCACTCACCATCTCCAATCTCACACACCACTCCCGTACTCTCAGACACACCACAGTCACCTTCACTCACCATCTCCAATCTCACACACCACTCCCGTACTCTCAGACACACCACATTCCCCATCACTCACCATCTCCAATCTCACACACCGCTCCCGTACTCTCAGACACACCACATTCCCCATCACTCACCATCTCCAATCTCACACACCACTCCCGTACTCTCAGACACACCACATTCCCCATCACTCACCATCTCCAATCTCACACACCACTCCCGTACTCTCAGACACACCACATTCCCCATCACTCACCATCTCCAATCTCACACACCACTCCCGTACTCTCAGACACACCACATTCCCATCACTCACCATCTCCAATCTCACACCACCACTCCCCGTACTCTCAGACACACCACATTCCCCATCACTCACCATCTCCAATCTCACACACCACTCCCGTACTCTGAGACACACCACATTCCCCATCACTCACATCTCCAATCTCACACACCACTCCCGTACTCTCAGACACACCACTTCCCCATCACTCACCATCTCCAATCTCACACACACTCCCGTACTCTCAGACACACCCACATTCCCATCCTCACATCTCCAATCTCACACACCACTCCCCGTACTCTCAGGACACACCACATTCCCCCATCACTCACCATCTCCAATCTCACCCACCACTCCCGTACTCTCAGACACACACACACCCCATCACTCACCATCTCCATCTCACACACCACTCCCGTACTCTCAGACACACACATTCCCCATCACTCACCATCTCAATCTCACACACCACTCCGTACTCTCAGACACACCACATTCCCCATCACTCACCATCTCCAATCTCACACACACTCCCGTATCTCAGACACACCACATTCCCCATCACTCACCATCTCCAATCTCACACACCGCTCCCGTACTCTCAGACACACCACATTCCCCATCACTCACCATCTCCAATCTCACACACCGCTCCCGTACTCTCAGACACACCACACACCCCATCACTCACCATCTCCAATCTCACACACCACACCCGTACTCTGAGACACACCACATTCCCCATCACTCACCATCTCCAATCTCACACACCATTCCCGTACTCTCAGACACACCACATTCCCCATCACTCACCATCTCCAATCTCACACACCACTCCCGTACTCTCAGACACACCACATTCCCCATCACTCACCATCTCCAATCTCACACACCACTCCCGTACTCTGAGACACACCACATTCCCCATCACTCACCATCTCCAATCTCACACACCACTCCCGTACTCTCAGACACACCACATTCCCCATCACTCACCATCTCCAATCTCACACACCACTCCCGTACTCTCAGACACACCACACACACCATCACTCACCATCTCCAATCTCACACACCGCTCCCGTACTCTCAGACACACACACATCCCATCACTCACCATCTCCAATCTCACACACCACTCCCGTACTCTCAGACACACCACATTCCCCATCACTCACCATCTCCAATCTCACACACCACTCCCGTACTCTCAGACACACCACATTCCCCATCACTCACCATCTCCAATCTCACACACCACTCCCGTACTCTCAGACACACCACATTCCCCATCACTCACCATCTCCAATCTCACACACCACTCCCGTACTCTCAGACACACCACATTCCCCATCACTCACCATCTCCAATCTCACACACCACTCCCGTACTCTCAGACACACCACATTCCCCATCACTCACCATCTCCAATCTCACACACCACTCCCGTACTCTCAGACACACCACATTCCCCATCACTCACCATCTCCAATCTCACACACCACTCCCGTTCTCTCAGACACACCACAGACCCCTTCACTCACCATCTCCAATCTCACACACCACTCCCGTACTCTCAGACACACCACATTCCCCATCACTCACCATCTCCAATCTCACACAACCCACTCCCGTACTCTCAGACACACCACATTCCCCATCACTCACCATCTCCAATCTCACACAACCACACCCGTACTCTCAGACACACCACATTCCCCATCACTCACCATCTCCAATCTCACACACCACTCCCGTACTCTCAGACACACCACATTCCCCATCACTCACCATCTCCAATCTCACACACCACTCCCCGTACTCTCAGACACACCACATTCCCCATCACTCACCTCTCCAATCTCACACACCACTCCCGTACTCTCAGACACACCACATTCCCCATCACTCACCATCTCCAATCTCACACACCACTCCCCCGTACTCTCAGACACAACCACACACCCCTTCACTCACCATCTCCAATCTCACACACCACTCCCGTACTCTGAGACACAACCACATTCCCTTCACTCACCATCTCCAATCTCACACACCACTCCCGTACTCTCAGACACACCACATTCCCCATCACTCACCATCTCCAATCTCACACACCACTCCCGTACTCTCAGACACACCACATTCCCCATCACTCACCATCTCCAATCTCACACACCACTCCCGTACTCTCAGACACACCACATTCCCCATCACTCACCATCTCCAATCTCACACACCACTCCCGTACTCTGAGACACACCACATTCCCCATCACTCACCATCTCCAATCTCACACACCACTCCCGTACTCTCAGACACACCACATTCCCCATCACTCACCATCTCCAATCTCACACACCACTCCCGTACTCTCAGACACACCACACTCCCCATCACTCACCATCTCCAATCTCACACACCACTCCCGTACTCTCAGACACACCACATTCCCCATCACTCACCATCTCCAATCTCACACACCACTCCCGTACTCTCAGACACACCACATTCCCCATCACTCACCATCTCCAATCTCACACACCACTCCCGTACTCTCAGACACACCACATTCCCCATCACTCACCATCTCCAATCTCCACACACCACTCCCGTACTCTCAGACACACCACATTCCCCATCACTCACCATCTCCAAATCTCACACACCACTCCCGTACTCTCAGACACACCACATTCCCATCAATCACCAATCTCCAATCTCACACACCACTCACCGTACTCTCGGACACACCACATTCCCCATCACTCACCATCTCCAATCTCACACACCCTCCCGTACTCTCAGACACACCACAACCCCAATCACTCACCATCTCCTATCTCACTCAACCACTCCCGTAGCTCTCGAGACACACCACATTCCCCATCACTCAACCATCCTCCAATCTCACACAACCACTCCCCGTCTCTACAGAGCACACCACATTCCCCATCACTCACCATCTCCCAATCTCACACACCACTCGTACTCACAGACGAGCAAACACTTTCCCCCATCACTCACCATCTCCAATCTCACACACCGCTCCCGTACTCTCAGACACACCACTCTCCCCTCCACTCACCATCTCCCAATCTCACACAGCACACTCCCGTACTCTCAGACACCACCACATCTCCCATCACTCACCATCTCTATCTCACACACCATTCCCGTACTCTCAGACACACCACATTCCCCATCACTCACCATCTCCAATCTCACACACCACTCCCGTACTCTCAGACACACCACATTCCCCATCACTCACCATCTCCAATCTCACACACCACTCCCGTACTCTCAGACACACCACATTCCCCATCACTCACCATCTCCAATCTCACACACCACTCCCGTACTCTCAGACACACCACATTCCCCATCACTCACCATCTCCAATCTCACACACCACTCCCGTACTCTCAGACACACCACATTCCCCATCACTCACCATCTCCAATCTCACACACCACTCCCGTACTCTCAGACACACCACATTCCCCATCACTCACCATCTCCAATCTCACACACCACTCCCGTACTCTCAGACACACCACATTCCCCATCACTCACCATCTCCAATCTCACACACCACTCCCGTACTCTCAGACACACCACATTCCCCATCACTCACCATCTCCAATCTCACACACCAGCTCCCGTACTCTCAGACACACCACATTCCCCATCACTCACCATCTCCAATCTCACACACCACTCCCGTACTCTCAGACACACCACATTCCCCATCACTCACCATCTCCAATCTCACACACCACTCCCGTACTCTCAGACACACCACATTCCCCATCACTCACCATCTCCAATCTCACACACCACTCCCGTACTCTCAGACACACCACACACCCCATCACTCACCATCTCTAATCTCACACACCACTCCCGTACTCTCAGACACACCACATCCCCATCACTCACCATCTCCAATCTCACACACCACTCCCGTACTCTCAGACACACCACATTCCCCATCACTCACCATCTCCAATCTCACACACCACTCCCGTACTCTCAGACACACCACATTCCCCATCACTCACCATCTCCAATCTCACACACCACTCCCGTACTCTCAGACACACCACATTCCCCATCACTCACCATCTCCAATCTCACACACCACTCCCGTACTCTCAGACACACCACATTCCCCATCACTCACCATCTCCAATCTCACACACCACTCCCGTACTCTCAGACACACCACATTCCCATCACTCACCATCTCCAATCTCACACACCACTCCCGTACTCTCAGACACACCACATTCCCCATCACTCACCATCTCCAATCTCACACACCACTCCCGTACTCTCAGACACACCACATTCCCCATCACTCACCATCTCCAATCTCACACACCACTCCCGTACTCTCAGACACACCACATTCCCCATCACTCACCATCTCCAATCTCACACACCACTCCCGTACTCTCAGACACACCACATTCCCCATCACTCACCATCTCCAATCTCACACACCACTCCCGTACTCTCAGACACACCACATTCCCCATCACTCACCATCTCCAATCTCACACACCACTCCCGTACTCTCAGACACACCACATCCCCATCACTCACCATCTCCAATCTCACACACCATTCCCGTACTCTCAGACACACCACATTCCCCATCACTCACCATCTCCAATCTCACACACCACTCCCGTACTCTCAGACACACCACACACACCTTCACGCACCATCTCCAATCTCACACACCACTCCCGTACTCTCAGACACACCACATTCCCCATCACTCACCATCTCCAATCTCACACACCACTCCCGTACTCTCAGACACACCACATTCCCCATCACTCACCATCTCCAATCTCACACACCACTCCCGTACTCTCAGACACACCACACACCCCATCACTCACCATCTCCAATCTCACACACCACTCCCGTACTCTCAGACACACCACATTCCCCATCACTCACCATCTCCAATCTCACACACCACTCCCGTACTCTCAGACACACCACATTCCCCATCACTCACCATCTCCAATCTCACACACCACTCCCGTACTCTCAGACACACCACATTCCCCATCACTCACCATCTCCAATCTCACACACCACTCCCGTACTCTCAGACACACCACATTCCCCATCACTCACCATCTCCAATCTCACACACCACTCCCGTACTCTCAGACACACCACATTCCCCATCACTCACCATCTCCAATCTCACACACCACTCCCGTACTCTCAGACACACCACATTCCCATCACTCACCATCTCCAATCTCACACACCACTCCCGTACTCTCAGACACACCACATTCCCCATCACTCACCATCTCCAATCTCACACACCACTCCCGTACTCTCAGACACACCACATTCCCCATCACTCACCATCTCCAATCTCACACACCACTCCGTACTCTCAGACACACCACATTTCCCCATCACTCACCATCTCCAATCTCACACACCACTCCCGTACTCTCAGACACACCACATTCCCCATCACTCACCATCTCCAATCTCACACACCACTCCCGTACTCTCAGACACACCACATTCCCATCACTCACCATCTCCAATCTCACACACCGCTCCCGTACTCTCAGACACACCACATTCCCATCACTCACCATCTCCAATCTCACACACCACTCCCGTACTCTCAGACACACCACATTCCCCATCACTCACCATCTCCGATCTCACACACCACTCCCGTACTCTCAGACACACCACATTCCCCATCACTCACCATCTCCAATCTCACACACCGACTCCCGTACTCTCAGACACACCACATTCCCCATCACTCACCATCTCCAATCTCACACACCACTCCCGTACTCTGAGACACACCACATTCCCCATCACTCACCATCTCCAATCTCACACACCACTCCCGTACTCTCGAGACACACCACATTCCCCATCACTCACCATCTCCAATCTCACACACCACTCCCGTACTCTCAGACACACCACATTCCCCATCACTCACCATCTCCAATCTCACACACCACTCCCGTACTCTCAGACACACCACATTCCCCATCACTCACCATCTCCAATCTCACACACCACTCCCGTACTCTCAGACACACCACATTCCCCATCACTCACCATCTCCAATCTCACACACCACTCCCGTACTCTCAGACACACCACATTCCCCATCACTCACCATCTCCAATCTCACACACCACTCCCGTACTCTCAGACACACCACATTCCCCATCACTCACCATCTCCAATCTCACACACCATTCCCGTACTCTCAGACACACCACATTCCCCATCACTCACCATCTCCAATCTCACACACCACTCCCGTACTCTCAGACACACAACACACCCCATCACTCACCATCTCCAATCTCACACACCACTCCCGTACTCTCAGACACACCACATTCCCCATCACTCACCATCTCCAATCTCACACACCACTCCCGTACTCTCAGACACACCACATTCCCCATCACTCGACCATCTCCAATCTCACACACCACTCCCGTACTCAGAGACACACGCACATTCCCCATCACTCACCTCTCCAATCTCACACACCGCTCCAAGTACTCTCAGACACACCACATTCCCCATCACTCACCAGCTCCAATCTCACACACCACTCCCGTACTCTCAGACACACCACATTCCCCTTCACTCACCATCTCCAATCTCACACACCAGCTCAGTACTCTCAGACACATACCACACATTCCCCTTCACTCAGCATCTCCAATCTCACACACCGCTCCCGTACTCTCAGGGGTCAAACCACATTCCCATCACTCACCATCTCCAATCTCACACACCATTCCCGTACTCTCAGACACACCCACATTCCCCATCACTCACCATCTCCAATCTCACACACCATTCCCGTACTCTCAGACACACCACATTCCCCATCCACGCACCATCTTCAATCTCCACCACACCGACTCCCGTACTCTCGAGACACACCACATTCCCCATCACTCACCATCTCCAATCTCACACACCACTCCCGTACTCTCAGACACACCACATTCCCCATCACTCACCATCTCCAATCTCACACACCACTCCCGTACTCTCAGACACACCACATTCACCATCACTCACCATCTCCAATCTCACACACCACTCCCGTACTCTCAGACACAACCACATTCCCCATCACTCACCCATCTCCAATCTCACACACCATTCCCGTACTCTCAGACACACCACATTCCCCATCAATCACCATCTCCCGATCTCACACACCATTCCCGTACTCTCAGATCTCACACACCACTCCCGTACTCTCAGACACACCACATTCCCCATCACTCACCATCTCCAATCTCACACACCACTCCCGTACTCTCAGACACACCACATTCCCCATCACTCACCATCTCCAATCTCACACACCACTCCCGTACTCTCAGACACACCACATTCCCCATCACTCACCATCTCCAATCTCACACACCACTCCCGTACTCTCAGACACACCACATTCCCCATCACTCACCATCTCCAATCTCACACACCACTCCCGTACTCTCAGACACACCACATTCCCCATCACTCACCATCTCCAATCTCACACACCACTCCCGTACTCTCAGACACACCACATTCCCCATCACTCACCATCTCCAATCTCACACACCACTCCCGTACTCTCAGACACACCACATTCCCCATCACTCACCATCTCCAATCTCACACACCACTCCCGTACTCTCAGACACACCACATTCCCCATCACTCACCATCTCCAATCTCACACACCACTCCCGTACTCTCAGACACACCACATTCCCCATCACTCACCATCTCCAATCTCACACACCACTCCCGTACTCTCAGACACACCACATTCCCCATCACTCACCATCTCCAATCTCACACACCACTCCCGTACTCTGACACACACCACATTCCCCATCACTCACCATCTCCAATCTCACACACCACTCCCGTACTCTGAGACACACCACATTCCCCATCACTCACCATCTCCAATCTCACACACCATTCCCGTACTCTCAGACACACCACATTCCCCATCACTCACCATCTCCAATCTCACACACCACTCCCGTACTCTCAGACACACCACATTCCCCATCACTCACCATCTCCAATCTCACACACCACTCCCGTACTCTCAGACACACCACATTCCCCATCACTCACCATCTCCAATCTCACACACCACTCCCGTACTCTCAGACACACCACATTCCCCATCACTCACCATCTCCAATCTCACACACCACTCCCGTACTCTCAGACACACCACACACCCCATCACTCACCATCTCCAATCTCACACACCACTCCCGTACTCTCAGACACACCACATTCCCCATCACTCACCATCTCCAATCTCACACACCACTCCCGTACTCTCAGACACACCACATTCCCCATCACTCACCATCTCCAATCTCACACACCACTCCCGTACTCTCAGACACACCACATTCCCCATCACTCACCATCTCCAATCTCACACACCACTCCCGTACTCTCAGACACACCACATTCCCCATCACTCACCATCTCCAATCTCACACACCACTCCCGTACTCTCAGACACACCACATTCCCCATCACTCACCATCTCCAATCTCACACACCACTCCCGTACTCTCAGACACACCACATTCCCCATCACTCACCATCTCCAATCTCACACACCACTCCCGTACTCTCAGACACACCACATTCCCCATCACTCACCATCTCCAATCTCACACACCACTCCCGTACTCTCAGACACACCACATTCCCCATCACTCACCATCTCCAATCTCACACACCACTCCCGTACTCTCAGACACACCACATTCCCCATCACTCACCATCTCCAATCTCACACACCACTCCCGTACTCTCAGACACACCACATTCCCATCACTCACCATCTCCAATCTCACACACCACTCCCGTACTCTCAGACACACCACATTCCCCATCACTCACCATCTCCAATCTCACACACCACTCCCGTACTCTCAGACACACCACATTCCCCATCACTCACCATCTCCAATCTCACACACCACTCCCGTACTCTCAGACACACCACATTCCCCATCACTCACCATCTCCAATCTCACACACCACTCCCGTACTCTCAGACACACACACACCCCATCACTCACCATCTCCAATCTCACACACCACTCCCGTACTCTCAGACACACCACATTCCCCATCACTCACCATCTCCAATCTCACACACCACTCCCGTACTCTCAGACACACCACATTCCCCATCACTCACCATCTCCAATCTCACACACCACTCCCGTACTCTCAGACACACCACATTCCCCATCACTCACCATCTCCAATCTCACACACCACTCCCGTACTCTCAGACACACCACATTCCCCATCACTCACCATCTCCAATCTCACACACCACTCCCGTACTCTCAGACACACCACATTCCCCATCACTCACCATCTCCAATCTCACACACCACTCCCGTACTCTCAGACACACCACATTCCCCATCACTCACCATCTCCAATCTCACACACCACTCCCGTACTCTCAGACACACCACATTCCCCATCACTCACCATCTCCAATCTCACACACCACTCCCGTACTCTCAGACACACCACATTCCCCATCACTCACCATCTCCAATCTCACACACCACTCCCGTACTCTCAGACACACCACATTCCCCATCACTCACCATCTCCAATCTCACACACCACTCCCGTACTCTCAGACACACCACATTCCCCATCACTCACCATCTCCAATCTCACACACCACTCCCGTACTCTCAGACACACCACATTCCCCATCACTCACCATCTCCAATCTCACACACCACTCCCGTACTCTCAGACACACCACATTCCCCATCACTCACCATCTCCAATCTCACACACCACTC
Source organism: Squalus acanthias (assembly GCA_030390025.1). Classification (NCBI taxonomy): domain Eukaryota; kingdom Metazoa; phylum Chordata; class Chondrichthyes; order Squaliformes; family Squalidae; genus Squalus; species Squalus acanthias. Next base: position 89,342,513 of record CM059429.1, on the reverse strand, counting down.
CCGTACTCTCAGACACACCACATTCCCCATCACTCACCATCTCCAATCTCACACACCACTCCCGTACTCTCAGACACACCACATTCCCCATCACTCACCATCTCCAATCTCACACACCACTCCCGTACTCTCAGACACACCACACACCCCATCACTCACCATCTCCAATCTCACACACCACTCCCGTACTCTCAGACACACCACATTCCCCATCACTCACCATCTCCAATCTCACACACCACTCCCGTACTCTCAGACACACCACATTCCCCATCACTCACCATCTCCAATCTCACACACCACTCCCGTACTCTCAGACACACCACATTCCCCATCACTCACCATCTCCAATCTCACACACCACTCCCGTACTCTCAGACACACCACATTCCCCATCACTCACCATCTCCAATCTCACACACCACTCCCGTACTCTCAGACACACCACATTCCCCATCACTCACCATCTCCAATCTCACACACCACTCCCGTACTCTCAGACACACCACACACCCCATCACTCACCATCTCCAATCTCACACACCACTCCCGTACTCTCAGACACACCACACACCCCATCACTCACCATCTCCAATCTCACACACCACTCCCGTACTCTCAGACACACCACATTCCCCATCACTCACCATCTCCAATCTCACACACCACTCCCGTACTCTCAGACACACCACATTCCCCATCACTCACCATCTCCAATCTCACACACCACTCCCGTACTCTCAGACACACCACATTCCCCATCACTCACCATCTCCAATCTCACACACCACTCCCGTACTCTCAGACACACCACATTCCCCATCACTCACCATCTCCAATCTCACACACCACTCCCGTACTCTCAGACACACCACATTCCCCATCACTCACCATCTCCAATCTCACACACCACTCCCCGTACTCTGAGACACACCACATCCCCATCACTCACCATCTCCAATCTCACACACCACTCCCGTACTCTCAGATACACACATTCCCCATCACTCACCATCTCCAATCTCACACACCACTCCCGTACTCTGACACACACCACATTCCCCATCACTCACCATCTCTAATCTCACACACCACTCCCGTACTCTCAGACACACCACATTCCCCATCACTCACACCATCTCCAATCTCACACACACCACTCCCGTACTCTCAGACACACCACATTCCCCTTCACTCACCATCTCCAATCTCACACACCACTCCCGTAGTCTCAGACACACCACATTCCCCATCACTCACCATCTCCAATCTCACACACCACTCCCGTACTCTCAGACACATCCACATTCCCCATCACTCACATCTCCAATCTCACACACCACTCCCGTACTCTCAGACACACAACACACCCCATCACTCACCATCTCCAATCTCACACACCACTCCCGTACTCTCAGACACACCACATTCCCCATCACTCACCATCTCCAATCTCACACACCACTCCCGTACTCTCAGACACACCACATTCCCCATCACTCACCATCTCCAATCTCACACACCACTCCCGTACTCTCAGACACACCACATTCCCCATCACTCACCATCTCCAATCTCACACACCATTCCCGTACTCTCAGACACACCACATTCCCCATCACTCACCATCTCCAATCTCACACACCACTCCCGTACTCTCAGACACACCACATTCCCCATCACTCACCATCTCCAATCTCACACACCACTCCCGTACTCTCAGACACACCACATTCCCCATCACTCACCATCTCCAATCTCACACACCACTCCCGTACTCTCAGACACACCACATTCCCCATCACTCACCATCTCCAATCTCACACACCACTCCCGTACTCTCAGACACACCACACACCCCATCACTCACCATCTCCAATCTCACACACCACTCCCGTACTCTCAGACACACCACATTCCCCATCACTCACCATCTCCAATCTCACACACCACTCCCGTACTCTCAGACACACCACATTCCCCATCACTCACCATCTCCAATCTCACACACCACTCCCGTACTCTCAGACACACCACATTCCCCATCACTCACCATCTCCAATCTCACACACCACTCCCGTACTCTCAGACACACCACATTCCCCATCACTCACCATCTCCAATCTCACACACCACTCCCGTACTCTCAGACACACCACATTCCCCATCACTCACCATCTCCAATCTCACACACCACTCCCGTACTCTCAGACACACCACATTCCCCATCACTCACCATCTCCAATCTCACACACCACTCCCGTACTCTCAGACACACCACATTCCCCATCACTCACCATCTCCAATCTCACACACCACTCCCGTACTCTCAGACACACCACATTCCCCATCACTCACCATCTCCAATCTCACACACCACTCCCGTACTCTCAGACACACCACATTCCCCATCACTCACCATCTCCAATCTCACACACCACTCCCGTACTCTCAGACACACCACATTCCCCATCACTCACCATCTCCAATCTCACACACCACTCCCGTACTCTCAGACACACCACATTCCCCATCACTCACCATCTCCAATCTCACACACCACTCCCGTACTCTCAGACACACCACATTCCCCATCACTCACCATCTCCAATCTCACACACCACTCCCGTACTCTCAGACACACCACATTCCCCATCACTCACCATCTCCAATCTCACACACCACTCCCGTACTCTCAGACACACCACATTCCCCATCACTCACCATCTCCAATCTCACACACCACTCCCGTACTCTCAGACACACCACATTCCCCATCACTCACCATCTCCAATCTCACACACCACTCCCGTACTCTCAGACACACCACACACCCCATCACTCACCATCTCCAATCTCACACACCACTCCCGTACTCTCAGACACACCACATTCCCCATCACTCACCATCTCCAATCTCACACACCACTCCCGTACTCTCAGACACACCACACACCCCATCACTCACCATCTCCAATCTCACACACCACTCCCGTACTCTCAGACACACCACATTCCCCATCACTCACCATCTCCAATCTCACACACCACTCCCGTACTCTCAGACACACCACATTCCCCATCACTCACCATCTCCAATCTCACACACCACTCCCGTACTCTCAGACACACCACACACCCCATCACTCACCATCTCCAATCTCACACACCACTCCCGTACTCTCAGACACACCACACACCCCATCACTCACCATCTCCAATCTCACACACCACTCCCGTACTCTCAGACACACCACATTCCCCATCACTCACCATCTCCAATCTCACACACCACTCCCGTACTCTCAGACACACCACATTCCCCATCACTCACCATCTCCAATCTCACACACCACTCCCGTACTCTCAGACACACCACATTTCCCATCACTCACCATCTCCAATCTCACACACCACTCCCGTACTCTCAGACACACCACATTCCCCATCACTCACCATCTCCAATCTCACACACCACTCCCGTACTCTCAGACACACCACATTCCCCATCACTCACCATCTCCAATCTCACACACCACTCCCGTACTCTCAGACACACCACATTCCCCATCACTCACCATCTCCAATCTCACACACCACTCCCGTACTCTCAGACACACCACATTCCCCATCACTCACCATCTCCAATCTCACACACCACTCCCGTACTCTCAGACACACCACATTCCCCATCACTCACCATCTCCAATCTCACACACCACTCCCGTACTCTCAGACACACCACATTCCCCATCACTCACCATCTCCAATCTCACACACCACTCCCGTACTCTCAGACACACCACATTCCCCATCACTCACCATCTCCAATCTCACACACCACTCCCGTACTCTCAGACACACCACATTCCCCATCACTCACCATCTCCAATCTCACACACCACTCCCGTACTCTCAGACACACCACATTCCCCATCACTCACCATCTCCAATCTCACACACCACTCCCGTACTCTCAGACACACCACATTCCCCATCACTCACCATCTCCAATCTCACACACCACTCCCGTACTCTCAGACACACCACATTCCCCATCACTCACCATCTCCAATCTCACACACCACTCCCGTACTCTCAGACACACCACATTCCCCATCACTCACCATCTCCAATCTCACACACCACTCCCGTACTCTCAGACACACCACATTCCCCATCACTCACCATCTCCAATCTCACACACCACTCCCGTACTCTCAGACACACCACATTCCCCATCACTCACCATCTCCAATCTCACACACCACTCCCGTACTCTCAGACACACCACATTCCCCATCACTCACCATCTCCAATCTCACACACCACTCCCGTACTCTCAGACACACCACATTCCCCATCACTCACCATCTCCAATCTCACACACCACTCCCGTACTCTCAGACACACCACATTCCCCATCACTCACCATCTCCAATCTCACACACCACTCCCGTACTCTCAGACACACCACATTCCCCATCACTCACCATCTCCAATCTCACACACCACTCCCGTACTCTCAGACACACCACATTCCCCATCACTCACCATCTCCAATCTCACACACCACTCCCGTACTCTCAGACACACCACATTCCCCATCACTCACCATCTCCAATCTCACACACCACTCCCGTACTCTCAGACACACCACATTCCCCATCACTCACCATCTCCAATCTCACACACCACTCCCGTACTCTCAGACACACCACATTCCCCATCACTCACCATCTCCAATCTCACACACCACTCCCGTACTCTCAGACACACCACATTCCCCATCACTCACCATCTCCAATCTCACACACCACTCCCGTACTCTCAGACACACCACATTCCCCATCACTCACCATCTCCAATCTCACACACCACTCCCGTACTCTCAGACACACCACATTCCCCATCACTCACCATCTCCAATCTCACACACCACTCCCGTACTCTCAGACACACCACATTCCCCATCACTCACCATCTCCAATCTCACACACCACTCCCGTACTCTCAGACACACCACATTCCCCATCACTCACCATCTCCAATCTCACACACCACTCCCGTACTCTCAGACACACCACATTCCCCATCACTCACCATCTCCAATCTCACACACCACTCCCGTACTCTCAGACACACCACATTCCCCATCACTCACCATCTCCAATCTCACACACCACTCCCGTACTCTCAGACACACCACATTCCCCATCACTCACCATCTCCAATCTCACACACCACTCCCGTACTCTCAGACACACCACATTCCCCATCACTCACCATCTCCAATCTCACACACCACTCCCGTACTCTCAGACACACCACACACCCCATCACTCACCATCTCCAATCTCACACACCACTCCCGTACTCTCAGACACACCACATTCCCCATCACTCACCATCTCCAATCTCACACACCACTCCCGTACTCTCAGACACACCACATTCCCCATCACTCACCATCTCCAATCTCACACACCACTCCCGTACTCTCAGACACACCACATTCCCCATCACTCACCATCTCCAATCTCACACACCACTCCCGTACTCTCAGACACACCACATTCCCCATCACTCACCATCTCCAATCTCACACACCACTCCCGTACTCTCAGACACACCACATTCCCCATCACTCACCATCTCCAATCTCACACACCACTCCCGTACTCTCAGACACACCACATTCCCCATCACTCACCATCTCCAATCTCACACACCACTCCCGTACTCTCAGACACACCACATTCCCCATCACTCACCATCTCCAATCTCACACACCACTCCCGTACTCTCAGACACACCACATTCCCCATCACTCACCATCTCCAATCTCACACACCACTCCCGTACTCTCAGACACACCACATTCCCCATCACTCACCATCTCCAATCTCACACACCACTCCCGTACTCTCAGACACACCACATTCCCCATCACTCACCATCTCCAATCTCACACACCACTCCCGTACTCTCAGACACACCACATTCCCCATCACTCACCATCTCCAATCTCACACACCACTCCCGTACTCTCAGACACACCACATTCCCCATCACTCACCATCTCCAATCTCACACACCACTCCCGTACTCTCAGACACACCACATTCCCCATCACTCACCATCTCCAATCTCACACACCACTCCCGTACTCTCAGACACACCACATTCCCCATCACTCACCATCTCCAATCTCACACACACTCCCGTACTCTCAGACACACCACATTCCCCATCACTCACCATCTCCAATCTCACACACCACTCCCGTACTCTCAGACACACCACATTCCCCATCACTCACCATCTCCAATCTCACACACCACTCCCGTACTCTCAGACACACCACATTCCCCATCACTCACCATCTCCAATCTCACACACCACTCCCGTACTCTCAGACACACCACATACCCCATCACTCACCATCTCCAATCTCACACACCACTCCCGTACTCTGAGACACACCACATTCCCATCACTCACCATCTCCAACTCACACACCCTTTCCGTACTCTCAGACACACCACATTCCCCATCACTCACCATCTCAATCTCACACACCATTCCCGTACTCTCAGACCACCACATTCCCCATCACTCACCATCTCCAATCTCACACACCACTCCCGTACTCTCAGACACACCACAGCACCCATCACTCACCATCTCCAATCTCACACACCACTCCGTACCTCAGACACACCACACTTCCCATCACTCACCATCTCCAATCTCACACACCACTCCCGTACTCTCAGACACAACCAAATTCCCCATCACTCACCATCTCCAATCTCACACACCACTCCCGTACTCTGAGACACACCATCATTCCCCCATCACTCACCATCTCCAATCTCACACACCACTCCCGTACTCTCAGACACACCACATTCCCCATCACTCACCATCTCCAATCTCACACACCACTCCCGTACTCTCAGACACACCACATTCCCCATCACTCACCATCTCCAATCTCACACACCACTCCCGTACTCTCAGACACACCACATTCCCCATCACTCACCATCTCCAATCTCACACACCACTCCCGTACTCTCAGACACACCACATTCCCCATCACTCACCATCTCCAATCTCACACACCACTCCCGTACTCTCAGACACACCACACACCCCATCACTCACCATCTCCAATCTCACACACCACTCCCGTACTCTCAGACACACCACATTCCCCATCACTCACCATCTCCAATCTCACACACCACTCCCGTACTCTCAGACACACCACATTCCCCATCACTCACCATCTCCAATCTCACACACCACTCCCGTACTCTCAGACACACCACATTCCCCATCACTCACCATCTCCAATCTCACACACCACTCCCGTACTCTCAGACACACCACATTCCCCATCACTCACCATCTCCAATCTCACACACCACTCCCGTACTCTCAGACACACCACATTCCCCATCACTCACCATCTCCAATCTCACACACCACTCCCGTACTCTCAGACACACCACATTCCCCATCACTCACCATCTCCAATCTCACACACCACTCCCGTACTCTCAGACACACCACATTCCCCATCACTCACCATCTCCAATCTCACACACCACTCCCGTACTCTCAGACACACCACATTCCCCATCACTCACCATCTCCAATCTCACACACCACTCCCGTACTCTCAGACACACCACATTCCCCATCACTCACCATCTCCAATCTCACACACCACTCCCGTACTCTCAGACACACCACATTCCCCATCACTCACCATCTCCAATCTCACACACCACTCCCGTACTCTCAGACACACCACATTCCCCATCACTCACCATCTCCAATCTCACACACCACTCCCGTACTCTCAGACACACCACACACCCCATCACTCACCATCTCCAATCTCACACACCACTCCCGTACTCTCAGACACACCACATTCCCCATCACTCACCATCTCCAATCTCACACACCACTCCCGTACTCTCAGACACACCACATTCCCCATCACTCACCATCTCCAATCTCACACACCACTCCCGTACTCTCAGACACACCACATTCCCCATCACTCACCATCTCCAATCTCACACACCACTCCCGTACTCTCAGACACACCACATTCCCCATCACTCACCATCTCCAATCTCACACACCACTCCCGTACTCTCAGACACACCACATTCCCCATCACTCACCATCTCCAATCTCACACACCACTCCCGTACTCTCAGACACACCACATTCCCCATCACTCACCATCTCCAATCTCACACACCACTCCCGTACTCTCAGACACACCACATTCCCCATCACTCACCATCTCCAATCTCACACACCACTCCCGTACTCTCAGACACACCACATTCCCCATCACTCACCATCTCCAATCTCACACACCACTCCCGTACTCTCAGACACACCACATTCCCCATCACTCACCATCTCCAATCTCACACACCACTCCCGTACTCTCAGACACACCACATTCCCCATCACTCACCATCTCCAATCTCACACACCACTCCCGTACTCTCAGACACACCACATTCCCCATCACTCACCATCTCCAATCTCACACACCACTCCCGTACTCTCAGACACACCACATTCCCCATCACTCACCATCTCCAATCTCACACACCACTCCCGTACTCTCAGACACACCACATTCCCCATCACTCACCATCTCCAATCTCACACACCACTCCCGTACTCTCAGACACACCACATTCCCCATCACTCACCATCTCCAATCTCACACACCACTCCCGTACTCTCAGACACACCACATTCCCCATCACTCACCATCTCCAATCTCACACACCACTCCCGTACTCTCAGACACACCACATTCCCCATCACTCACCATCTCCAATCTCACACACCACTCCCGTACTCTCAGACACACCACATTCCCCATCACTCACCATCTCCAATCTCACACACCACTCCCGTACTCTCAGACACACCACATTCCCCATCACTCACCATCTCCAATCTCACACACCACTCCCGTACTCTCAGACACACCACATTCCCCATCACTCACCATCTCCAATCTCACACACCACTCCCGTACTCTCAGACACACCACATTCCCCATCACTCACCATCTCCAATCTCACACACCACTCCCGTACTCTCAGACACACCACATTCCCCATCACTCACCATCTCCAATCTCACACACCACTCCCGTACTCTCAGACACACCACATTCCCCATCACTCACCATCTCCAATCTCACACACCACTCCCGTACTCTCAGACACACCACATTCCCCATCACTCACCATCTCCAATCTCACACACCACTCCCGTACTCTCAGACACACCACATTCCCCATCACTCACCATCTCCAATCTCACACACCACTCCCGTACTCTCAGACACACCACATTCCCCATCACTCACCATCTCCAATCTCACACACCACTCCCGTACTCTCAGACACACCACATTCCCCATCACTCACCATCTCCAATCTCACACACCACTCCCGTACTCTCAGACACACCACATTCCCCATCACTCACCATCTCCAATCTCACACACCACTCCCGTACTCTCAGACACACCACATTCCCCATCACTCACCATCTCCAATCTCACACACCACTCCCGTACTCTCAGACACACCACATTCCCCATCACTCACCATCTCCAATCTCACACACCACTCCCGTACTCTCAGACACACCACATTCCCCATCACTCACCATCTCCAATCTCACACACCACTCCCGTACTCTCAGACACACCACATTCCCCATCACTCACCATCTCCAATCTCACACACCACTCCCGTACTCTCAGACACACCACATTCCCCATCACTCACCATCTCCAATCTCACACACCACTCCCGTACTCTCAGACACACCACATTCCCCATCACTCACCATCTCCAATCTCACACACCACTCCCGTACTCTCAGACACACCACATTCCCCATCACTCACCATCTCCAATCTCACACACCACTCCCGTACTCTCAGACACACCACATTCCCCATCACTCACCATCTCCAATCTCACACACCACTCCCGTACTCTCAGACACACCACATTCCCCATCACTCACCATCTCCAATCTCACACACCACTCCCGTACTCTCAGACACACCACATTCCCCATCACTCACCATCTCCAATCTCACACACCACTCCCGTACTCTCAGACACACCACATTCCCCATCACTCACCATCTCCAATCTCACACACCACTCCCGTACTCTCAGACACACCACATTCCCCATCACTCACCATCTCCAATCTCACACACCACTCCCGTACTCTCAGACACACCACATTCCCCATCACTCACCATCTCCAATCTCACACACCACTCCCGTACTCTCAGACACACCACATTCCCCATCACTCACCATCTCCAATCTCACACACCACTCCCGTACTCTCAGACACACCACATTCCCCATCACTCACCATCTCCAATCTCACACACCACTCCCGTACTCTCAGACACACCACATTCCCCATCACTCACCATCTCCAATCTCACACACCACTCCCGTACTCTCAGACACACCACATTCCCCATCACTCACCATCTCCAATCTCACACACCACTCCCGTACTCTCAGACACACCACATTCCCCATCACTCACCATCTCCAATCTCACACACCACTCCCGTACTCTCAGACACACCACATTCCCCATCACTCACCATCTCCAATCTCACACACCACTCCCGTACTCTCAGACACACCACATTCCCATCACTCACCATCTCCAATCTCACACACCACTCCCGTACTCTCAGACACACCACATTCCCCATCACTCACCATCTCCAATCTCACACACCACTCCCGTACTCTCAGACACACCACATTCCCCATCACTCACCATCTCCAATCTCACACACCACTCCCGTACTCTCAGACACACCACATTCCCCATCACTCACCATCTCCAATCTCACACACCACTCCCGTACTCTCAGACACACCACATTCCCCATCACTCACCATCTCCAATCTCACACACCACTCCCGTACTCTCAGACACACCACATTCCCCATCACTCACCATCTCCAATCTCACACACCACTCCCGTACTCTCAGACACACCACATTCCCCATCACTCACCATCTCCAATCTCACACACCACTCCCGTACTCTCAGACACACCACATTCCCCATCACTCACCATCTCCAATCTCACACACCACTCCCGTACTCTCAGACACACCACACACCCCATCACTCACCATCTCCAATCTCACACACCACTCCCGTACTCTCAGACACACCACATTCCCCATCACTCACCATCTCCAATCTCACACACCACTCCCGTACTCTCAGACACACCACATTCCCCATCACTCACCATCTCCAATCTCACACACCACTCCCGTACTCTCAGACACACCACATTCCCCATCACTCACCATCTCCAATCTCACACACCACTCCCGTACTCTCAGACACACCACATTCCCCATCACTCACCATCTCCAATCTCACACACCACTCCCGTACTCTCAGACACACCACATTCCCCATCACTCACCATCTCCAATCTCACACACCACTCCCGTACTCTCAGACACACCACATTCCCCATCACTCACCATCTCCAATCTCACACACCACTCCCGTACTCTCAGACACACCACATTCCCCATCACTCACCATCTCCAATCTCACACACCACTCCCGTACTCTCAGACACACCACATTCCCCATCACTCACCATCTCCAATCTCACACACCACTCCCGTACTCTCAGACACACCACATTCCCCATCACTCACCATCTCCAATCTCACACACCACTCCCGTACTCTCAGACACACCACATTCCCCATCACTCACCATCTCCAATCTCACACACCACTCCCGTACTCTCAGACACACCACATTCCCCATCACTCACCATCTCCAATCTCACACACCACTCCCGTACTCTCAGACACACCACATTCCCCATCACTCACCATCTCCAATCTCACACACCACTCCCGTACTCTCAGACACACCACATTCCCCATCACTCACCATCTCCAATCTCACACACCACTCCCGTACTCTCAGACACACCACATTCCCCATCACTCACCATCTCCAATCTCACACACCACTCCCGTACTCTCAGACACACCACATTCCCCATCACTCACCATCTCCAATCTCACACACCACTCCCGTACTCTCAGACACACCACATTCCCCATCACTCACCATCTCCAATCTCACACACCACTCCCGTACTCTCAGACACACCACATTCCCCATCACTCACCATCTCCAATCTCACACACCACTCCCGTACTCTCAGACACACCACATTCCCCATCACTCACCATCTCCAATCTCACACACCACTCCCGTACTCTCAGACACACCACATTCCCCATCACTCACCATCTCCAATCTCACACACCACTCCCGTACTCTCAGACACACCACATTCCCCATCACTCACCATCTCCAATCTCACACACCACTCCCGTACTCTCAGACACACCACATTCCCCATCACTCACCATCTCCAATCTCACACACCACTCCCGTACTCTCAGACACACCACATTCCCCATCACTCACCATCTCCAATCTCACACACCACTCCCGTACTCTCAGACACACCACATTCCCCATCACTCACCATCTCCAATCTCACACACCACTCCCGTACTCTCAGACACACCACATTCCCCATCACTCACCATCTCCAATCTCACACACCACTCCCGTACTCTCAGACACACCACATTCCCCATCACTCACCATCTCCAATCTCACACACCACTCCCGTACTCTCAGACACACCACATTCCCCATCACTCACCATCTCCAATCTCACACACCACTCCCGTACTCTCAGACACACCACATTCCCCATCACTCACCATCTCCAATCTCACACACCACTCCCGTACTCTCAGACACACCACATTCCCCATCACTCACCATCTCCAATCTCACACACCACTCCCGTACTCTCAGACACACCACATTCCCCATCACTCACCATCTCCAATCTCACACACCACTCCCGTACTCTCAGACACACCACATTCCCCATCACTCACCATCTCCAATCTCACACACCACTCCCGTACTCTCAGACACACCACATTCCCCATCACTCACCATCTCCAATCTCACACACCACTCCCGTACTCTCAGACACACCACATTCCCCATCACTCACCATCTCCAATCTCACACACCACTCCCGTACTCTCAGACACACCACATTCCCCATCACTCACCATCTCCAATCTCACACACCACTCCCGTACTCTCAGACACACCACATTCCCCATCACTCACCATCTCCAATCTCACACACCACTCCCGTACTCTCAGACACACCACATTCCCCATCACTCACCATCTCCAATCTCACACACCACTCCCGTACTCTCAGACACACCACATTCCCCATCACTCACCATCTCCAATCTCACACACCACTCCCGTACTCTCAGACACACCACATTCCCCATCACTCACCATCTCCAATCTCACACACCACTCCCGTACTCTCAGACACACCACATTCCCCATCACTCACCATCTCCAATCTCACACACCACTCCCGTACTCTCAGACACACCACATTCCCCATCACTCACCATCTCCAATCTCACACACCACTCCCGTACTCTCAGACACACCACATTCCCCATCACTCACCATCTCCAATCTCACACACCACTCCCGTACTCTCAGACACACCACATTCCCCATCACTCACCATCTCCAATCTCACACACCACTCCCGTACTCTCAGACACACCACATTCCCCATCACTCACCATCTCCAATCTCACACACCACTCCCGTACTCTCAGACACACCACATTCCCCATCACTCACCATCTCCAATCTCACACACCACTCCCGTACTCTCAGACACACCACATTCCCCATCACTCACCATCTCCAATCTCACACACCACTCCCGTACTCTCAGACACACCACATTCCCCATCACTCACCATCTCCAATCTCACACACCACTCCCGTACTCTCAGACACACCACATTCCCCATCACTCACCATCTCCAATCTCACACACCACTCCCGTACTCTCAGACACACCACATTCCCCATCACTCACCATCTCCAATCTCACACACCACTCCCGTACTCTCAGACACACCACATTCCCCATCACTCACCATCTCCAATCTCACACACCACTCCCGTACTCTCAGACACACCACATTCCCCATCACTCACCATCTCCAATCTCACACACCACTCCCGTACTCTCAGACACACCACATTCCCCATCACTCACCATCTCCAATCTCACACACCACTCCCGTACTCTCAGACACACCACATTCCCCATCACTCACCATCTCCAATCTCACACACCACTCCCGTACTCTCAGACACACCACATTCCCCATCACTCACCATCTCCAATCTCACACACCACTCCCGTACTCTCAGACACACCACATTCCCCATCACTCACCATCTCCAATCTCACACACCACTCCCGTACTCTCAGACACACCACATTCCCCATCACTCACCATCTCCAATCTCACACACCACTCCCGTACTCTCAGACACACCACATTCCCCATCACTCACCATCTCCAATCTCACACACCACTCCCGTACTCTCAGACACACCACATTCCCCATCACTCACCATCTCCAATCTCACACACCACTCCCGTACTCTCAGACACACCACATTCCCCATCACTCACCATCTCCAATCTCACACACCACTCCCGTACTCTCAGACACACCACATTCCCCATCACTCACCATCTCCAATCTCACACACCACTCCCGTACTCTCAGACACACCACATTCCCCATCACTCACCATCTCCAATCTCACACACCACTCCCGTACTCTCAGACACACCACATTCCCCATCACTCACCATCTCCAATCTCACACACCACTCCCGTACTCTCAGACACACCACATTCCCCATCACTCACCATCTCCAATCTCACACACCACTCCCGTACTCTCAGACACACCACATTCCCCATCACTCACCATCTCCAATCTCACACACCACTCCCGTACTCTCAGACACACCACATTCCCCATCACTCACCATCTCCAATCTCACACACCACTCCCGTACTCTCAGACACACCACACCCCATCACTCACCATCTCCAATCTCACACACCACTCCCGTACTCTCAGACACACCACATTCCCCATCACTCACCATCTCCAATCTCACACACCACTCCCGTACTCTCAGACACACCACATTCCCCATCACTCACCATCTCCAATCTCACACACCACTCCCGTACTCTCAGACACACCACATTCCCCATCACTCACCATCTCCAATCTCACACACCACTCCCGTACTCTCAGACACACCACATTCCCCATCACTCACCATCTCCAATCTCACACACCACTCCCGTACTCTCAGACACACCACATTCCCCATCACTCACCATCTCCAATCTCACACACCACTCCCGTACTCTCAGACACACCACATTCCCCATCACTCACCATCTCCAATCTCACACACCACTCCCGTACTCTCAGACACACCACATTCCCCATCACTCACCATCTCCAATCTCACACACCACTCCCGTACTCTCAGACACACCACATTCCCCATCACTCACCATCTCCAATCTCACACACCACTCCCGTACTCTCAGACACACCACATTCCCCATCACTCACCATCTCCAATCTCACACACCACTCCCGTACTCTCAGACACACCACATTCCCCATCACTCACCATCTCCAATCTCACACACCACTCCCGTACTCTCAGACACACCACATTCCCCATCACTCACCATCTCCAATCTCACACACCACTCCCGTACTCTCAGACACACCACATTCCCCATCACTCACCATCTCCAATCTCACACACCACTCCCGTACTCTCAGACACACCACATTCCCCATCACTCACCATCTCCAATCTCACACACCACTCCCGTACTCTCAGACACACCACATTCCCCATCACTCACCATCTCCAATCTCACACACCACTCCCGTACTCTCAGACACACCACATTCCCCATCACTCACCATCTCCAATCTCACACACCACTCCCGTACTCTCAGACACACCACATTCCCCATCACTCACCATCTCCAATCTCACACACCACTCCCGTACTCTCAGACACACCACATTCCCCATCACTCACCATCTCCAATCTCACACACCACTCCCGTACTCTCAGACACACCACATTCCCCATCACTCACCATCTCCAATCTCACACACCACTCCCGTACTCTCAGACACACCACATTCCCCATCACTCACCATCTCCAATCTCACACACCACTCCCGTACTCTCAGACACACCACATTCCCCATCACTCACCATCTCCAATCTCACACACCACTCCCGTACTCTCAGACACACCACATTCCCCATCACTCACCATCTCCAATCTCACACACCACTCCCGTACTCTCAGACACACCACATTCCCCATCACTCACCATCTCCAATCTCACACACCACTCCCGTACTCTCAGACACACCACATTCCCCATCACTCACCATCTCCAATCTCACACACCACTCCCGTACTCTCAGACACACCACATTCCCCATCACTCACCATCTCCAATCTCACACACCACTCCCGTACTCTCAGACACACCACATTCCCCATCACTCACCATCTCCAATCTCACACACCACTCCCGTACTCTCAGACACACCACATTCCCCATCACTCACCATCTCCAATCTCACACACCACTCCCGTACTCTCAGACACACCACATTCCCCATCACTCACCATCTCCAATCTCACACACCACTCCCGTACTCTCAGACACACCACATTCCCCATCACTCACCATCTCCAATCTCACACACCACTCCCGTACTCTCAGACACACCACATTCCCCATCACTCACCATCTCCAATCTCACACACCACTCCCGTACTCTCAGACACACCACATTCCCCATCACTCACCATCTCCAATCTCACACACCACTCCCGTACTCTCAGACACACCACATTCCCCATCACTCACCATCTCCAATCTCACACACCACTCCCGTACTCTCAGACACACCACATTCCCCATCACTCACCATCTCCAATCTCACACACCACTCCCGTACTCTCAGACACACCACATTCCCCATCACTCACCATCTCCAATCTCACACACCACTCCCGTACTCTCAGACACACCACATTCCCCATCACTCACCATCTCCAATCTCACACACCACTCCCGTACTCTCAGACACACCACATTCCCCATCACTCACCATCTCCAATCTCACACACCACTCCCGTACTCTCAGACACACCACATTCCCCATCACTCACCATCTCCAATCTCACACACCACTCCCGTACTCTCAGACACACCACATTCCCCATCACTCACCATCTCCAATCTCACACACCACTCCCGTACTCTCAGACACACCACATTCCCCATCACTCACCATCTCCAATCTCACACACCACTCCCGTACTCTCAGACACACCACATTCCCCATCACTCACCATCTCCAATCTCACACACCACTCCCGTACTCTCAGACACACCACATTCCCCATCACTCACCATCTCCAATCTCACACACCACTCCCGTACTCTCAGACACACCACATTCCCCATCACTCACCATCTCCAATCTCACACACCACTCCCGTACTCTCAGACACACCACATTCCCCATCACTCACCATCTCCAATCTCACACACCACTCCCGTACTCTCAGACACACCACATTCCCCATCACTCACCATCTCCAATCTCACACACCACTCCCGTACTCTCAGACACACCACATTCCCCATCACTCACCATCTCCAATCTCACACACCACTCCCGTACTCTCAGACACACCACATTCCCCATCACTCACCATCTCCAATCTCACACACCACTCCCGTACTCTCAGACACACCACATTCCCCATCACTCACCATCTCCAATCTCACACACCACTCCCGTACTCTCAGACACACCACATTCCCCATCACTCACCATCTCCAATCTCACACACCACTCCCGTACTCTCAGACACACCACATTCCCCATCACTCACCATCTCCAATCTCACACACCACTCCCGTACTCTCAGACACACCACATTCCCCATCACTCACCATCTCCAATCTCACACACCACTCCCGTACTCTCAGACACACCACATTCCCCATCACTCACCATCTCCAATCTCACACACCACTCCCGTACTCTCAGACACACCACATTCCCCATCACTCACCATCTCCAATCTCACACACCACTCCCGTACTCTCAGACACACCACATTCCCCATCACTCACCATCTCCAATCTCACACACCACTCCCGTACTCTCAGACACACCACATTCCCCATCACTCACCATCTCCAATCTCACACACCACTCCCGTACTCTCAGACACACCACATTCCCCATCACTCACCATCTCCAATCTCACACACCACTCCCGTACTCTCAGACACACCACATTCCCCATCACTCACCATCTCCAATCTCACACACCACTCCCGTACTCTCAGACACACCACATTCCCCATCACTCACCATCTCCAATCTCACACACCACTCCCGTACTCTCAGACACACCACATTCCCCATCACTCACCATCTCCAATCTCACACACCACTCCCGTACTCTCAGACACACCACATTCCCCATCACTCACCATCTCCAATCTCACACACCACTCCCGTACTCTCAGACACACCACATTCCCCATCACTCACCATCTCCAATCTCACACACCACTCCCGTACTCTCAGACACACCACATTCCCCATCACTCACCATCTCCAATCTCACACACCACTCCCGTACTCTCAGACACACCACATTCCCCATCACTCACCATCTCCAATCTCACACACCACTCCCGTACTCTCAGACACACCACATTCCCCATCACTCACCATCTCCAATCTCACACACCACTCCCGTACTCTCAGACACACCACATTCCCCATCACTCACCATCTCCAATCTCACACACCACTCCCGTACTCTCAGACACACCACATTCCCCATCACTCACCATCTCCAATCTCACACACCACTCCCGTACTCTCAGACACACCACATTCCCCATCACTCACCATCTCCAATCTCACACACCACTCCCGTACTCTCAGACACACCACATTCCCCATCACTCACCATCTCCAATCTCACACACCACTCCCGTACTCTCAGACACACCACATTCCCCATCACTCACCATCTCCAATCTCACACACCACTCCCGTACTCTCAGACACACCACATTCCCCATCACTCACCATCTCCAATCTCACACACCACTCCCGTACTCTCAGACACACCACATTCCCCATCACTCACCATCTCCAATCTCACACACCACTCCCGTACTCTCAGACACACCACATTCCCCATCACTCACCATCTCCAATCTCACACACCACTCCCGTACTCTCAGACACACCACATTCCCCATCACTCACCATCTCCAATCTCACACACCACTCCCGTACTCTCAGACACACCACATTCCCCATCACTCACCATCTCCAATCTCACACACCACTCCCGTACTCTCAGACACACCACATTCCCCATCACTCACCATCTCCAATCTCACACACCACTCCCGTACTCTCAGACACACCACATTCCCCATCACTCACCATCTCCAATCTCACACACCACTCCCGTACTCTCAGACACACCACACACCCCATCACTCACCATCTCCAATCTCACACACCACTCCCGTACTCTCAGACACACCACATTCCCCATCACTCACCATCTCCAATCTCACACACCACTCCCGTACTCTCAGACACACCACATTCCCCATCACTCACCATCTCCAATCTCACACACCACTCCCGTACTCTCAGACACACCACATTCCCCATCACTCACCATCTCCAATCTCACACACCACTCCCGTACTCTCAGACACACCACATTCCCCATCACTCACCATCTCCAATCTCACACACCACTCCCGTACTCTCAGACACACCACATTCCCCATCACTCACCATCTCCAATCTCACACACCACTCCCGTACTCTCAGACACACCACATTCCCCATCACTCACCATCTCCAATCTCACACACCACTCCCGTACTCTCAGACACACCACATTCCCCATCACTCACCATCTCCAATCTCACACACCACTCCCGTACTCTCAGACACACCACATTCCCCATCACTCACCATCTCCAATCTCACACACCACTCCCGTACTCTCAGACACACCACATTCCCCATCACTCACCATCTCCAATCTCACACACCACTCCCGTACTCTCAGACACACCACATTCCCCATCACTCACCATCTCCAATCTCACACACCACTCCCGTACTCTCAGACACACCACATTCCCCATCACTCACCATCTCCAATCTCACACACCACTCCCGTACTCTCAGACACACCACATTCCCCATCACTCACCATCTCCAATCTCACACACCACTCCCGTACTCTCAGACACACCACATTCCCCATCACTCACCATCTCCAATCTCACACACCACTCCCGTACTCTCAGACACACCACATTCCCCATCACTCACCATCTCCAATCTCACACACCACTCCCGTACTCTCAGACACACCACATTCCCCATCACTCACCATCTCCAATCTCACACACCACTCCCGTACTCTCAGACACACCACATTCCCCATCACTCACCATCTCCAATCTCACACACCACTCCCGTACTCTCAGACACACCACATTCCCCATCACTCACCATCTCCAATCTCACACACCACTCCCGTACTCTCAGACACACCACATTCCCCATCACTCACCATCTCCAATCTCACACACCACTCCCGTACTCTCAGACACACCACATTCCCCATCACTCACCATCTCCAATCTCACACACCACTCCCGTACTCTCAGACACACCACATTCCCCATCACTCACCATCTCCAATCTCACACACCACTCCCGTACTCTCAGACACACCACATTCCCCATCACTCACCATCTCCAATCTCACACACCACTCCCGTACTCTCAGACACACCACATTCCCCATCACTCACCATCTCCAATCTCACACACCACTCCCGTACTCTCAGACACACCACATTCCCCATCACTCACCATCTCCAATCTCACACACCACTCCCGTACTCTCAGACACACCACATTCCCCATCACTCACCATCTCCAATCTCACACACCACTCCCGTACTCTCAGACACACCACATTCCCCATCACTCACCATCTCCAATCTCACACACCACTCCCGTACTCTCAGACACACCACATTCCCCATCACTCACCATCTCCAATCTCACACACCACTCCCGTACTCTCAGACACACCACATTCCCCATCACTCACCATCTCCAATCTCACACACCACTCCCGTACTCTCAGACACACCACATTCCCCATCACTCACCATCTCCAATCTCACACACCACTCCCGTACTCTCAGACACACCACATTCCCCATCACTCACCATCTCCAATCTCACACACCACTCCCGTACTCTCAGACACACCACATTCCCCATCACTCACCATCTCCAATCTCACACACCACTCCCGTACTCTCAGACACACCACATTCCCCATCACTCACCATCTCCAATCTCACACACCACTCCCGTACTCTCAGACACACCACATTCCCCATCACTCACCATCTCCAATCTCACACACCACTCCCGTACTCTCAGACACACCACATTCCCCATCACTCACCATCTCCAATCTCACACACCACTCCCGTACTCTCAGACACACCACATTCCCCATCACTCACCATCTCCAATCTCACACACCACTCCCGTACTCTCAGACACACCACATTCCCCATCACTCACCATCTCCAATCTCACACACCACTCCCGTACTCTCAGACACACCACATTCCCCATCACTCACCATCTCCAATCTCACACACCACTCCCGTACTCTCAGACACACCACATTCCCCATCACTCACCATCTCCAATCTCACACACCACTCCCGTACTCTCAGACACACCACATTCCCCATCACTCACCATCTCCAATCTCACACACCACTCCCGTACTCTCAGACACACCACATTCCCCATCACTCACCATCTCCAATCTCACACACCACTCCCGTACTCTCAGACACACCACATTCCCCATCACTCACCATCTCCAATCTCACACACCACTCCCGTACTCTCAGACACACCACATTCCCCATCACTCACCATCTCCAATCTCACACACCACTCCCGTACTCTCAGACACACCACATTCCCCATCACTCACCATCTCCAATCTCACACACCACTCCCGTACTCTCAGACACACCACATTCCCCATCACTCACCATCTCCAATCTCACACACCACTCCCGTACTCTCAGACACACCACATTCCCCATCACTCACCATCTCCAATCTCACACACCACTCCCGTACTCTCAGACACACCACATTCCCCATCACTCACCATCTCCAATCTCACACACCACTCCCGTACTCTCAGACACACCACATTCCCCATCACTCACCATCTCCAATCTCACACACCACTCCCGTACTCTCAGACACACCACATTCCCCATCACTCACCATCTCCAATCTCACACACCACTCCCGTACTCTCAGACACACCACATTCCCCATCACTCACCATCTCCAATCTCACACACCACTCCCGTACTCTCAGACACACCACATTCCCCATCACTCACCATCTCCAATCTCACACACCACTCCCGTACTCTCAGACACACCACATTCCCCATCACTCACCATCTCCAATCTCACACACCACTCCCGTACTCTCAGACACACCACATTCCCCATCACTCACCATCTCCAATCTCACACACCACTCCCGTACTCTCAGACACACCACATTCCCCATCACTCACCATCTCCAATCTCACACACCACTCCCGTACTCTCAGACACACCACATTCCCCATCACTCACCATCTCCAATCTCACACACCACTCCCGTACTCTCAGACACACCACATTCCCCATCACTCACCATCTCCAATCTCACACACCACTCCCGTACTCTCAGACACACCACATTCCCCATCACTCACCATCTCCAATCTCACACACCACTCCCGTACTCTCAGACACACCACATTCCCCATCACTCACCATCTCCAATCTCACACACCACTCCCGTACTCTCAGACACACCACATTCCCCATCACTCACCATCTCCAATCTCACACACCACTCCCGTACTCTCAGACACACCACATTCCCCATCACTCACCATCTCCAATCTCACACACCACTCCCGTACTCTCAGACACACCACATTCCCCATCACTCACCATCTCCAATCTCACACACCACTCCCGTACTCTCAGACACACCACATTCCCCATCACTCACCATCTCCAATCTCACACACCACTCCCGTACTCTCAGACACACCACATTCCCCATCACTCACCATCTCCAATCTCACACACCACTCCCGTACTCTCAGACACACCACATTCCCCATCACTCACCATCTCCAATCTCACACACCACTCCCGTACTCTCAGACACACCACATTCCCCATCACTCACCATCTCCAATCTCACACACCACTCCCGTACTCTCAGACACACCACATTCCCCATCACTCACCATCTCCAATCTCACACACCACTCCCGTACTCTCAGACACACCACATTCCCCATCACTCACCATCTCCAATCTCACACACCACTCCCGTACTCTCAGACACACCACATTCCCCATCACTCACCATCTCCAATCTCACACACCACTCCCGTACTCTCAGACACACCACATTCCCCATCACTCACCATCTCCAATCTCACACACCACTCCCGTACTCTCAGACACAACACCATCCCCACACTCATCATCTCCAATCTCACACACCACTCCCGTACTCTCAGACACACCACAGTCCCCATTCACTCACCATCTCCTAACTCTCACACCACCAATCCCTGTACTCTCTGACTCACCACCTTCCCATCCCTCACCATCTCCAATCTCAGACACCACTCCCGTACTCTCCAGACACACCACATTGCCCCATCACTCACCATCTCCAATCTCACATCACCACTCCCAGTACTCCTCTGACACACCACATCCCCATCACTCACCATCTCCAATCTCACACACCACTCCCTACTCATCACAACCCACATTCCCCATCACTCACCATCTCCAATCTCACACACCACTCCCGTACTCTCAGACACACCACATTCCCCCATCACTCACCATCTCCATCTCACACACCATTCCGTACTCTCAGACACACCACATTCCATCACTCACCATCTCCAATCTCACACACCACTCCCGTACTCTCAGACACACCACATCCCCATCACTCACCATCTCCAATCTCACACACCCTCCCGTACTCTCAGACACACCACACTCCCCATCACTCACCATCTCCAATCTCACACACCACTCCCGTACTCTCAGACACACCACATTCCCCATCACTCACCATCTCCAATCTCACACACCATTCCCGTACTCTCAGACACACCACATTCCCATCACTCACCATCTCCAATCTCACACACCACTCCCGTACTCTCAGACACACCCCACATTCCCCATCACTCACCATCTCCAATCTCACACAGCCACTCCCGTACTCTCAGACACACCACACTCCCCATCACTCACCATCTCCAATCTCACACACCACTCCCGTACTCTCAGACACACCAACACTCCCCATCACTCACCATCTCCAATCTCACACACCACTCCCGTACTTCTCAGACACACCACATTCCCCATCACTCACCATCTCCAATCTCACACACCGCTCCAGTACTCTCAGACACACCACACTTCCCCATCACTCACCATCTCCAATCTCACACACCACTCCCGTACTCTCAGACACACCACATTCCCCATCACTCACCATCTCCAATCTCACACACCGCTCCCGTACTCTCAGACACACCACATTCCCCATCACTCACCATCTCCAATCTCACACACCACTCCCGTACTCTCAGACACACCACATTCCCCATCACTCACCATCTCCAATCTCACACACCACTCCCGTACTCTCAGACACACCACATTCCCCATCACTCACCATCTCCATCTCACACACCACTCCCGTACTCTGAGACACACCACATTCCCCATCACTCACCATCTCCAATCTCACACACCACTCCGTACTCTCAGACACACCACATTCCCCATCACTCACCATCTCCAATCTCACACACCACTCCCGTACTCTCAGACACACCACATTCCCCATCACTCACCATCTCCAATCTCACACACCACTCCCGTACTCTGAGACACACCACATTCCCCATCACTCACCATCTCCAATCTCACACACCATCCCGTACTCTCAGACACACCACATTCCCCATCACTCACCATCTCCAATCTCACACACCACTCCCGTACTCTCAGACACACCACATTCCCCATCACTCACCATCTCCAATCTCACACACCACTCCCGTACTCTCAGACACACCACATTCCCCATCACTCACCATCTCCAATCTCACACACCACTCCCGTACTCTCAGACACACCACATTCCCCATCACTCACCATCTCCAATCTCACACACCACTCCCGTACTCTCAGACACACCACACATTCCCCATCACTCACCATCTCCAATCTCACACACCACTCCCGTACTCTCAGACACACCACATTCCCCATCACTCACCATCTCCAATCTCACACACCACTCCCGTACTCTCAGACACACCACATTCCCCATCACTCACCATCTCCAATCTCACACACCCTCCCGTACTCTCAGACACACCACATTCCCCATCACTCACCATCTCCAATCTCACACACCACTCCCGTACTCTCAGACACACACACATTCCCCATCACTCACCATCTCCAATCTCACACACCACTCCCGTACTCTCAGACACACCACATTCCCCATCACTCACCATCTCCAATCTCACACACCACTCCCGTACTCTCAGACACACCACATTCCCCATCACTCACCATCTCCAATCTCACACACCACTCCCGTACTCTCAGACACACCACATTCCCCATCACTCACCATCTCCAATCTCACACACCACTCCCGTACTCTCAGACACACCACATTCCCCATCACTCACCATCTCCAATCTCACACACCACTCCCGTACTCTCAGACACACCACATTCCCCATCACTCACCATCTCCAATCTCACACACCACTCCCGTACTCTCAGACACACCACATTCCCCATCACTCACCATCTCCAATCTCACACACCACTCCCGTACTCTCAGACACACCACATTCCCCATCACTCACCATCTCCAATCTCACACACCACTCCCGTACTCTCAGACACACCACATTCCCCATCACTCACCATCTCCAATCTCACACACCACTCCCGTACTCTCAGACACACCACATTCCCCATCACTCACCATCTCCAATCTCACACACCACTCCCGTACTCTCAGACACACCACATTCCCCATCACTCACCATCTCCAATCTCACACACCACTCCCGTACTCTCAGACACACCACATTCCCCATCACTCACCATCTCCAATCTCACACACCACTCCCGTACTCTCAGACACACCACATTCCCCATCACTCACCATCTCCAATCTCACACACCACTCCCGTACTCTCAGACACACCACATTCCCCATCACTCACCATCTCCAATCTCACACACCACTCCCGTACTCTCAGACACACCACATTCCCCATCACTCACCATCTCCAATCTCACACACCACTCCCGTACTCTCAGACACACCACATTCCCCATCACTCACCATCTCCAATCTCACACACCACTCCCGTACTCTCAGACACACCACATTCCCCATCACTCACCATCTCCAATCTCACACACCACTCCCGTACTCTCAGACACACCACATTCCCCATCACTCACCATCTCCAATCTCACACACCACTCCCGTACTCTCAGACACACCACATTCCACCTTCACTCACCATCTCCAATCTCACACACCTCTCCCGTACTCTCAGACACACCACATCCCCATCACTCACCATCTCCAATCTCACACACCACTCCCCGTACTCTCAGACACACCAACATTCCCATCACTCACCATCTCCAATCTCACACACCACTCCCGTACTCTCAGACACACCACATTCCCATCACTCACCATCTCCAATCTCACACACCACTCCCGTACTCTCAGACACACCACATTCCCATCACTCACATCTCCAATCTCACACACCGCTCCGTACTCTCAGACACCACAACATTCCCCATCACTCACATCTCCAATCTCACACATCCCACTCCCGTACTCTCAGACACACCACATTCCCCATCACTCACCATCTCCAATCTCACACACCACTCCCGTACTCTCAGACACACCACATTTCCCCATCACTCACCATCTCCAATCTCACACACCACTCCCGTACTCTCAGACACCACCACATTCCCCATCATCATCACCATCTCCAATCTCACACACCACTCCGTACTCTGAGACACACCACATTCCCCATCACTCACCATCTCCAATCTCACACACCACTCCCGTACTCTCAGACACACCACATTCCCCATCACTCACCATCTCCAATCTCACACACCACTCCCGTACTCTCAGACACACCACATTCCCCATCACTCACCATCTCCAATCTCACACACCACTCCCGTACTCTCAGACACACCACATTCCCCATCACTCACCATCTCCAATCTCACACACCACTCCCGTACTCTCAGACACACCACATTCCCCATCACTCACCATCTCCAATCTCACACACCACTCCCGTACTCTCAGACACACCACATTCCCCATCACTCACCATCTCCAATCTCACACACCACTCCCGTACTCTCAGACACACCACATTCCCCATCACTCACCATCTCCAATCTCACACACCACTCCCGTACTCTCAGACACACCACATTCCCCATCACTCACCATCTCCAATCTCACACACCACTCCCGTACTCTCAGACACACCACATTCCCCATCACTCACCATCTCCAATCTCACACACCACTCCCGTACTCTCAGACACACCACATTCCCCATCACTCACCATCTCCAATCTCACACACCACTCCCGTACTCTCAGACACACCACATTCCCCATCACTCACCATCTCCAATCTCACACACCACTCCCGTACTCTCAGACACACCACATTCCCCATCACTCACCATCTCCAATCTCACACACCACTCCCGTACTCTCAGACACACCACATTCCCCATCACTCACCATCTCCAATCTCACACACCACTCCCGTACTCTCAGACACACCACATTCCCCATCACTCACCATCTCCAATCTCACACACCACTCCCGTACTCTCAGACACACCACATTCCCCATCACTCACCATCTCCAATCTCACACACCACTCCCGTACTCTCAGACACACCACATTCCCCATCACTCACCATCTCCAATCTCACACACCACTCCCGTACTCTCAGACACACCACATTCCCCATCACTCACCATCTCCAATCTCACACACCACTCCCGTACTCTCAGACACACCACATTCCCCATCACTCACCATCTCCAATCTCACACACCACTCCCGTACTCTCAGACACACCACATTCCCCATCACTCACCATCTCCAATCTCACACACCACTCCCGTACTCTCAGACACACCACATTCCCCATCACTCACCATCTCCAATCTCCACACACCACTCCCGTACTCTCAGACACACCACATTCCCCATCACTCACCATCTCCAATCTCACACACCACTCCCGTACTCTCAGACACACCACATTCCCCATCACTCACCATCTCCAATCTCACACACCACTCCCGTACTCTCAGACACACCACATTCCCCATCACTCACCATCTCCCAATCTCACACACCACTCCCGTACTCTCAGACACACCACATTCCCCATCACTCACCATCTCCAATCTCACACACCACTCCCGTACTCTCAGATACACCACATTCCCCATCACTCACCATCTCAATCTCACACACCACTCCCGTACTCTCAGACACACCACACACCCATCACTCACCATCTCCAATCTCACACACCACTCCCGTACTCTCAGACACACCACATTCCCCATCACTCACCATCTCCAATCTCACACACCACTCCCGTACTCTCAGACACACCACATTCCCCATCACTCACCATCTCCAATCTCACACACCAATCCCGTACTCTCAGACACACCACACTCCCCATCACTCACCATCTCCAATCTCACACACCACTCCCGTACTCTGAGACACACCACATTCCCCATCACTCACCATCTCCAATCTCACACACCAGCTCCCGTACTCTCAGACACACCACATTCCCCATCACTCACCCATCTCCAATCTCACACACCACTCCCGTACTCTCAGACACACCACATTCCCATCACTCACCATCTCCAATCTCACACACCTCTCCCGTACTCTCAGACACACCACACTTCCCCATCACTCACCATCTCCAATCTCACACACCACTCCCGTACTCTCAGACACACCACATTCCCCATCACTCACCATCTCCAATCTCACACACCACTCCCGTACTCTCAGACACACCACACACCCCATCACTCACCATCTCCTAATCTCACACACTCTCCCGTACTCTCAGACACACCACATTCCCCATCACTCACCATCTCCAATCTCACCACACCCAATCCCGTACTCTCAGACACACCACATTCCCCATCACTCACCATCTCCAATCTCACACACCCTCCCGACTCTCAGACACAACCACACTCCCCATCACTCACACATCTCAATGTCACACACCACTCCCGTAGTCTCCGACACACCACATTCCCCATCACTCACCACTCCAATCTCCACACACTCCCGACACCACATCCCAGCATCTCATCTCCAATCTCACACACCGCTCCGTATCTCAGACACACCACATTCCCCATCACTCACCATCTCCCAATCTCACACACCCGCTCCCGTACTCTCAGACACACCACATCACCATCACTCAACCATCTCCAATCTCACACACCACACCCGTACTCTGCAGACACCACCACATTCCCCATCCACTCACCCATCTCCAATCTCACACACCATTCCCGTACTCTCAGACACACCACATTCCCCATCACTCACCATCTCCAATCTCACACACCACTCCCGTACTCTCAGACACACCACATTCCCCATCACTCACCATCTCCAATCTCACACACCACTCCGTACTCTTCAGACAACACCACATTCCCATCACTCACCATCTCCAATCTCACACACCACTCCCGTACTCTCAGACACACCACATTCCCATCACTCACCATCTCCAATCTCACACACCACTCCCGTACTCTCAGACACACCACATTCCCCATCACTCACCATCTCCAATCTCACACACCACTCCCGTACTCTCAGACACACCACATTCCCCCATCACTCACCATCTCCAATCTCACACACCACTCCCGTACTCTCAGACACACCACATTCCCCATCACTCACCATCTCCAATCTCACACACCACTCCCGTACTCTCAGACACACCACATTCCCCATCACTCACCATCTCCAATCTCACACACCACTCCCGTACTCTCAGACACACCACATTCCCCATCACTCACCATCTCCAATCTCACACACCACTCCCGTACTCTCAGACACACCACACTCCCCATCACTCACCATCTCCAATCTCACACACCACTCCCGTACTCTCAGACACACCACATTCCCCATCACTCACCATCTCCAATCTCACACACCGCTCCCGTACTCTCAGACACACCACATTCCCCATCACTCACCATCTCCAATCTCACACACCACTCCCGTACTCTCAGACACACCACATTCCCCATCACTCACCATCTCCAATCTCACACACGACTCCCGTACTCTCAGACACACCACATTCCCCATCACTCACCATCTCCAATCTCACACACCACTCCCGTACTCTCAGACACACCACATTCCCCATCACTCACCATCTCCAATCTCACACACCACTCCCGTACTCTCAGACACACCACATTCCCCATCACTCACCATCTCCAATCTCACACACCACTCCCGTACTCTCAGACACACCACATTCCCCATCACTCACCATCTCCAATCTCACACACCACTCCCGTACTCTGAGACACACCACATTCCCCATCACTCACCATCTCCAATCTCACACACCGCTCCCGTACTCTCAGACACACCACATTCCCCATCACTCACCATCTCCAATCTCACACACCACTCCCGTACTCTCAGACACACCACATTCCCCATCACTCACCATCTCCAATCTCACACACCACTCCCGTACTCTCAGACACACCACATTCCCCATCACTCACCATCTCCAATCTCACACACCACTCCCGTACTCTGAGACACACCACATTCCCCATCACTCACCATCTCCAATCTCACACACCACTCCCGTACTCTCAGACACACCACATTCCCCATCACTCACCATCTCCAATCTCACACACCATTCCCGTACTCTCAGACACACCACATTCCCCATCACTCACCATCTCCAATCTCACACACCGACTCCCGTACTCTCAGACTCACCACATTCCCCATCACTCACCATCTCCAAATCTCACACACCACTCCGTACTCTCAGACACACCACACTCCCCATCACTCACTCATCATCCAATCTCACATCTCCACCTCCCGTACTCTCAGACACACAACCATTCACACCTTCACTCACCATCTCCAATCTCACACACCACTCCGTACTCTGAGACACACCACATTCGCCCATCACTCACAAGCTCCAATCTCACACAACACCGTCGCCTACTCTCAGACAAACCACATTCCTCCATCACTCACCATCTCAATCTCACACAAGATAAGTCATTAAACCGTCCCGTACTCTCAGAAAACACACCACATTCCCCATCACGTCACCATCTCCAATCATCACACACCATCTCCCGTACGCTCAGAATACACCACTTTCCCCATCACTCACCATCTCCAATCTCACCACCACTCCGCGTACTCTCAGACACACCACATTCCCATCACTCACCATCTCCAATCTCACACACCACTCCGTTCTCTCAGACACACCACATTCCCCATCACTCACCATCTCCAATCTCACACACCACTCCCGTACTCTCAGACACACCACACACCCCATCACTCACCATCTCCAATCTCACACACCACTCCCGTACTCTCAGACACACCACATTCCCCATCACTCACCATCTCCAATCTCACACACCACTTCCCGTACTCTCAGACACACCACATTCCCCATCACTCACCATCTCCAATCTCACACACCACTCCCGTACTCTCAGACACACCACATTCCCCATCACTCACCATCTCCAATCTCACACACCACTCCCGTACTCTCAGACACACCACATTCCCATCACTCACCATCTCCAATCTCACACACCACTCCCGTACTCTCAGACACACCACATTCCCCATCACTCACCATCTCCAATCTCACACACCACTCCCGTACTCTCAGACACACCACATTCCCCATCACTCACCATCTCCAATCTCACACACCACTCCCGTACTCTCAGACACACCACATTCCCCATCACTCACCATCTCCAATCTCACACACCACTCCCGTACTCTCAGACACACCACATTCCCCATCACTCACCATCTCCAATCTCACACACCGCTCCCGTACTCTCAGACACACCACATTCCCCATCACTCACCATCTCCAATCTCACACACCATTCCCGTACTCTCAGACACACCACATTCCCCATCACTCACCATCTCCAATCTCACACACCACTCCCGTACTCTCAGACACACCACACACCCCATCACTCACCATCTCCAATCTCACACACCACTCCCGTACTCTGAGACACACCACATTCCCCATCACTCACCATCTCCAATCTCACACACCACTCCCGTACTCTCAGACACACCAAATTCCCCATCACTCACCATCTCCAATCTCACACACCACTCCCGTACTCTGAGACACACCACATTCCCCATCACTCACCATCTCCAATCTCACACACCGCTCCCGTACTCTCAGACACACCACACACCCCTTCACTCACCATCTCCAATCTCACACACCGCTCCCGTACTCTCAGACACACCACATTCCCCATCACTCACCATCTCTAATCTCACATACCATTCCCGTACTCTCAGACACACCACATTCCCCATCACTGACCATCTCCCATCTCACACACCATTCCCGTACTCTCAGACACACCGCATTCCCCATCACTCACCATCTCCAATCTCACACACGACTCCCGTACTCTGAGACACACCACATTCCCCATCACTCACCATCTCCAATCTCACACACCACTCCCGTACTCTGCAGACACACCACATTCCCCATCACTCACCATCTCCAATCTCACACACCGCTCCCGTACTCTCAGACACACCACATTCCCCATCACTCACCATCTCCAATCTCACACACCGCTCCCGTACTCTCAGACACACCACACACACCTTCACTCACCATCTCCAATCTCACACACCGCTCCCGTACTCTCAGACACACCACATTCCCCATCACTCACCATCTCCAATCTCACACACCACTCCCGTACTCTCAGACACACCACACTCCCCATCACTCACCATCTCCAATCTCACACACCATTCCCGTACTCTCAGACACACCACATTCCCCATCACTCACCATCTCCAATCTCACACACCACTCCCGTACTCTCAGACACACCACATTCCCCATCACTCACCATCTCCAATCTCACACACCATCCCGTACTCTCAGACACACCACATTCCCCATCACTCACCATCTCCAATCTCACACACCACTCCCGTACTCTCAGACACACCACATTCCCCATCACTCACCATCTCCAATCTCACACACCACTCCCGTACTCTCAGACACACCACATTCCCCATCACTCACCATCTCCAATCTCACACACCACTCCCGTACTCTCAGACACACCACATTCCCCATCACTCACCATCTCCAATCTCACACACCACTTCCCGTACTCTCAGACACACCACATTCCCCATCACTCACCATCTCCAATCTCACACACCACTCCCGTACTCTCAGACACACCACATTCCCATCACTCACTCATCTCCAATCTCACACCACCACTCCCGTACTCTCAGACACACCACATTCCCCATCACTCACCATCTCCAATCTCACACACCACTCCCGTACTCTCAGACACACCACATTCCCCATCACTCACCATCTCCAATCTCTCACACAACTCCCGTACTCTCAGACACACCACATTCCCCATCACTCACCATCTCCAATCTCACACACCACTCCCGTACTCTCAGACACACCACAACCCCTTCACTCACACCATCTCCAATCTCACACACCACTCCGTACTCTCAGACCACACACACATCCTTCACTCACCATCTCCAATCTCACACACCACTCCCGTAGTCTCAGACACACCACATTCCCCATCACTCACCATCTCCATCTCACACACCACTCTCCCGTACTCTCAGACACACCACATTCCCATCACTCACCATCTCCAATCTCACACACCACTCCCGTACTCTCAGACACACCACACTCCCCATCACTCACCATCTCCAATCTCACACACCACTCCGTACTCTGAGACACACCACATTCCCCATCACTCACCATCTCCAATCTCACACACCACTCCCGTACTCTCAGACACACCACATTCCCCATCACTCACCATCTCCAATCTCACACACCACTCCCGTACTCTCAGACACACCACATTCCCCATCACTCACCATCTCCAATCTCACACACCACTCCCGTACTCTCAGACACACCACATTCCCCATCACTCACCATCTCCAATCTCACACACCACTCCCGTACTCTCAGACACACCACATTCCCCATCACTCACCATCTCCAATCTCACACACCACTCCCGTACTCTCAGACACACCACATTCCCCATCACTCACCATCTCCAATCTCACACACCACTCCCGTACTCTCAGACACACCACATTCCCCATCACTCACCATCTCCAATCTCACACACCACTCCCGTACTCTCAGACACACCACATTCCCCATCACTCACCATCTCCAATCTCACACACCACTCCCGTACTCTCAGACACACCACATTCCCCATCACTCACCATCTCCAATCTCACACACCACTCCCGTACTCTCAGACACACCACATTCCCCATCACTCACCATCTCCAATCTCACACACCACTCCCGTACTCTCAGACACACCACATTCCCCATCACTCACCATCTCCAATCTCACACACCACTCCCGTACTCTCAGACACACCACATTCCCCATCACTCACCATCTCCAATCTCACACACCACTCCCGTACTCTCAGACACACCACATTCCCCATCACTCACCATCTCCAATCTCACACACCACTCCCGTACTCTCAGACACACCACATTCCCCATCACTCACCATCTCCAATCTCACACACCACTCCCGTACTCTCAGACACACCACATTCCCCATCACTCACCATCTCCAATCTCACACACCACTCCCGTACTCTCAGACACACCACATTCCCCATCACTCACCATCTCCAATCTCACACACCACTCCCGTACTCTCAGACACACCACATTCCCCATCACTCACCATCTCCAATCTCACACACCCCTCCCGTTCTCTCAGACACACCACATGCCCACATCACTCACCATCTCCAATCTCATCACCACTCCCAGTCAGCTCCGTACTCTCAGACACACACACACCCTTCACTCACCATCTCCAATCTCACACACCACTCCCTACCTCAGACACACCACATTTCCCCATCACTCACCATCTCCAATCTCACCACCACTCCCGTACTCTCAGACACACCACATTCCCCTTCCCTCACCATCTCCAATCTCACACACCATCCGTACTCTCGCGGACACACCACATTCCCATCACTCACCATTCTCCATCTCACACACCGCTCCTACGTACTCTCAGACACACCACATCCCCATCACTCACCATCTCCAATCTCACACACGCTCCCGTACTCTCAGGACACACACATTCCCCATCACTCACCATCTCTAATCTCACACACCATTCCGTACTCTCAGACACACCACATTCCCATCACTCACCATCTCCAATCTCACACACCACTCCCGTACTCTCAGACAACACCACATTCCCCATCACTCACCATCTCCAATCTCACACACCGCTCCCGGTACTCTCAGACACACCACATTCCCCTTCACTCACCATCTCCAATCTCACACACCACTCCCGTACTCTCAGACACACCACATTCCCCATCACTCACCATCTCCAATCTCACACACCGCTCCCGTACTCTCAGACACACCACATTCCCCATCACTCACCATCTCCAATCTCACACACCACTCCCGTACTCTCAGACACACCACATTCCCCATCACTCACCATCTCCAATCTCACACACCAGCTCCCGTACTCTCAGACACACCACATTCCCCATCACTCACCATCTCCAATCTCACACACCATTCCCGTACTCTCAGACACACCACATTCCCCATCACTCACCATCTCCAATCTCACACACCACTCCCGTACTCTCAGACACACCACATTCCCCATCACTCACCATCTCCAATCTCACACACCACTCCCGTACTCTCAGACACACCACATTCCCCATCACTCACCATCTCCAATCTCACACACCGCTCCCGTACTCTCAGACACACCACATTCCCCATCACTCACCATCTCCAATCTCACACACCACTCCCGTACTCTCAGACACACCACATTCCCCATCACTCACCATCTCCAATCTCACACACCACTCCCGTACTCTCAGACACACCACACACCCCATCACTCACCATCTCCAATCTCACACACCACTCCCGTACTCTCAGACACACCACACACACCTTCACTCAGCATCTCCAATCTCACACACCGCTCCTGTACTCTCAGACACACCACACACACCTTCACGCACCATCTCCAATCTCACACACCATTCCCGTACTCTCAGACACACCACATTCCCCATCACTCACCATCTCCAATCTCACACACCATTCCCGTACTCTCAGACACACCACATTCCCCATCACTCACCATCTCCAATCTCACACACCACTCCCGTACTCTCAGACACACCACATTCCCCATCACTCACCATCTCCAATCTCACACACCACTCCCGTACTCTCAGACACACCACATTCCCCATCACTCACCATCTCCAATCTCACACACCGCTCCGTACTCTCAGACACACCACATCACCCATCACTCACCATCTCCAATCTCACACACCATTCCCGTACTCTCAGACACACCACATTCCCCATCACTCACCATCTCCAATCTCACACACCATTCCCGTACTCTCAGACACACCACATTCCCCATCACTCACCATCTCCAATCTCACACACCGCTCCTGTACTCTCAGACACACCACACACCCCATCACTCACCATCTCCAATCTCACACACCACTCCCGTACTCTCAGACACACCACATTCCCCATCACTCACCATCTCCAATCTCACATACCACTCCCGTACTCTGAGACACACCACATTCCCCATCACTCACCATCTCCAATCTCACACACCACTCCCGTACTCTCAGACACACCACATTCCCCATCACTCACCATCTCCAATCTCACACACCACACCCGTACTCTGAGACACACCACATTCCCCATCACTCACCATCTCCAATCTCACACACCACTCCCGTACTCTCAGACACACCACATTCCCCATCACTCACCATCTCCAATCTCACACACCACTCCCGTACTCTCAGACACACCACATTCCCCATCACTCACCATCTCCAATCTCACACACCACTCCCGTACTCTCAGACACACCACATTCCCCATCACTCACCATCTCCAATCTCACACACCACTCCCGTACTCTCAGACACACCACATTCCCCATCACTCACCATCTCCAATCTCACACACCACTCCCGTACTCTCAGACACACCACATTCCCCATCACTCACCATCTCCAATCTCACACACCATTCCCGTACTCTCAGACACACCACATTCCCCATCACTCACCATCTCCAATCTCACACACCACTCCCGTACTCTCAGACACACCACAGACACCTTCACTCACCATCTCCAATCTCACACACCACTCCCTGTACTCTCAGACACACCACATTCCCCATCACTCACCATCTCCAATCTCACACACCACTCCCGTACTCTCAGACACACCACATTCCCCATCACTCACCATCTCCAATCTCACACACCACTCCCGTACTCTCAGACACACCACATTCCCCATCACTCACCATCTCCAATCTCACACACCACTCCCGTACTCTCAGACACACCACATTCCCCATCACTCACCATCTCCAATCTCACACACCACTCCCGTTCTCTCAGACACACCACAGACACCTTCACTCACCATCTCCCATCTCACACACCACTCCCGTACTCTCAGACACACCACATTCCCCATCACTCACCATCTCCAATCTCACACACCATTCCCGTACTCTCAGACACACCACATTCCCCATCACTCACCATCTCCAATCTCACACACCACTCCCGTACTCTCAGACACACAACACACACCTTCACTCACCATCTCCAATCTCACACACCACTCCCGTACTCTCAGACACACCACATTCCCCATCACTCACCATCTCCAATCTCCCACACCACTCCCGTACTCTCAGACACACCACAGACACCTTCACTCACCATCTCCCATCTCACACACCACTCCCGTACTCTCAGACACACCACATTCCCCATCACTCACCATCTCCAATCTCACACACCATTCCCGTACTCTCAGACACACCACATTCCCCATCACTCATCATCTCCAATCTCACACACCATTCCCGTACTCTCAGACACACCACATTCCCCATCACTCACCATCTCCAATCTCACACACCATTCCCGTACTCTCAGACACACCACACACACCTTCACTCAGCATCTCCAATCTCACACACCGCTCCTGTACTCTCAGACACACCACACACACCTTCACGCACCATCTCCAATCTCACACACCATTCCCGTACTCTCAGACACACCACATTCCCCATCAATCACCATCTCCAATCTCACACACCATTCCCGTACTCTCAGACACACCACATTCCCATCACTCCATCTCCAATCTCACACCGCTCCTGTACTCTCAGACACCCACCCCCATCACTCACCATCTCCAATCTCACACACCACTCCCGTACTCTCAGACACACCACATTCCCCATCACTCACCATCTCCAATCTCACATACCACTCCCGTACTCTGAGACACACCACATTCCCCATCACTCACCATCTCCAATCTCACACACCACTCCCGTACTCTCAGACACACCACATTCCCCATCACTCACCATCTCCAATCTCACACACCACACCCGTACTCTGAGACACACCACATTCCCCATCACTCACCATCTCCAATCTCACACACCACTCCCGTACTCTCAGACACACCACATTCCCCATCACTCACCATCTCCAATCTCACACACCACTCCCGTACTCTCAGACACACCACATTCCCCATCACTCACCATCTCCAATCTCACACACCACTCCCGTACTCTCAGATACACCACATTCCCCATCACTCACCATCTCCAATCTCACACACCACTCCCGTACTCTCAGACACACCACATTCCCCATCACTCACCATCTCCAATCTCACACACCACTCCCGTTCTCTCAGACACACCACATTCCCCATCACTCACCATCTCCAATCTCACACACCATTCCCGTACTCTCAGACACACCACATTCCCCATCACTCACCATCTCCAATCTCACACACCACTCCCGTACTCTCAGACACACCACAGACACCTTCACTCACCATCTCCAATCTCACACACCACTCCTGTACTCTCAGACACACCACATTCCCCATCACTCACCATCTCCAATCTCACACACCGCTCCCGTACTCTCAGACAATCCACATTCCCCATCACTCACCATCTCCAATCTCACACACCACTCCCGTACTCTCAGACACACCACATTCCCCATCACTCACCATCTCCAATCTCACACACCACTCCCGTACTCTCAGACACACCACATTCCCCATCACTCACCATCTCCAATCTCACACACCACTCCCGTTCTCTCAGACACACCACAGACACCTTCACTCACCATCTCCCATCTCACACACCACTCCCGTACTCTCAGACACACCACATTCCCCATCACTCACCATCTCCAATCTCACACACCATTCCCGTACTCTCAGACACACCACATTCCCCATCACTCACCATCTCCAATCTCACACACCACTCCCGTACTCTCAGACACACAACACACACCTTCACTCACCATCTCCAATCTCACACACCACTCCCGTACTCTCAGGCACACCACATTCCCCATCACTCACCATCTCCAATCTCCCACACCACTCCCGTTCTCTCAGACACACCACAGACACCTTCACTCACCATCTCCAATCTCACACACCACTCCCGTACTCTCAGACACACCACATTCCCCATCACTCACCATCTCCAATCTCACACACCATTCCCGTACTCTCAGACACACCACATTCCCCATCACTCACCATCTCCAATCTCACACACCACTCCCGTACTCTCAGACACACAACACACACCTTCACTCACCATCTCCAATCTCACACACCACTCCCGTACTCTCAGACACACCACATTCCCCATCACTCACCATCTCCAATCTCACACACCGCTCCCGTACTCTCAGACACACCACATTCCCCATCACTCACCATCTCCAATCTCACACACCACTCCCGTTCTCTCAGACACACCACATTCCCCATCACTCACCATCTCCAATCTCACACACCATTCCCGTACTCTCAGACACACCACATTCCCCATCACTCACCATCTCCAATCTCACACACCACTCCCGTACTCTCAGACACACCACATTCCCCATC
The DNA here is from genome assembly GCA_030390025.1 of Squalus acanthias. Lineage (NCBI taxonomy): Eukaryota > Metazoa > Chordata > Chondrichthyes > Squaliformes > Squalidae > Squalus > Squalus acanthias. The sequence continues at coordinate 89,301,473 of CM059429.1, read as the reverse complement.
ACTCACCATCTCCAATCTCACACACCGCTCCCGTACTCTCAGACACACCACATTTCCCTTCACTCACCATCTCCAATCTCACACACCACTCCCGTACTCTCAGACACACCACATTCCCCATCACTCACCATCTCCAATCTCACACACCATTCCCGTACTCTCAGACACACCACATTCCCCATCACTCACCATCTGCAATCTCACACACCATTCCCGTACTCTCAGACACACCACATTCCCCATCACTCACCATCTCCAATCTCACACACCACTCCCGTACTCTCAGACACACCACATTCCCCATCACTCACCATCTCCAATCTCACACACCACTCCCGTACTCTCAGACACACCACATTCCCCATCACTCACCATCTCCAATCTCACACACCACTCCCGTACTCTCAGACACACCACACACCCCATCACTCACCATCTCCAATCTCACACACCACTCCCTTACTCTGAGACACACCACATTCCCCATCACTCACCATCTCCAATCTCACACACCACTCCCGTACTCTCAGACACACCAAATTCCCCATCACTCACCATCTCCAATCTCACACACCACTCCCGTACTCTGAGACACACCACATTCCCCATCACTCACCATCTCCAATCTCACACACCATTCCCGAACTCTCAGACACACCACATTCCCCATCACTGACCATCTCCCATCTCACACACCATTCCCGTACTCTCAGACACACCGCATTCCCCATCACTCACCATCTCCAATCTCACACACGACTCCCGTACTCTGAGACACACCACATTCCCCATCACTCACCATCTCCAATATCACACACCACTCCCGTACTCTGAGACACACCACATTCCCATTCACTCACCATCTCCAATCTCACACACCGCTCCCGTACTCTCAGACACACCACATTCCCCATCACTCACCAACTCCAATCTCACACACCGCTCCCGTACTCTCAGACACACCACACACCCCATCACTCACCATCTCCAATCTCACACACCACTCCCGTACTCTCAGACACACCACATTCCCCATCACTCACCATCTCCTATCTCACACACCACTCCCGTACTCTCAGACACACCACATTCCCCATCACTCACCATCTCTAATCTCACACACCATTCCCGTACTCTCAGACACACCACATTCCCCATCACTCACCATCTCCAATCTCACACACCACTCCCGTACTCTCAGACACACCACATTCCCCATCACTCACCATCTCTAATCTCACACACCATTCCCGTACTCTCAGACACACCACATTCCCCATCACTCACCATCTCCAATCTCACACACCACTCCCGTACTCTCAGGCACACCACATTCCCCATCACTCACCATCTCTAATCTCACACACCACTCCCGTACTCTCAGACACACCACACACCCCATCACTCACCATCTCCAATCTCACACACCACTCCCGTACTTTCAGACACACCACACACACCTTCACTCAGCATCTCCAATCTCACACACCGCTCCTGTACTCTCAGACACACCACACACACCTTCACGCACCATCTCCAATCTCACACACCACTCCCGTACTCTCAGACACACCACACACCCCATCACTCACCATCTCCAATCTCACACACCATTCCCGTACTCTCAGACACACCACACACCCCATCACTCACCATCTCCAATCTCACACACCATTCCCGTACTCTCAGACACACCACATTCCCCATCACTCACCATCTCCAATCTCACACACCGCTCCTGTACTCTCAGACACACCACACACCCCATCACTCACCATCTCCAATCTCACACACCACTCCCGTACTCTCAGACACACCACATTCCCCATCACTCACCATCTCCAATCTCACACACCACACCCGTACTCTGAGACACACCACATTCCCCATCACTCACCATCTCCAATCTCACACACCACTCCCGTACTCTCAGACACACCACATTCCCCATCACTCACCATCTCCAATCTCACACACCACTCCCGTACTCTCAGACACACCACATTCCCCATCACTCACCATCTCCAATCTCACACACCACTCCCGTACTCTCAGACACACCACACACCCCATCACTCACCATCTCCAATCTCACACACCGCTCCCGTACTCTCAGATACACCACATTCCCCATCACTCACCATCTCCAATCTCACACACCGCTCCCGTACTCTCAGACACACCACATTCCCCATCACTCACCATCTCCAATCTCACACACCATTCCCGTACTCTGAGACACACCACACACCCCATCACTCACCATCTCCAATCTCACACACCACTCCCGTACTCTCAGACACACCACAGGTACAAATGTGAAGCAGTCTATGATGGGTTTGGAGTGCATGTCTGTAAATGCCTGGAGCGTGGTTGGTGAGCTGCAGTCACAAGTCACCACATGTGACTATGATACAGTGGCAATAACAGAGGCCTGGCTCAAAGCAGGAGAGGATTGTGAACTTAATATTCCTGGCTACAAGGTATTCAGGAAATATAGGAGGGGATAAAATGGAGGGGGCTGGGTTGGCAGTGTTGATCAAAGTAACTATAATAGCAGTGGAGAGGAATGATGTCATTGAGGGGCCAAAGACATAATCTATTTGGAAAAATGGAGGAGCTATTACACTATTGGGTGTATGCTATCAGCCACCAAATAGTGGCAAGGAGATAGAGGAGCAAATTTGCAGGCAAATTACAGAAAGATGCAAGAACTACAGAGTAGTGATAAAGGGGGACTTCAATTACCCTAATATTGACTGGAATAGTAACAGTGCAAAGGGCAAAGAGGGGGAGGAATTCCTGAAATTTGTACGAGAACTTTCTTGATCAGTGTGTTTCCAGCCAAATGAGGAAGGAAGCAATGCTGGATCTAGTTCTGGAGAATGAAGTGGGGCAAGTGGAGCATGTTTCAGTGGGAAAGCATTTGGGGAACAGTGATCATAATATCATTCGCTTTAGAATAGTTCTGGAAAAGGATACCGTACAATCAAGCATAAAAATACTGAACTGGAGGAGGGCTAACTGCAGAGAATTGAAAAAGGATCTGGGCCAGGTGGATTGGAATCAAAAATTGGTAGACAAAACAGTAATTGAACAATGGGAGGCCTTCAAAGAGTAGATGGTTCGGGTACAGAATAGACATGTTTCCATGAGAGGGAAAAGAAGGGCATCCAAAGAGAGAGCTCCCTGGATGACTAAAGATATAGGGGGAAAAATTCAGTTGGTTGCGCCTCCCGTTAGCGCCTTAAGAGGGCGCTAATGGGGCACAAAGCATCTAGCGCCCAGGCGCGGCGATGTTTGCGCCGCTCGCGAAATTAACGAGACATTTTGCGGCAGCACTAAACACTACCGCCACGATCTCCTGCGCCGGCAGATCGTGACGTCAGTCGAGTGCGCAACGCCCCGGTATCGTCCCGGAGCAGATATTGAGTGGCGCCTCCTGCCTTACCGCCTGACGCTAGCAACGACAGGTTGAGGGAAGCGTTTTGCAGTCATGAAGGGACTGGGGGAACGCTATTTAAAGGCGACCGCTTCCTGCCTTTTATTGTTGGTGACATTTTTGAACCACGCATTCTGAGAGAGAGAGAGAGAGAGAGACTTCTGGAGAGATTCAACGCTGTGTGAAGGAGTTTTGGGTACTGAGCAGCACTTTGCAGGTTCATTTTGATTTGCCATTCCTTGTATCGATTTAGAAGAGACTGTGGGGGCTGCACTCTAAGCTCTTTCCCTGGTACTCTCCATTGTTCTTTCCAGCAGATTTGATGTGCAGGTCTCTCCAGGCCGGGATTCAAGGCTGCAATGAGCAGGATGTGGATGGAAAGCAAGATCAACCATCCCCTTTAAGAACTGGCCGGTGCCATTGTGTGTGTGTTCCATTGCTGACTGACATCACATGAGCTTCGCCAGCGCTCTGAGGTAGCGCCTCGCTCCTCGGCCTTTGCGCCTTAAGACAGGTGTGAAGCGCCTGATTTAGCGCTCCAATCACCTCCAGGGCGATAAAAGCCAAGTTTGCAGTCGGTGGCGATAATTAGCGCCAGGCGCTAATCTTTGCGCCCGGCCGATAATTGCGCCCCAAATGGGGCGATACTGAATTTCTCCCCCATAGAGATTAAAATGAGACAGATAAAGGAGGCTTATGACAATTGGAAGGCTCATAGTACAGTAGAGAAAAAAGGGAATAAGAGGGGCAAAGAGTATGAGAATAGATTAGCGGCTAACATAAAAGGGAACTCAAAAGTCTTTTTATAAATATATAAACAGTAAAAGGGTAGTCAAATGAAGGGGGGTCCAATTGGCAACCAAAAAGGAGAACTTCTTGTGGAGGCTGAGGGACTAAATGAGTACATTGCATCTGTCTTCACTAGAGAAAGGATGCTGCCAATGTAGCAGTAAAAGAGGAGGCAGTAGCCATTTTGGATAGAATAAAAATAGATTAAGAGTCTGGCAGTCCTCAAAGTAGAAAAGTCACCTGGTCCGGATGGGATGCATCCTAGGTTACTGAGGGAAGTAAGGGTGGAAATTGCAGAGGCTCTGGCCTCAATCTTCCAATCCTCCCTGGATATGGGGGTGGTACCAGAGGACTGGAGGATTGCAAAAGAGTACACCCCTTGTTTAAAAAAGGGGAGAGGGATAAACCCGGCAACTACAGACCAGTCAGCCTAACATTGGTGGTGCGAAACATTTAGAGACAATAATGCGGGACAAAATTAATTGGCATTTGGAAAATTCTGGGCTAATTAATGAAAGTCAACACGGATTTGTTAAAGGCAAATTGTGTTTGACGAACTTGATCGAGTTCCTTGATGAAGTACCGGAGAGGGTTGATGGGGGTAGTGCATTTGATGTTGTGTAAATGGAATTTCAAAATGCCACATCATAGACTTGTTAGCAAAATTAAAGCCCATGGGATTAAATGGACAGTGGCAGCATGGATACAGAATTGGCTAAGGTACAGAAAGCAGAGAGCAGTGGTGAACGTTTGTTTTCAGACTGGAGGGAAGTATACAGTGATGTTCCCCAGGGGTCGGTATTAGGACCACTGCTCTTTTTGATATTTATCAATGACCTGCGTTTGGGTATGCAGGACATAATTTCAAAGTTTGCAGATAATGCAAAACTCGGAAATGTAGTAAACAATGAGGAGGATAGTAACAGACTTCAGGAGGACATTGACAGACTGGTGAAATGGGCAGCCCACATGGCAGATGAAATTTAACGCAGAGAAGTGTGAAGTGATATATTTTGGTAGGAAGAATGAGGAGAGTCAGTATAAACTAAATGGTACAATTTTAAAGGGGTTTAGGAACAGAGAGACCTGGGGGTGTATGTACACAATTCTTTGAAGCCGGCAGGACAAGTTGAGAAGGCTGTTAAAAAAGCATATGGAATCCTTGGCTTTATAAATAGAGGAATAGAGTATAAAAGCAAGGAAGTTATGCTAAACATTTATAAATCACTGGTTAGGCCTCAGCTGGAGTATTGTGTCTAATTGTGGGCACCACACTTTAGGAAGGATGTCATGGCCTTGGAGAGGGTGCAGAGGAGATTTACTAGAATGGTCCGACCAGGGGTGAGAGGCTTCAGTTATGTGGAGAGACTGGAGAAGCTGGGGTTGTTCTCTTAGAGCAGAGAAGGTTAAGAGGATATTTGATAGAGGTGTTCAGAATGATTTTGATAGAGTAAATGAGAAACTGTTTCCAGTGGCAGAACAGTCAATAACCAGGGGACACAGATTTAAGGTGATTGGCAAAAGAAACAGAGGCGACCTGGGGAAACATTATTTTATAGCGAGTTGTTGTGATCTGGAATGCGCTGCCTGAAAGGGGGGTGGCAGCAGATTCAATAGTAACTTTCAAAAGGGAATTGGATAAATACTTGACGGGAAAAAATGACAGGGCTTTGGGGACAGAGCTAGGGGAGTGGGATTAATTGGAAAGCTCTACCAAAGAGGCACAGGCTCCAATGGGCAAAATGGCCTCCTTCTGTGCTGTATCATTCTATGATTTTATCACTCACACCACACCCATACCACATTCATCCTCTCAGACACACGGCCTACTGCATCTCTCACCATCTCGATTTCATACATCACACCCATATACTCAGACACACCACATTCCCCATCCCTCGCTGCCTCCGATCTCTGACACACCACACACACCTTCACTCACTACCTCCAATCTCACACACCGCTCCCGTACTCTCAGACACACCACATTCCCCATCACTCACCATCTCCAATCTCACACACCACTCCCGTACTCTCAGACACACCACATTCCCCATCACTCACCATCTCCAATCTCACACACCGCTCCCGTACTCTCAGACACACCACACACCCCTTCACTCACCATCTCCAATCTCACACACCGCTCCCGTACTCTCAGACACACCACATTCCCCATCACTCACCATCTCCAATCTCACATACCACTCCCGTACTCTCAGACACACCACACACCCCATCACTCACCATCTCCAATCTCACACACCGCTCCCGTACTCTCAGACACACCACATTCCCCATCACTCGCTGCCTCCGATCTCATACACCGCTCCCGTACTCTCAGACACACCACATTCCCCATCACTCACCATCTCCAATCTCACACACCATTCCCGTACTCTCAGACACACCACACACCCCATCATTCACCATCTCCAATCTCACACACCACTCCCACACTCACAGACACACCACACACCCCATCACTCACTACCTCCAATCTCACACACCACTCCCACACTCACAGACACACCGCACGCCCCATCACTCACCACTTCCAATCTCACACACCACTCCCGTACTCTCAGACACACCACATACCGCATCGTTCACCATCTTCGAACTCACACCTAACGCCCATAATCTCAGACACACCACATTCCCCATCACTCACCATCTTTGAACTCACACCTAACACCCGTACTCTCAGACACACCACATACCGCATCGTTCACCATCTTCGAACTCACACCTAACGCCCATAATCTCAGACACACCACATTCCCCATCACTCACCATCTTTGAACTCACACCTATCACCCGTACTCTCAGACACACCACATTCCCCTACACTTCAACATTTCCAATCTCACACTCCACTCCTGTACTCTCACAAACGCCAAGTCCCCCATCAATCAGCATGTCGGACTTCACACACCACACCCAAACTGTCAGACACAACACATACCACGTCACTCTCTACCTCCGATCTCACACTGAATTGTCTCAGACACCACATTCCTCATCACTCACCATCTCCAATCTCACACACACACAAATTCAATCTCTCACTTCATTCAGAAACTACTTGCTGTACGACATCAACACCTTCAATCACAGCACCCCACCTCCGCCATTACCCCACCTCACCCAACATATCAACTCATGAGAGGTCCACCACTACACAGAAAGAAACCTTGGGTCTAGCACACGTCCGCCACACACCAGACTCCACACTTTGTAATCGATACAAAACATTGATAGAAAAGAAAGCCAATCATTGGCACAGAGAAGGTGAACCCAAAATATTTCACTGAGTCCTGTCACTCCAAGTGAAGAAAAAGAGACCTCATTAAAATAAATGTAAAGTGCATTTCTAACTCAAAGGGTGATCAACATTTGGAATGATCCACCAGGTAAGGGGATGAATTCAAGATATTGGAGGAGTTCACCATACAGTTGGTTGCTAGGCTGGGGAAGCTGGTTTTCTGGAGCTAAAGTCAACGCGTCAAATGATATTTTCTTCTGTCCTTATACCCCTGCTATCTTCTCTTCTCTTATTAGGCAGTCCCTCGGAACCGAGGATGACTTGCTTCCACACTAAAAATGAGTTCTCAGGTGACTGATGAGTCCAATGCGGGACCTACAGTCTCTGTCACAGGTGGGGCAGACGGTGGTTGAAGGGGCGAGTGGGTGCTTGGGTTGACGTGCGCTCCTTCCGCTGTTTGCGCTTGGCTTCCGCTTGCTCCCGGCAAAGAGACTCGAGGTGTTCGGCGCCTTCCCGGATGCTTCTCCTTCACTTTGTGCGGTCTTGGTCCAGGGATTCCCAGGTGTCGGTGGGGATGTTGCACTTTTTCAAGGAGGCTTTGAGGGTGTCCTTGAAGCGTTTCCTCTGCCCACCTGGGGCTCACTTGCCGTGTCGGAGCTCTGAGTAGAGCGCTTGCTTTGGGAGTCTCGTATCAGGCATGTGGACGATGTGGCCCGTCCATCGGAGCTGATCGAGCGTGGTCAAAGCTTCGATGCTGGGGATGTTGGCCTGAGCGAGAACACTGATGTTGGTGCGCCTATCCTGACAAGATTTGCAAGATCTTGCGGAGGCAGCGTTGGTGGTACCTCTCCAGTGCTTTGAGGTGTCTGCTGTACATGGTCCATGTCTCTGAAGCATACAGGAGGGTGGGTGTCACTACTGCTCTGTAGACCATGAGCTTGGTGCTGGGTTTGAGGTCCTGGTCTTCAAACACTCTCTTCCTCAGGCGACCGAAGGCTGCCCTGGCACACTGAAGGCGGTGTTGGACTTTGTCATCGACGTTTGCCCTTGTTGACAGTAGGCTCCCGAGGTATGGAAAGTTGTACAAGGCCTCGTCATGGATTTTGATAATCGGGCAGCAGTACTGTGTGGCGGGGGCAGGTTGGTAGAGGACCTTTGTCTTATGGATGTTTAGTGTAAGGCCCATGCTCTCGTATGCTTCGATGAAGGTGTTGACGATGGTTTGGAGTTCGACCTCCGAGTGTGCGCAGACGCAAGCATCATCTGCATACTGTAATTCGATGACAGAGGATGGGACGACCTTGGATCTGAACTGGAGGCGACGGAGATTGAACAGTTTCCCGTTTGTTCTGTAGATTAGCTCCACTCCAGCGGGGAGCTTACCGAGGGTGAGATGGAGCATTGCCGCAAGGAAGATCGAGAAGAGCGTTGGTGCGATGACACAGCCTTGCTTGACCCCAATTCGAACGTGAATTGGGTCTGTGGTGGATCCGTTGGTCAGGATCACGGCTTGCATGTCGTCGTGAAGCAGGCGGAGGATGGTGACAAACTTTTGAGGGCAGCCGAATTTGAGGAGGACACTCCATAATCCCTCACGGTTGACAGTATCGAAGGCCTTTGTGAGATCAAAGAAGGCCATGTACAGCGGTTGGTGCTGTTCCCTGCATTTCTCTTGTAGTTGACGCGCGGTGAAGATCATGTCTATTGTGCCCCTTAGTGGGCGGAATCCGCATTGCGACTCTGGGAGGAGCTCTTCAGCCACTGGGAGAAGGCGATTGAGGAGGATTCCTGTGATGACTTTCCCTGTGGCAGACAGCAGGGAGACTCCTCTGCAATTGCTGCAATCGGACTTGTCACCTTTCTTGAAGATGGTCACAATTACGGCGTCTCTGAGATCCCCTGGCATCCCCGGGTTCGAATCTGGCCTCGGGTGACTGTCTGTGTGGAGTTTGCACATTCTCCCCGTGTCTGCGTGGGTTTCCTCCGGGTGCTCCGGTTTCCTCCCACAGTCCAAAAATGTGCGGGTTAGGTTGATTTGGCTATGATAAAAATTGACCCTTAGTGTTAGGGGGGGATTAAATATGTGGGGTTACGGGGATAGGATGGGATATGTTAGGGGGAATTAAATACGTGGGGTTACGGGGATAGGGTGGGATATGTGTCGGTGCAGGCTCGATGGGGATTCTGTGTGAGAAAGCAGGGACAGGGTACTGGATTTGGATGATCAGCCATGATCGTATTGAATGGTGGAGCGGGCTCGACGGGCCGAATGGCCTACTCCTGCTCCTAGTTTCTATGTTTCTATGTTTCTATGCTCTCCTTCTTCCAAATAAGAGAAATTAGTTCATGTAGTCGCGCCAATAGTGCCTCAGCGGGGATTCCATCTGCTCCTGAGGCCTTCTGTTCTTCAGTTGTCGGATGGCCTTTTCAACCTCTTGCCGGGCTGGGGTTGTGCTGAGGTGGTGGCGGGTAGCATGCTGCGGGATGGAGTTGATGACACTGGCATCGAAGACAGAGTCTTGGTTAAGGAGATCTTTGAAGTGCTCCTTCCAGCGGGCACTGACTGCCTCTCTGTCCTTGATGAGTACCTCTCCGTTCTTGGCCCGCAGTGGGGTAGGGCCTTGGATGCTTGGGTCGTAGATGGTCTTGGCTGCGCTAAAGAATCCACGCACGTCGTGGTTGTCGGCTAGCTGCTGGATCTCCTGCGCTTTCTCCATCCACCATCTGTTCCTTAGGTCGCGAGTTTTGTGTTGGACCTCGGCCTTCAGGCGTCTGTAGAACTGCTTTCTTGCTCTTGAGTTCTGTTGCTGTTTCCAGATTAGGAACGCCTTGCGCTTGTGGCTTATTAGCTCCTGGATCTCCTGGTCGTTCTCGTCGAACCAGTCTTGGTGTTTCCTGGTTGAGTGACCGAGCGTCTCTTCACAGGTGCCGATTATGGAGGCCTTGAGTGCAGACCAGGCGCTGTGGGCACTCTGTGTCTCTGAATCACTGGGAGTCGTGAGGTTGGTTGTGAGGCGCAGGCTGAATAGGGCTTTCTTAGCAGGGTCTTTGAGTGCTCCAGCGTTGATTTTCCTGCGGCATTGCTTCTGTTGCCGCCGCTGTTTTGGGGCTACGTTGATGGAGATGACAGAGCGGATTAGGCGGTGGTCTGTCCAGCAGTCGTCAGCACCTGTCATGGCACGGGTGATGCGGACGTCCTTGCGGTCCCTCGCTCGGACGATGACGTAGTCCAGCAGATGCCAGTGCTTGGAGCGAGGGTGTTGCCATGAAGCCTTGTACTTGTATCACTATACCCCTGCTATAGTGATATTACAAATTGCAGACAAATCCACCGAGACCCCAAAAATGTCGCAGGAACCAAGTAGAAGAATTGACGCTTTCTTGATGGCTCTGTTAAAGAGACTGGTCGATGATGATGACAACACTCGAGGAGAAATATCCCAGACTATATATAGACTGGGTCAGCAGTGGCCAGAATTTGTCCTCCTCACTTGCCGTCGCTACCTCTGGCAACGTGTCTGGCTCCCGGATGAAGAGAGCACAGTCATTCTGAACACCATGGAGAAGATCGTCAAAGACAAAGTCAGCTTCATTCAACACCATGTGGCTGACTCTCTCATCGTTATGGCTTCCCTCAGAGCGACCACGTTGATCGAGGCACATAAGCAAAGCCAGGAAGCTGCATGTAACCTCCTGGTTGCCATTGGCTTAGGATTTTTACAAGAAGTGCTGGCGGTTACCTTGGAAGATATAAAGAAAGGGTATCCATCCCATGTTTACATGGTCAAAACACTGATAAGGCTGTCATCAGCCCATGTCCATGGGATGGTACCTTTAATAAAGCCCGTCCTAGAGATTAGGGGGGAAAAATTGGGTATTGCCCATTTTGGGGCGCTAATATTGGCCGGGCGCAAAGTTTAGCGCTAGGTGCTAATTATCGCCGCCGACCACAAAATTCACCTCCATCGCCCCTGGAGATGATTTGAGCGGTAAATCAGGCGCTACACACCTCTCTTAGGGCGCAAACCTCAGGGAGCGAGGCGCTACCTCAGAACGCTACTGAAGCTCAGGCGATGTCCGTTACCATGGAACCCAGACAGACTGGCGCCGTCCAGTTCTTAAAGGGGAGGGGCCATCTTGCTGCCCAGCCACACCCTGCTCATTGCAGCGTTGAATCTCGGGCTGGAGAGACCAAAAGCACCATTGTGTGGAAAGTACTGATGGATAGGCCCAGAGAAAGAGCTCGGCGCTTTAGCGACCAGACATTAGTGGCTCTGGTTGGCGCTGTTGAACAGCGATGGGAAGTGCTGTTCCCAGAGAGTGGCAGGAGGCCTTTGCCCCGCGAGTTTAGAAGAGTCTGGAGGGAGGTGGCCCAGCATGTGTCATCGCGGAGCCTGCTGCCGAGGACTCACACTCAGTGTCGGAAGAAGTTCAACGACCTCACTCGGGTGGTCAGGGTGAGTACCTGCTTTTCAATACCTCTACATCCCACCATCTCAACTTCACTCTCTGCCCAGACGGTGTAAATACCCAAATGCCCAACACTCATCCAACAACTATGGCCATCTCATAAAACTCACATGCACATCCCACACCTTGCAGACATTGATGGCTATTCAACTATGGTAGGCACATCTGCCAAACACATGGCTGCACACTCACTCACACGGGGTCATTTTTCTTGCAGGCCAAGCTTTCACATAACCGCCGAGAGACCCAGCGGACGGGAGGAGGACAAGCGGACCTACACCCCCTCACTGAGTTGGAGGACAAAGTCCACAGGCTGATTGCGAGCCAGGTCATAGGTGCCGTGGCCGGTGGAGAGGTCGACCCCCTTGGGGACAGCAATGGTGTGTTCATCAGCTTTCTCTGCTCTCTCATACCACTTCCCCCTCACAACACCAGCCTTTTACACTTTCAATCTAACTAACTGTCTCCAGTCCTTGCTCCCTTCCTGCCCCCCTGCCCTCACACTAAAGCCACTCTTGTGCCTTCCTGCTTTCAGATAGTGAACCACCAGCTGACCAGCCTGTCCCTCAGCCTGCCAGTGGCAGCGACGCACCAGAGGAGGAGGAAGCCGGAGCCTCACCGCCTGCGTCTCCCAAGGGTGACACATCCAACACTGGGGCCACGCCTTCCCTGGAGGGGAGCAGGGGGTTACTGTCTGATGAGGGTGAAGCTCCTGGACCCAGCGGGCTGCAGCAATGCCATGGGGGAAGGGAAGCTCGAGGGCCATCTCCCCGGAGGGTGAGTAGGCGAATGAGTTCTGCTGCACAGGACTCGGATGAGGACCTTGACATCGCGGCCATGAATACCCAGGCCTTGAGCATGCACACTGAGCTCATGGGTGCAATGGCAAGGGTGCCCGACAGCATGGATGCACTGGCTAGGAGTGTGGAGGAGTCCGCCGCCAGCACAGCTGTCATCTGTGCGCAAACCCTCGAACAACCCATCCTTGCCTCGTTGCAGAGGATGGTTGAATTGCAGGGAGACCGTGGGGACCCAGAGCCCATGCCGCGTGTAATGGGTGAGGTGGCAGCATCCGTTGCAGCACATGCCAAGGCAACGCAACGGCTTAGTGCTGGAATCGAGTCATTGGCTGGTGCCATCCAGTCTCAGACTGCTCTCATGCCGTCTCAGATTGATGTCACGCAAGCGCTGACTGCTGCCATCCTCGCTGGGTCGCCCACACCCACCGGGGATCTCACGGTACCGCAGCAGGCCAGCAATCTGTGCTCGAGCAGATTGCTCCGGATGCTGAGGTACTGCCCCGTGGGAGTGGCAGTGTGTCGGTGGAGCAGGAAGGTGCTGTCCTCTCTCAGGACGACAGCATTCCTGCTCCCACCACTGCCACTTCCCCATTGCACTTGCCACGGCCTGTAACCCAGCCAGCCCAGACTGCTGCCGCCCAGGCAGAGTTGGTGCAGTCTGCAGCCGGACCCTCCAGGCCCAGAGCTGGTCGAGGGCATCCTTCAAAGCCTTCTGCAGTCTCTGGATCCGAGATTCAGCAGCCTTCCGCCAGCCTTGCTGCAGTCACTGGAGCCACATTACGGAGGAGCAGAAAGGGGGAAGTGCGCAGGGGAGGGAGGTCACCCTTGAAGGCCGAAAAGTAGAATTTATTAATAAATGGGGGAAATGTTTGTGGGAAAGTTTGATATTCATAATGGCCCAAAAATTCGTGAGGAAGCCTTCGTGCGAGGGTAAGGCCTCCCCGCGATCTCTCACTCCGCATTGGCTTTTTCAGTTCCAGCTCGCACAAACTTGATGTTCTGGACAGCTGCTGTGCTGGGCTTGCGTATCCCACCGGCGTAGTTAATTCGTGCGAGCTGTGGGATCACGTGACTCAGTTAGAGCCAATGGCAGCACACCATCTTCCATTCATAACTTTCACATAAGTGCTGTGAAAGTTATGAATACTATAGCCCCCCAAAAGAACCGCTAAACCTCAATTAAATTTTTTTTAAAAACCATCACATTAATAAAATAAGTATAGTTAAATAAATTAACCATTTTAAATAAAAAATTAAATTTTTGAAAAAATTTAAAATCTTTTAAAAAGTTATAAAAATAAACTTACCTGTCTTTAAAGTCTCTAAAAAAGATATACCTGTTAAAAAAAAATTCAAAATAATACTTAATTCACTACTTACCTTGTTAAAAGTGGGTCTTACTCCTCCTTTTTTTATGTGTAGAATCTTCTGTACTTACCTGCGTGTTGAAACCACTAAGTGCACAGCGTGCGCGCAGCCTGTAGCGCGCACGCGGTTCACCTAGGACCCGCCCCCTTTTCCATTCACCAAGTGCCGGTTTTCAGCACATGCGCAGTGCATGCAGAAAACCGGCAATTGGAGACAGAATACGCGAGAGTACACAGTGCGTACTCTCGCGTAGCGGGACTAATTTTTGGGCCAATATATTTGTTTACTGTTGTGATGCTTATCTCGATGTTGTAAAAATGAGTTTTGTTAGTTTATGAATTGTTGTGTTTGGTTCTAATTGTTTGTCCTGAATAAATAAGACACAGTTTGTAATATAAATAAAAAATGTTATTGTTACTTTACAATTTTGCTGATTTGACTCATTGGAGCTTTGCCCGGTAATAGGGGCTGTGGGATGCTTGCGATGATGTGCTTCTTCATCCCAGATGCCATCTTCTCTGTCATTCGTTAGAAACGGTGTCTTATCAGGCGTTCATGGACGGCCCTTGCAGAGGCAACATTGTGCGCCTCCCTCCCACATTGGTGCTGCTGATCCTCCTCTTCATCCTCTTCCTCCTCCTCCGCCTCCTCCTCCTCTCCCTCTTCCTCCTCCTGAGGTGGTGCACCAATCCCTGGTGGCAATGGCTGGGTCCTCAGAATTGCGAGGTTGTGAAGCATGCAGCACACAACATGAAAAGCGAGACTCGCTCAGGAGAGTACTGCAGGGCTGCTCCAGAGTGGTCAAGACACCAGAACCGTTGTTTCAAGGCGCCGATCGTTTGCTCAATGAGGTTCCTGGTGGCGCTATGGCTCTCATTGTATTGGAGCTCAGCAGGAGTGTTGGGGTTACGGAGCGGTGACATCAGCCAGGGGCAGAGTGGATAACCCTCGTCCCCGAGGAGCCATCCATGAGGTTGATGCGGTGGTTGGAAGAGGTCTGGGACACCAGTCTGGCGCAGGATAAAAGCATCGTGGCTGCTGCCAGGATAGCGGGTATTGACGGCAAGGATGCGCTGTCTGTGGTCACACACCAACTGGACATTCAGAGAGTGGAAGCCCTTATGGTTCGGAACACCTCTGCATTTTCATGAGGTGCCCGCAATGTCACATGAGTGCAGTCAATGGCGCCCTGAACCATGGGGAAGCCCGCTATCCTAGCGAAGCCACATGCGCGTTCACGCTGTTTGTCCCGAGTCATGAGGAAAGAGATGTACTGCCTTCTCCTTTTGTACAGAGCATTTGTGACCTCCCGGATGCAACAATGGACAGTGAACTGGGAGATAGTCACTATGTCCCCAGTTGAAGCCTGGAAGGAGCCGCTGGCATAGAAATTCAGAGCCACCGTCACCTTCACTGCCAGTGAGAGAGACGTCCTGGTCCTGAGCTGAGGCTGCAGATCTGGTTGCAGGAGGTGGCAGAGCTGTGACCACTTCCTTGCTGAAGCGCAGCCTTCTGAAACACTGCTCCTCGGACAAATGCATATAGGAGAATTGCTCCCGGAATACCCTGGGAGGGTAAGGTCTCCTGTGCAGAGGCCTGTTGGCCCGCCTCCCTCTGGCCACGCTTGCCACTCTATCTCTGCGCCTCTGCTGCCTCCGAAGGTGAAGCTGGAGGACGACGCCCTAGACTTAGTACAGCCCCCATTTAAAATCTTCTAAATGTGGTAAATATGAAGCTCAGATAAATAGGAACCTGAAAAGTGGTGCTGAGGACCAAAACTCCTTAGGACAGTGTTAAATCTCTCCAGACGTCTCTCTCCCTCTCAACCTGTGTATACCAAAAATTTTGCCGACAAGAAAAAGCAGGAAGCGCACGCCTTTAAATAGCACTTCCCCAGCCCCTTGCTGACTTGAAAACGTCCCCCTCTACCTGTCGTTCCTAGCAGCAGGCACGAAGGCAGGGGGCGAGAATCAATTTATGGTCCGGGGCGCTACCAGGGCGTTGCACGCTTGCATGACGTCACGATCTGTGGGTGCTTAGTGCTGGAATGGTAGTGTTTAGTGCCACCGCAAAATGACAGGTCAATTTCGCGAGTGGCGCTAAAATCGCCGCGCTCAGGCGCTAAGTCGCTAGCGCCCCCCGGAGGCACTAATGGGTGGCGCTAACCAACAGAACTTCCCCCTATGATTCCAGTACTGATGGACATCACGCTAGACTACCATAAATCAGTGTTTGCCGCAGCACTGGGCGCTTTTAGCAAGAACATCCTACTCTACGTGGATGATGTAGAGAAGCGCCCACAGACAACAGTGACTAAAGAATCCTTCGCCAATGAGATGAACATTGCTTATGATTTGCTTTTCAATAAGTGGTTTGAGAAGGAGGAGTCTCCATTAAATATCATAATAGTGGAAGCTCTGGGCTACTCCACCACCTTGATGCCCAAAGACAGCCTAGAGGTAGAACTGCAATCAGATCCTTGGCTGCTACACTGTTCTGGCCCAAGATCATGCCGACTCACTGATGGAATTCCTTCTCCCCCAGCTGGAAACCAACAATCCACAAACTAGACTGGGAACACTAAGGGGGAGAAATTCGGTATCGCCCCGTTTGGGGCACAATTATCGGCCGGGTGCAAAGTTTAGCGCCTGGCGCTAATTATCGCCTCCGACTGCAAACTTGGCTTTTATCGCTCCTGGAGGTGATTGGAGCGCTAAATCAGATGCTGCACACCTGTCTTCAGGCGCAAAGGCCGAGGAGCGAGGCGCTAACTCAGAGCGCGGGCGCAGCGCAGGTGATGTCAGTTAGCGATGGAACACAGACACACTGGCGCCGGCCAATTCTTAAAGGGGAGGCTCGATCTTGCTCTCCAGCCACACCCTGCTCATTGGAACCTTGAATCTCGGCCTGGAGAGACCTGTGCCTAAATTTTCCAGCCAATGACTATGGAGAGGGTGCGAGAACGAGCTCAGCGCTTCAGCGAGCGGGCCTTGGCGCAGAAGATCTATACTCTACCCTGAGAGTGGCAGGAGGCCTTTGCCGCGCGACTACAGAAGAGTGTGGAGGGAGGTGGCTCAGCACGTCTCCTCCAGGAGCATGGTGCCCAGGACCCATACTCAATGTCGCAAAAAGTTCAACGACCTCACTCGGGTCGTCAGGGTGAGTGGCTTTTTTTCAATACCTCTCCATCCCTCCATCTCAACCTCACTCTGTGGCCAGAGGGTCTTAAAACCCCAATGTCCAACACTCATCCAACACCTATGGCCCTCTCATGAAACACACACGCACATTCCACACCTTGCATACAGTAAGGGCTATTCAACTATGGGAGGCACATCAGACAAGACCATGGCTGTATACATTAAGGGCTATTCAATTATAGGAGGCACATCAGGCAAGACCATGGCTGTATATTTACTCAGACGCCGTTCTTTTTCTTGCAGGCCAAGCTATCTCATAACAGGAGACAGCAGCAATGGACGGGTGGAGGGCGGCCTCAGCTGCAACCCCTCAGTGATCTTGAGGCGCGCGTCCACAGGATTGTGGCAAGCCAGGTGATCGGTCCTGTCGCCCCTGGAGAGGCCGACCCCGTTCGGGGCAGCAATGGTAAGGTCATCAGCTTTCTCTCCTCATTCCACTTGTCCCTCAACACCAGCCTTTGACACTTTCAATCCAACTTACTAAATCACTGCACTCCTTCCTCCCTTACTGCCCCCCTGACGCTAAAGCCACTCTTGTACCTCCCTGCTTTCAGATGGTGATTCACCAGCTGAGGAGACGGGCCCTCAAGCTGCCAGTGGGAGTGAAGCTGCAGGCAAGGAGGAAGAGGAAGTCGGAGCATTAGCGCCACCCTCTCCCGAGGAAGCCCATGCCCACACTGGGAACACGTCTTCCCTGGAGGGGAGCAGGGGGGAAGGGTCTGATGAGGGTGAAGCTCCAGGACCCAGCGGGCTGCAGCAACGCAATGTGGCTAGGGAAGCTCGGGGGCCTTCTCCCCGGAGGGAGAGTAGGTCAGCGAGTCCTGCTGCACTGGACGCAGAGGAGGAGCGGCTGATCGCTGAAATAAACACCCAGGCGGTGGACATGCACACTCAGCTCATGGGTGCAGTGGGAAGGGTGCCCGAATGCATTGATGCACTGGCAAGGAGTGTGGAGCACTACGCTGTAGCACAGGCGGATACCACGCAAATGTTTAGTGCTGCAATTCAGTCACTGGCTGCCGTGATCCAATCTCAGACTGGTCTCATGCAGTCTCAGACTGAGGCCACGCAAGCACTGACTGCTGCCATCATCGCTGGTTCGGACACATTTCCCCGGGGCTCTCACCAGGCCGCAGCAGGCCAGCAATCTGTGCTCCAGCAGATTGCTCCAGATGCTGAAGTGCTGCCCCGTGGGAGTGCCAGTGTGTTGGTCGAGCAGGGAGTTGCTGTCCTCTCTCAAGATGACAGCATTCCTGCTGCCACCACTGTCACTTCCCCATTGCACTTGCCACCGCCTGTAGGACAGAGTGCTGCCGCCCATGCAGAGTTGGTGCAGTCTGCAGCCGGGCCCTCCAGGCCCAGAGCTGGTCGAGGCCGTCCTTCAAGGGCATCTGCAGTCTCAGGTTCTGACAATCAGCAGCCTTCCACCAGCCTTGCTGCAGCCACTGGGGCCCCATTACGGAGGAGCAGTAGGGTGGGAAGGGGGGGGAAGTGCGCAAGGGAAGGAGATCACCCTCGAAGGACAAAAAGTAGGAGGTGTGACAAAATATTGGGAATGTTTTTATTGAAGGCCGAGGTTCGTATTAAAACTTTTGTTTAGTGTTTTGGCCATTATCTCCAGGTTGTGAGAACCAGTTATGTTAATGAATGATTTTTTGTGTTTATTTCTATTAGTTTGTCATGAAGAAATGACACACACAGAGTTTGTAAAAAAAAAATAAAAAATTTTTGTTTTCAAAATGTACAGGTTTGGCCTTTGGAATCATTGCTGCCTTGGTTGGCTTTGGGGTTGCGGG
This sequence comes from Squalus acanthias, assembly GCA_030390025.1. Lineage (NCBI taxonomy): Eukaryota > Metazoa > Chordata > Chondrichthyes > Squaliformes > Squalidae > Squalus > Squalus acanthias. The sequence continues at coordinate 89,282,340 of CM059429.1, read as the reverse complement.
TTGCTTTCCATCATGTTGTTCTCCATGCCAGAAGCCATTTCCTGAGTAGGGGCCTAGAAGCGGCTTGTTATCAGTCGTTGACGGACGGCCTTTGCAGTTTCAACATTGTGGGCCTCCCTCCCACCTTGGTGCTGCTGCTGATCATCCTCCTCTTCTTCCTCCTCCTCCTCCTCTGGTGGTGCTCCAAGGCTTGGTGGCATTGGCTGGGTCCTGAGGATTGCCAGGTTATGAAGAATGCAGCAAACAACTATGAAGAGGGAGACTCGCTCAGGCGAGTACTGCAGGGCTCCTCCTGAGTGGTCCAGACAGCGGAACCGTTGCTTGAGCACGCCGATCGTCTGCTCAATGATGTTCCTGGTGGCGAGATGGCTCTCATTATACCGCAGCTCAGCAGGGGTGTTGGGGTTACGGAGCGGTGTCATCAGCCAGGTGCAGAGTGGATAACCCTTGTCCCCGAGGAGCCAACCAATTGGCTGATGCACTGCCTGGAAAAGTTCTGGCACACCAGTCTGGCGCAAGATGAAAGCATCGTGGCTGCTGCCAGGATAGCGGGCATTGACTGCAAGTATCAGCTGTCTGTGGCCACAGACCAACTGGACATTTAAGGAGTGGAACCCCTTGCGGTTTCGGAAAACCTCTGCATTCCCATGCAGTGCCCACAATGCCACATGCGTGCAGTCAATGGCGCCCTGCACCATGGGGAAGCCCGCTATCCTCGCAATGCCCAATGCGCGTTCATGCTGTTTGGCCCGGGTCATCGGGAAAGAGATGTACTGGCGTCTCCTTTTATAGAGGGCATTTGTGACCTGCCGGATACAGCAATGGACCGCGAACTGGGAGATATTGGCAATCTCCCCAGTAGCTGCTTGAAAGGAGCCGGTGGCATAAAAGTTCAGAGCCACTGTGACCTTCACTGCCACCGACAGAGACGTCCTGGTCCTCAGTTGAAGCTGCAGATCTGGTTGCAGCAGGTGGCAGGCTCAGTGACCACCTCCTTGCTGAAGCGCAGCCTGCGCAAACACTGCTCCTCAGACAAATGAATGTAGGAGAATTGTTCCAGGAATACACTGGGAGGGTAAGGTCTCCTGTACAGAGGCCTGTTGGCCTTCCTCCGTCTGGCCATGATTGCCACTCTCTCTCTGCGTCTCTGTTGCCTCCGATTCTGCAGGTGCAGGATGACGCCCCGAATCAGTGCAACCCCCAAAGTCTCTTGACAATCGAAGTAATGAAGGTCAAATCCAAAAGAACCTGCAAAGTGATGCTCAGTAGCCAAAACTACTTCACACAGCATTGATTCTATGCAGAAGGCTCTCTCTCTCTCAGAATCTCTCTCTGTCAGAATGAGTGGTGCAAAAATGTCTACCACAAAAAAAAGCAGGAAGAGGGCGCCTTTAAACAGCGCCCCCCCCAGCCCCTCACCAACTGGGAAAACATTCCAGTCTCCCTGTCGTTGCTTGCAGCAGGTGGAAAGGAGGGGGGCGCCACTCAATATCCGGTCCGGGGCGCCACCAGGGCGTTGCACGCTCGACTGACGTCACGATCTGCGGGCGCAGGAGATCGGGGCGGTAGACATTTACGCCGCTGCAAAAACTAGTCAATTTCGTTGTGCCCGGGTGCTAGTTGCTTTGCGCCCCATTAGCGCCCTCAACCGAATTTTTCCCCCTAAGTGTCCTCAAGCACCTTATCAGGGCTGTCCCTTCACAACTGGAAAGCAGGAAGACCCAAATTGTGGCTGGTTTGAAACTAATGCTTCTAGACAACAACAACAATGTCAAGAAGCTGATTGTGGAGACAATTGGTGCCATGGCCCACGGAGGTTACCTAGATCTAGAGGGAGGAAGAATAATGGTGGAGTTTATCCTGAGACAGTATGTTCTCTCCACAGACTCGGAACCAAATCCCATTGGATAATGGTGGAGATCAGGTTACCCATGAAGACATGAGTATAATGTGTGAAGTCATGATGTTGACTCTGACAGCTCTGGAGAGTATGGAGGATGTACTCTGGCCATTCCTACTGCACTTCATGACTTTACCTCAATACACCAAAGGGCTAACAATAGTCTCTCAGTGTTTAACACGACTTGCAAAGAAGAAGCTGCAAGCGGGAGATGAGAAGTATTTCCTCCTTTATAAACAAAATGCAAATCTCCCGAAACCTCAGGCACTGCTGACACGGCTTCTGATTCTAGCTTGTTGTCCCTATGAGGGAGAAGGCCGTGGTGCTGCTGCACTGAGGCTACTACAGGCCGTGAGCCTGAATATTCACGCAGCAATAGTGACGATGTGGGAGGAGGAGATTCCATTGTTAGTTAATAACTTGGTGGAGAGTTCCGAGAAGACCCTGCCCCAGCAAGAATGGGAGGAGAAACTGATCCTGCTTTTGTCCAAAACTCTGAAAACAATTGAGGACGAGCAGTGGACGTGCCAGTTGATCGATGAGATAAACCAACAGATCACAATCTCCCACAGTTATCCACAACAGAAGGGGTTTCTATATAAATGTCTTGGGATGGTGCTACACCACTCAGAGAGCACGGACATAAAGAAAGAGATTCAACAAATGTTGCAGAATGCTCAGCGCAGGGAGTCCGTTGAGAGAGAGGGTGTGGCTGTTGGAATTGGTTTCTGTTCTATCATTAACTTTGAAGCCACCTTCAGCAGCCTCGTGGATTATAATAACTTAAACCTCCTGAAGAAGTCCAGAAGTTTCCTCCGTGTCCGTAAGGATGAGTCTGATCTTGAGGCGGATGATGCTAAGAGCACATTGGTTCTTAGCTATGGGTATCTGGCAATCAATGCTCCACCAGACCATTGTTTATCCCCAATAGTGAACCACATTCTGCCAGTGTTAAGTGACCAACTCAGCCAGCTTGGACAGGGGGTAAAGGAAAAATCCAAGGACTTGACTCTGACGTTGAGCCTGATAAAGACCGTGACTCTGATAGCCAGAGCAGTGCAGTCCAGCAGTCGGACATTCCCCTTGAATTTCAGCAGGAAAAGTGAGCTACTGAAGTACATGCAACAACTCATCGAGGCTGAGCCAACAGAGCTGCTGCAGACTCCTATTCGGCGGTTGGCAATGAATGCCTGCCTTCATCTTGTCCAACTGGTTAAATGAAGCTGATAACTGCCAGTTAATTCAAAGCTGCTTGAGGAGTATTTTCAGTTTGGTTCCTGTGGACCCCAACCAGGCCCAGGACAGGACACCTGTTAACCCAGGAGGAGGAGAGACTCTTTACACGGAAAGTATGGCTGCTCTATACTGTCTCCTCAAACAAGTGAACAAGTGAATTTGCCTTTTGACTTAATTCCCGCACACCTACCACAAGGGGATTGCTCTGCTCGCTCGAGCAATGAGCTTATTCAATGAGCACCAGCTGATTGGGATTGTGGTGGATCTTGCACCTGTCCTGTCAACTACACAGGAGGGCCAGAAAGCCACTGTGGCTGCCTTCTTTGCTGAACTTTTAAAACGTTCATTGACCTCCCACGCACGGCTCACTAACATCCTGGTGAATAGTTTGCTCACGGGTCTACTTGATTCGACTCTGGCTGTCAGGTTGCTCTGTGTTCGAGGCCTGGGGAATATTCCAACTGGAGTAGCTGGAGTGATGGAGAGACACGCTTTGGACCTGTTGGCTGCAATGAGTAACATACTGCAGAGCAAGGAGTATCACGAGGAGGAATTCATGATTGAGGTGACATCAACTCTCTCAAAGCTCTTGGACCAGCTCAGTGTCAATGCTATCAGACCCTTTTTTATTGATATCGCAAAAGGAATTCGATGTTGCTTTGAGTTCAAATCCGCTCAGGTTCGTGCTGCTGCATTTACTGTGTTTGGCACTTTGGCCACATGTGGACATGAACATTCAAGGGCTTCCTTTCTGGACGAGATCCACCTGAACCTGGTCAGTTTGTTGCTACACCTGGACGAAGAGAGTGAGGAGGTCCAGAGAGCCTGTCTTTTAACATTGTGCTCGGTCGCCCCATATATCGGCTCACAGAGGGTTTGTGCAATAATTCAGGAGCATTCACGGGAAGGCAGCCTGAAGCATGAGGAATTTTTGAACGTCCTTTCCTTACAACTCATCAAAGATTTCCCCAGGAGGATCAACTCGTATAAAAAGTGCTGCAGGTCCTTCCTACACATGGGGCCTCGTCTCCGAGGGGATGCGGTCTTCTTATCAGTCGTCCTTTCTCAGATTCCACCGGAGTCTGCCCGGAGGAGGACATGGATCAAGAAACTCTGCTGTTTAAGGATCCAGCGTGGACGATCCAACTCATCTCGACAGACTCACCGATCCTTCTCCACGTGTTTCAGATTGTGCTGAGAGATTCTTGTTGTAAATATGTTGATTCTTAATTTGTAAATATGTTTATTCTTAATTTTACCTCATTTATGATGAAATAAATAGCAATCCTGTTCTGACCAATGGAGTTCCCAGTGGACGGATTCAATGCTAGACGTGTGACCAGGCAGGACCTCCTGCATCAGCTACCATTGCATTCATTCTCATTTGTTTATTGTGCTCGGGCTCCCATTAGGAGATGTTGAAGGAGGGGAAGTAAGAAATTGTAATCTGCTGCTGCATTTAAAGAGCTGCAGCAACATAACAGGTCGGCCCCAAAATTGAATAAGGGACCTTGTAGATGCAATGGATGGGAATAAGCTTCATCACAGGTAATTAATTACCGGTGAGTTAACCAGTAATGCACAGGAAGTGCTGCCAGACCATTCACACCCCTTTCCTTCACTTCCAACATCACCTTCCCTCGTAAACGTCCATGACTGAATGCACTGCAAGTCTCCCATGAATTGTACCATTAATCTCAGCCCATTAATAACTTGCTTGCTGCCAGCTACCTGTGAGAAAATGTCATGGCAGCCAGCTACATATCATACTAGTTTACTTTCTTGTACCAGAAAGTCACTTTTAATGAAAGGCAGGGGAATTTCTCTAAGTGCTTCTGAGAAAGAAGCCCTCACAATTCTGGGCAGGCAGATGGCAGAGGCAATGTGAGATGTGCAGCTGGGAGAACAGGTTGGTTCATGTCCTCCTCCCTCTTATACTCATGCAGCATACATTAGAGGGTCAGCAGATACCAGGCTCTCCCCCCAGGCAGCATGATGAGCAGTTTAACTGCCATAAAATCCCAGCCTCCATCATTGCCCGCTGCGTGGACACGCACTATATTCCATTCGAAGGTGGATGTGCAGAATTTGAGGTTGCTCCTCCCACAGCCCAGTCCTGGAAGACAACCGAGCCCTGGATACATGAGCCTGAGCTCAAATCCAGCTCTGTGCACCAGACGTACTTGTCAAATGCTTGAGTCTGTTCCTAACGGAGAGGTTCTGGCAGATGAATCTGACTCCCCCATAGATGGTGTGGTAACACAATACAGCTTCCTGTGACTCGAACTTTATTGCATCACTTCCTGTGATTAGTCCAGGATAAATACTGGACTGATCAGTTGGATCCTGGAGAGGCATAGAGTAAGACCTCTTTTGTATGTAGCACCTTTTTAGTTGATTAAAGCTTACTTTAAGTTCACCACGCGTAAGGCTCATTCTTACGACAATTTAATCAACTTTGAAAAACTTCGCACTCAAACTTTTTGGACGAACTCAGAACTAAGGATCCAGGGAATCACCCATCATGGAAAACATCCTTAAACCATCGCGTCTTGACTTGGACCCAAACACCCCAGCAGCCGGTAAGGTGTGGAAACACTGGTATCGCACGTTTGACAATTTTCTCGAATATTGCAAGGCTGATGATGACTCAAAGTTGCGGATACTCATCAACTGTGTCACCCCGAATGTATTTCAGTATGTCGAGGAATGGGGCAGTTACGAGGAGGCAATTCGGACGCTTAAAAGACTATATACTAAGACGCCGAATGAGGTCTATGCCAGACATCTACTAGCTACAGCCCAACAAGGGCCGGAGGAATCCATTGATAAATTCCTCCAAGAGCTTCGCAAACTTAGTATGGACTGTAACTTTCAGGCGGCCTCAGCTGAGCTGTACCGTGAAGAAATGATCCGTGATGCTTTCATCTGCGGGCTTGCCTCCCCATTTATACGCCAGCGTCTACTGGAAAGTAAGACACTTGAGCTTCAGAGAGCTTATGACATGGCTTGCTCTCTAGATCTGGCAAAAAGAAATGCAGACCTTTATACAGTGCCCAGACCTCGGTCTGCTGCCTTAACTACAGTCAGGCAATTTAAGAGGCCACAGGTGAACTCTATTAGGGAGGACTTTATCCCTGACGATCAATCTGATGACTTCACTGATGAAGAGGATGATGACCCCACTGTGGCAGCCTCTTGGCAATCTAAGAAATGCTTCTTTTGTGGTGATGAGTTTCACCCTCGGAAATTCTGCCCTGCTCGCAATGCGTTTTGCAGTCATTGCAACAAAAAGGGTCATTTTGCAAAGGTTTGCCTATCAAGAGCCTCTACGAGGGCTTATCAAGCTAAGTCCTACCGAACTGCCCCGGTAAGGGCCTATCAAGATGTTCCGGCTAAAATCTATTGTGCTTCCTCTCGGGTTTTCTCTCGAAGAAACACACCTAGAGTTTCAGCCACTCTTTGTGCAACGACACCAATTACAGCTGCTTGTCCTCAGAACCTATTCCATGCAGCTACAAAAGCATCAATTAATGGACATACTTTAGATGCCTTAATTGACTCAGGTAGCACTGATAGTTTCATTAGGGAACAGATTGTTGCAGAGTTAAAGCTACATGTTTTCCCATCGGACCAGGCAATTGCGATGGCTCAGTCATCACTTAATACCAGAATTTCTGGCTTTTGTATGGTTGAAATAACACTTAATGGTCACAGGTATCCCTCCACCCGGCTTTCGGTGCTCAAGGACTTATGTAGTGATCTTATCTTAGGGCTGGATTTTCAAAAGCAGCATAAGAAGCTCACCATTGAGTTCGGCGGATCCAAACCTGAACTCACTATTTCTAATATACGACCTCGATTACCGTTCTGTGCATTGTCAGCAGCTTCACTGGATGAACCCTCACTGTTTACCAGTATCCCTCCTCGATGCAAACCGATTATAACAAAGTCACGACGTTTCAGTCAGGAAGACCAGTCTTTTATTGCGGCTGAGATTTCTCGGCTTTTAGCAGAGGATATCATCGAGCCTTGTTCGTCGCCATGGCGCGCCCAGGTCGTTATTGTTAAGAACCCTCTACAACCTCACAAGAAACGGCTGTGCATTGACTATTCACAGACCATCAATCAATATACGGACTTGGACGCATACCCATAGCCGCGCATCGATGATATGGTTAATAAACTGGCTGAGTACACGGTGTTCTCAACATATGATCTGAAAAGTGCCTATCATCAGGTACCCTTGAAGGTCTCAGACAAGCAGTATACGGCCTTTGAAGCCAATGGACGGCTGTATCAATTTCGTCGCCTCCCCTTTGGGGTCACTAATGGAGTGGCTGTCTTCCAGCGAGCAATGGATGACCTGGTCAAACAGGAAGACTTGAAGGATACGTTTCCTTATCTGGACAATATTACTGTCACAGGTCGCAATCAGCGGGAACATGACGCCAATCTCCAACGATTTTGGGATGCACTCCAGCACCGTAATTTGACATTAAATGCGGCTAAATCCATTGAGTCACAACCAACCATCAACATCCTTGGCTATTGTGTGGGCAATGGCATCATTAAACCTGACCCTGAAAGGCTTCGCCCACTCCAAGAACTCCCGCCACCTAAGAATCCGGCCTCCTTGTGCCGGGCCCTCGGCCTGTTTGCATACTATGCTAAATGGATTCCTAACTTCTCGGACCGAATCCAACCTCTACTGAAGGCCAGCACATTCCACTAGACACAGCGGCTGTTGCAGCCTTTAACCTCCTGAAAAAACAGTTGGAGAAAGCGGCTCTTCACTCCATCGATGAGAGTCTTCCTTTTGTTGTTGAGTGTGATGCCTCGGAGGTGGCGATCTCGGCCACTCTGAATCAGGAAGGTCGTCCGGTGGCATTTTTGTCCAGGACTTTTCAAGGGGCTGAGCTACATTATCCTCCAGTCGAGAAAGAAGCTACAGCCATCATAGAGGCAGTACGGAAGTGGACTCATCTCCTAGCTCGCCAGCACTTTACCTTAATCACGGACCAGCGATCGGTCGCCTTCATGCTCGATAATCGAAAACAGACCAAAATTAAAAATAATAAAATCCAGCTTTGGCGGCTGGAATTGGCCTCTTTTGGTTACACCATCCACTATCGACCTGGCAAGGAGAATGTGGCTCTGGATACCCTCACACGAGCATTCTGCTCCGCCATGGCACCCTCTACGCTCGTAGACATCCATGATGGGTTGTGTCATCCGGGCGTTACTCGCATGCTACACTTCGTGCGGTCCCGAAATCTCCCATTCTCTACCGGGGATGTAAAGAAGATGTGCTCGGACTGCAGAGTCTGTGCGGAATTGAAACCTCAGTTTTTCCGCCCCTCGGGTGGTATACTCATACATGCGACCCAGCCAATGCAACGGCTTAGCATCGATTTTAAGGGGCCGTTGCCCTCTTCAACTCGCAACACTTATCTATTGACCATGGTCGATGAGTATTCCCGTTTTCCATTTGCCTTTCCCTGCCCCAATATGCTGACGACCACGGTTATCAGCTGCCTTGAGCAGGTATTTGCTTTCTGTGGCATGGCATCCTATGTTCATTCGGATCGGGGCCCTTCTTTTATGTCAGGAGAACTCAAGGCCTATCTCTCGGAACGGGGTATTGCTGCAAGCAGAACGACGCCTTATCATCCGGTCGGGAATGGGCAAGTCGAGCGTTTTAATGCTATCATCTGGAATGCGGTACGTCTGGCTTTGAGATCTCGGGGCCTACCCAACCAGCAATGGGAAGCAGTACTTCCAGACGCATTACACTCCACACGGTCCCTCCTTTCGACCGCCACAAATACGATGCCTCATGAACGGTTCTTCCGATTTCAGCGTCGCTCATCCTATGGGATATCTCTCCCGTCGTGGCTGACTGCACCGGGACCAGTGCTACTCCGAAGATATGTCCGGGCGTCTAAGAATGACCCCCTGGTAGATGAGGTTGAGCTCACTGACGTCAACCCTACCTACGCCTATATTCGGTATCCTGACGGTCGGGAATCTACCGTGTCATTGCGGGATCTGGCTCCCTGCCCGCCGAAACATAGAGGGACACCAGGGGATAATATTGTACCAGGCACATCTCTGGGCTCGCCAGGTGCCTCTCATCACGATCTGGATCTGACGCCGGCTGGTACCTCACTCCAGCGTGCCGACCTGGGGCAGACTGACTATGAGCCCGTCGGGGCTCGCACGCGCAGCCACGATCCACCCCGTACCATACGCTCGGAAACGGATCTGCCACAGCCCTGCCCGACACCCGTTCGGGCACCAGTACACAGTCAGGATCGTCCTGACCCCTCACAGAGCGGGCTGGATCACTCGGACTCTGGTCCACGGCCCGCGGCGGGTAAACGGGCTAGGGGCCCTCTACCGCTACGAGAACCCAAACGGGTGCGGCTCTCCCTCGTCCGGCGGCTACGAAATGGAGGGAGCATCCCGGCCTCCTAATCTTTTGGGGGGGGGAGAATGTGGTAACACAATACAGCTTCCTGTGACTCGAACTTTATTGCATCACTTCCTGTGATTAGTCCAGGATAAATACTGGACTGATCAGTTGGATCCTGGAGAGGCATAGAGTAAGACCTCTTTTGTATGTAGCACCTTTTTAGTTGATTAAAGCTTACTTTAAGTTCACCACGCGCAAGGCTCATTCTTACGACAGATGGTCCACCCTCCCTACCCATAATTGCTTCACCTTTAGACTACAAATCCACGCCAGCACAGTTCACCCCTTAATCTTCTGTACTCAAGGGAATACAAGTCTAGTCTCATATAATCATAGAAATTTACAACACAGAAGGAGACCATTCGGCCCATCGTGTCTGTGCCAGCCAAAAAAGAGCTATCCAGCCTAATCCCACTTTCCAGCTCTTGGTCCGTAGCCCTGCAGGTTACCGCACTTCAAGTGTATATCCAAGTACTTTTTAAATACGTTGAGGGCAGTGAGTTCCAGACCCCCACCACCCTCTGGGTGAAAAAGTTCTCCTCAACTTCCCTCTAATCCTTCTACCAATTACTTTAAATCTCTGCCCCTCGGTTATTGACCTCTCTGCCCCTCGGTTATTGACCTCTCTGCTAAGGGAAATAGGTCCTTCCTATCCACTCTATCTAGGCCCCTCATAATTTTATACACCTCAATTAAGTCTCCCCTCAGCCTCCTCTGTTGCAAAGAAAGCAACCCCAGCCTATCCAATCTTTCCTCATAGCTAAAATTCTCCTGTCCTGGCAACATCCTCGTAAATCTCCTCTGTACCCTCTCTAGTGCAATCACATCCTTCCTGTGGTGGGGTGACCAGAACTGCACGCGGTATTCTAGCTGTGGCCTAACTAGTGTTTTATACAGTTCAAGCATAACCTTCCTGCTCTTATATTCTATGCCTCAGCTAATAAAGGAAAGTATCCCGTATGCCTTCTTAACCATCTTATCTACCTGCCCTGCTACCTTCAGGAATCTGTGGACATGCGCTTCAAGGTCCCTCTGTCCCTCTACACTTCTCAGTATCCTACCATTTATTGTGTATTCCCTTGCCTAGTTAGCCCTCCCCAAATGCATGACCTCACACTTCTCCGGATTGAATACCATTTGCCACTTTTCTGCCCACCTGACCAGTTCATGGATATCGTCCTGAAGTCTACAGCTTTCTTCCTCACTATCAACCACATGGACAATTTTTGTATTATCTGCAAACTTCTTAATCACGCCCCATACATTGAAGTCTAAATCATTGATAGATACCACAAAAAGCAAGGGACCTAGTACTGAGCCCTGCGGAATCCCACTGGAAACAGCCTTCCAGTCACAAAAATGCCCATCAACCATTACCCTCTGCTTCCTGCCACTGAGCCAATTTTGGATCCAACTTACCACTTTCCCTTGGATCCCATGGGCTTTTACTTTTCTGACCAGTCAGCCATGTGGGACCTTGTCAAAAGCCATGTAGACTACTTCAAACACGCTACCCTCATCAACCCTCCTTGTTACCTCCTCAAAAAATTCAATCAAGTTAGTCAGACACGACCTTCCCTTAACAAATCCATGCTGACTGTCCTTGATTAATCTGTGCTTTCTAAATGACGATTAATACTGTGGCTCAGATCTTTTCCAATAACTTTCCCACCAAAATGGTTAGGCTCACTGCCCTGTAATTACTCGGTCTATCCCGTTCTCCCTTTTTAAACAACAGTATAACATTAGCAGTCATCCAGTCCTCCAGTCCCACACCTGTGGTCAGAGAGGATTGGAAAATGATGGTCAGAGCCTCCGCTATTTCCTCTCTTGCTTCTCTTAACAGCCTGGGACACATTTCATCCAGGCCTGGCGATTTATCTACCTTCAAAGATGCTAAACCCCTTAATATTTCCTTTTTCACTATGTTTATCTCATCTAATATTTCTCTCATCTAATATTTCACACTCCTCCTCCTTAACTACAATGTCTGCATCGTCCCTCTCTTTTGTGAAGACAGACGCAAAGTTTTCATTAAGACTCATATCCACGTCTTCCGCCTCCACACACAGGTTGCCTTTTTAGTCTCTAATAGGCCCGATTCTTTCTTTAGTTATCCCCTTGCTCTTTATGTATTTATAAAACATCTTTGGGTTCTCCTTGATTTTACTGGTCAATATTTTTTCATGCCCTCTTGTTGCTTTCCTAATTTCCTTTTTAATTTCAAGCCTGCGCTTTCTATACTCCTCTCGGCTTTCTGCAGTATTTAGATTCTTGGGGCTGGATTTTCAATGACCCGTGGAGTCGGGTTTGGAGGCATGTGGGGGGTTAAAGTTGCAGATTCGGGGGTCCCGACCCCATCCCGCCTCCACGCAATTTTGATAAAATCGTGTGCGGTGTTCCCGCCTCCAAGAGGCGGGAGAGGCCATTAAAGCCCTTAACAAGCCCTAAATTGGCTCTGTAATGCCATTTTGAAACGTTTTAGCTAGTTTAACCCTTTTCTGACGTGAAGCACGCCTGATGTGAAACACGCCAGTGAAACCTGGCGGGAGCACAAGTGGATAGCTGACTATCAGCTGCAGGTCCACTATTACAACGGAGATGTGATGAAGGTAGTAGTAGTATTAGGTCTGAAAGTAGCCTCTGATGCTGCTGCATTGAATGTCTTCAGAGACTGCCAGAGCCTTTGGAGGATCTGGATGGAAAAAAAATTCATTCTTTCTCTCTCTCTCTCATTTTGCATCCAAGGCCAGGCAATCTCTGAGACCAGACCAGGCAGTCTCTGACCTACAATGATGACATCATCAGAGGCGACTTTCAGACTGAAACCACTAATTGGTTCATGGGTTCCCACATGCTGGAACTCAATTAAGTGAAAATTGCATCAATCTCCCACATCCAATTGCAGGCGGGTGGATAACACGAAATGCGGATGACACAACCCCAACCCGACCCCAAGACAAAATCCAGCCCTTGGTATTTGACATAAGCTTCCCTTTTTTTCCTTCTCATACCCTGTATACCGCTTGACATCCAGGGGGCTCTAGATTTGGGAGTCCCACCCTTTTTCTTTGTGGGAACCTATTTGCTCTGAACTCTCACTATCTCCTCCTTGAATGCCTCCACTGCTCTGTAAGGGGTTTCGGTTCAGGGTGCTTGTGCGGGGTTAGGCCTTCGTTGCCTAATACTATTGCTTGCTCTGGTCTCCGGCCAGCCTTGTTGCAATAAGCACCTGTGAGTGGTTCGACCCACTCGCCCTTACGGTTCTAACACTGGACTTAGGTGCGAGAGCAGTAATGCAGAGAAAAACTCAAATAGACCCGGTTGAATAGTACGAAATGGAAATCTTTATTGCATAACGTCCAAAATCGTGAAGTACATGTCATAGGCACAAATTAATGACAGTACAAGTATACATACATTCATAAAACTTGGTCTAGGGTAATGAGGAACGCACGGCACATCGTAAAAAGGGGAACACATTATATTTATCCTTAATAAAAACCACCCTCCCCTATCAATACCTACACTAATCTAGATTTGTAGGATCGAGGAAACATGCTCACCACTCGTGATACTTCGGAGAATTTTAAACGAGGCACTCGGTTCGTTTCGCTGCAGCGCCTGACTGTCACGTGTTTGAAGGGGTCTCTGTACCCCACTTGTTTACTTTCGCTGCTGCTGCAAGCAGGCTGGGCTCCCCGTTGTCATGAAGAACTCGACAGTGCTCGGGCCCGGTTGTAGAAGTCCAGAGAGACAATCAAAAGCTCACCAGTCAAGCGAGTCCATGAAGCGGCAAGCGAATAAGAGTTCAGCAGTCATCAGCCAGATAAGAGAATAATAAGCAAGAGTTCAGCCCGAGTCAAGAGTCGAATCCAGAAGCGATGGACATTTGTTCACTCTTGTTATAGTGCTGTGTTCCCTTATCTCCCGCTCAAATCTTAATGTTTGTCCTTTGTGTAATACTGGTGCACAAAACTCCCAGCATGGGGCGATTCTTTCCTTTAATGGGTTTCGGTAGCACCTTAAACTGGCCAACTATCCGTTAATGTTTTCCCCATTGTCGAACCGGCTAGGAGCCTCCCTGACTGGTTTTGGGGCCTCCTCGAATACTGACTTAATCACCCGAGAATGGCTCTCTCATTGTAGAGCCGTGGGGAATTTGCGTATTGATGTATCTGGATGGGCCTTCGATTGCCCAGTACAATGGTCCTTACTTGTGCATGGAAAACGATTCCAGCACTTATCTCTTGCTATTGTGTCGAATGCAGACAGGTTGCATCCTGTCTTTATCAGTGTTTGCTGCGTATTAACCAATCTTATACTGAAATGTTTATTCGAACGCCATCTTGTCTGCCCACTGAAAATTCTGGAAGCTTCTGCCACGAGGCGCGGCGGCCATTTTACAGGCTTCTGTGTCCTGTTTAATCATGACAGCATTTCGTTGAAATAAAACTGATGAAACGAATCTGCTTTATCTCGTTATTTCGAATCGCGATAATTGCGAATTTTACAGCTCGGACACTCATTCACCTTCAAGTAGCTGTTTCCAGACCACCTTTGCTAAATCACATCTCAGCTTAGTAAAATTGGCCTTTCCCCAATTGAGAACTTTTACTCCTGGTCTATCTTTGTTCTTTTCAATAACTATGCTAAATTTAACTGAATTATGATCACTACCACCAAAATGGTCTCCCACTGATACCCCTCCCACCTGCCCAGCTTCATTCCCTCAAACCAAGTCCAGAACTGTCGCCTCTCTTGTTGGGCTTGCTACGTACTGGCTAAAAAAGTTCTCCTGAATGCATTTTAAGAATTCTGCTCCCTCTTTTACACAGATTCTATCCCAGTTAATACTCGGGTAGTTGAAATCCCTTACTATTACTGCCCTATTGTTTTTGCACTTCTCAGAAATTTACCCACATATTTTTTCTTCTCTCTCCCTCTGACTATTGTGGGGTCCATAGTCCACTCCCAGCTGTGTGATTGTCTCTTTTTTGTTCTTCAGTTCAACCCGTATGGCCTCATTTGATGATCCTTCTATCATCCCTCCTCAAAGCTGTCATTGTTTCTTTAGCCAATATTGCAACCCCCCTCCTGTTGTATCCCCCTCTCTATCTCGTCTGAAAACCCTGTAACCAGGAATGTTGAGCTGCCATTCCTGCCCTTCTTTCAGCCATGTTTCAGTAAAATCTATGATATCATACTCCCACATGTCTATCTGTGTCCTCAGCTCATCTGCCTTATTCACTAGACTCCTTGCATTGAAGTATATGCCATTAAGCACTGCCAAACCCCTTTGTTGTCTATTTTCTAGCCTTTATTACCTCTGCCTTCCACACTCACTACTTTTCTGCCTTCCATTTCCAGCTTTGTTTCTCTCGCTTCTGAATCTATTCTCAGGTTCTCATCCCCCTGCCAAGTTAGTTTAAACCATCCCCAACAGCACCAGCAAACTCCCCCGCGAGGATATTCGTCTCAGCTCTATTGAGGTGCAACCTGTCCGGCTTGTGCACATCCCACCTCCCCCAGACCCGGTCCCAATACCTCAGGAATCTAAAGCCCTCCCTCCTGCACCATCTCTCCAGCCACACATTCATCTGTTCTAGCCTCCTATTCCTGTACTCACTAGCACGTGGCACTGGTAATAATCTGGAGATTACTGCCTTTGAGGTCCTGTTTATTAATCTCTTTCCTAACTCCCTGAAATCTTGCTGTAGGACCTTATCCCTCATTCTATCTTTGTCATTGGTAGCGATATGGACCACGACCTCTGGCTGTTCACCCTCCCCCCTCAGAATGTCCTGCAGCCGCTCAGTGACATCCTTGACCCTGGCAGCAGGGAGGCAACATACCATCCTGGAGTCCCGTCTGCGGCCGCAGAACGCCTGTCTATTCCCCTAACTATTGAATCCCCTGTTACTAATGCTTTCTTGATGTTCCTCCTCCCATCATGTACAGCTGAGCCACCCATGGTGCCATGGGCTTGGCTCTGGCTGTACTCCCCAGAGGAACCATTGCCCTCACCAGTATTCAGAACTGAATATCGGTTAGAGAGAGAGATGCACTCAGGGGATTCTTGCAGTACCTGCCTGGTCCTCCTTGTCTGTCTGGCGGTCACCCATCCCCTCTCTGCCTGCAAGCTCGGAAGCTGTGAGATGTCCACCTCCTGAAACGTGCTTACATAGGATTACACAGGATATCCGACACAGAAACAGGCCATTCGGCCCCACCAGTCCATGCCGGCATTTATGCTCCACTCGAGCCTCCTCCCGTCTTTCCTCATCTAAATCTATCAGCATAATACTGTAATTCAGTAAATACTGAAGCAAAATAATTATTTAATATTTCTGCCATCTCTCTATCCATCCCCCTAATTATAGAGTCCCCTATCACTACCACATTTCTAGTCTGCTCTTCCCCCCCCTTGGACAACCTTCTGAGCCACGGTGCCTTGGTCTCCAGTGTGGCTGTCCTCCCTGCAGTCTTTCTCGTCCTCACAGGTAGCGAGTACTTCGTACCTGTTGGACAGAACCAGTGTCTGCGGGACCTCCTTCTCAACCTCTCCTAAATCCCCGCTACCCGGCTCCCTAACAGTCACACCCTCCCATTCCTGAACCTGCGCTTTCCTCTGGGGTGTGACTGTATTCTGGATAAAACTGTCCAGAAATTCCTCCCCCTCCCTTATGAGTCGGAGTGTCTCCAACCCGCTCTCCAGCTCAATGACTCTGAGCCGGAGCGATTCGAGATGGAGACATCTCCTGCAGACGTGTTCACTCAGGACAGTCTCGCTGTCCACAAACTCCCACAGACTGCAATCCAGACACAACCTGCCCTGCCATATCTCAGTCTAACCTTATTTTATTTATTTAATTAGTTAAAGTCTTTATTCAATGACTATTTATAGTTATATTAATTAGTTTAACTAGTTAAGCTATAAATTTAATGCAGTATTTTGTAGTTTCCTGCACCAAGTTTAAACCACTGTCCTCGGTTAGAGGGAAAGGAGAGGAAATAAAACCTTACTACTCACCAACCAATCGCCTACCTGCTGTCCTGTGACATCACTCCTTGTTCTTTTGGAGATCATCGAAGGCTCGGCCGTCGCTCATCCCGCCTCCAATTAGATCCGCACTGCCCGGTCTCCCGCTGTTTAAAGTCCCATCGCTGATCCCGCCTCCAATTAGGGCCGCGCTGCCCATCTCCCGCTGTTTAAAGTCCCGTCGCTGATACCACCTCCAATTAGGGCCGTGCTGCCCGGTCTCCCGCTGTTTAAAGTCCCGTCGCTGATACCACCTCCAATTAGGGCCGCGCTGCCCGGTCTCCCGCTGTTTAAATACCGCCACTGATACCGCCTCCAATTAGATCCGCGCTGCCCGGTTTCCCGCAGTTTAAAGTCCCGTCCCTGATCCCGCCTCCAATTAGATCCGCGCTGCCCGGTCTCCCGCTGTTTAAATACCGTCGCTGATACCGCCTCCAATTAGGGCCGCGCTGCCCGGTCTCCCGCTGTTTAAAGTCCCGTCCCTGATCCCGCCTCCAATTAGATCCGCGCTGCCCGGTCTCCCGCTGTTTAAAGTCCCGTCCCTGATCCCGCCTCCAATTAGATCCGCGCTGCCCGGTCTCCCGCTGTTTAAATACCGCCTCTGATCCCGCCTCCAATTAGGACCGTGCTGCCCGGTCTCCCGCTGTTTAAATACCGCCTCTGATCCCGCCTCCAATTAGGACCGCGCTGCCCGGTCTCCCGCTGTTTAAATACCGCCTCTGATCCCGCCTCCAATTAGGACCGCGCTGCCCGGTCTCCCGCTGTTTAAAGTCCCGTCACTGATACCGCCTCCAATTAGATCCGCGCGGCCCGGTCTCCCGCTGTTTAAATACCGCCACTGATACCGCCTCCAATTAGATCCGCGCTGCCCGGTCTCCCGCTGTTTAAATACCGTCCCTGATCCCGCCTCCAATTAGATCCGCGCTGCCCTGTCTCCCGCTGTTTAAATACCGTCGCTGATACCGCCTCCAATTAGGGCCGCGCTGCCCGGTCTCCCGCTGTTTAAAGTCCCGCCCCTGATCCCGCCTCCAATTAGGTCCGCGCTGCCCGGTCTCCCGCTGTTTAAAGAACTGCCGCTGATCCCGCCTCCAATTAGGACCGCGCTGCCCGGTCTCCCACTGTTTAAATACCGCCCCTGATACCGCCTCCAATTAGGGCCGCGCTGCCCGGTCTCCCGCTGTTTAAATACCGTCGCTGATACCGCCTCCAATTAGGACCGCGCTGCCCGGTCTCCCGCTGTTTAAATACCGTCACTGATACCGCCTCCAATTAGGGCTGCGCTGCCCGGTCTCCCACTGTTTAAAGAACTGCCACCGCTGATACCGCCTCCACTGCAGTGCTATCCATGTCGCTCTCAGTCTCGCGGATGCACTGCAGTGCTATCCATGTCGCTCTCAGTCTCGCGGATGCACTGCACTGACACCAACCATTGCTCAAGCTCCGAAACCCGGAGCTCAAGCTCCTCCAGCTGACGACACTTCCTGCACCTGCAGTTGTCCAGGACACGAGAAGCATCCTGGACTTCCCACGTGGCGCAGGATGAGCATTCGATGGGACTGAGGTGCCGAGCCATGCCTCGATACAACCAGTTCTAATAATTTAACCCTTTTAGCTCCGTATCATTCTGGTGACTCTGCGCTGCTCCCCCTCCAAGGCCAATATATCCTTCCTGAGATGTGGTGCCCAGAACTGGATGCAGTTCTCCAGATGTGGTCTGGCCAGCGCTCTGCACAGCTGGAATGTAACTCCCACCCCTTGTATTCCAGTCCCTTTCAGATAAGGGCCAACATTCCATTAGCCTTTGAAATTATTTTTTAGCATTGGGTTACTAAGTCTGCCAAAGAGAGTTCACTTGCTTCTGAAATTCCATCAACAGGCATGACATATTTTGTAGGTACTTTAACCCCAAATAGACACCACTTATTTCTCCTCTGAAGAGAATATCAATTAGTTGATTGTTAGATGTCTGATAGGCCTGGGATTGACCACAGTGTGAACAAACATTACAATGCATCTATCGGTGGTCCCACTACTGCACACATTCCCACCTTGAACCTGTATCTTCCTCTGCTTCATATCTTTATCCGATTATCCAGCACGTGAGTGCAAAAGTCAAGGCTGAAGCGTTTGCAACCAGCTTCAGCCAGAAGTGCCGAGTGGATGTTCCATCTCGGCCTCCTCCTGAGGACCCACCATCATAGAAGTCAATCTACAGCCAATTTGATTCACTCCACGTGATATGAAGAAACATCTGAGCACACTGGATACAGCAAAGGCTGTGGGCCCCGACAACATCCATGCAGTGCTGTAGACTTGTCATTGAAAGTGCTATCAAGCAGCACTTACTAACAAATAACCTGCTCACCAATGCTCAGTTTGGCTTCCACCAGTACCACTCAGCTCCAGACCTCATTATAGTCTTGGTTAAAACATGGATAAAAGAGCTGAATTCAAGAGGTGAGGTGAGTGCCCTTGACAGCAGCATTTGACCGAGTGTGGCATCAAGGAGCCCTAGTAAAATTGAAGTCAATGGGAATCAGGGGGAAAGCTGTCAACTGGCTGGAGTCATATCTAGCACAAAGGAAGATGGCTGTGGTGGTTGGAGCTCAATCATCTCAGCCCCAGGACATCGCTGCAGGAGTTCCTCAGGGCAGTGTCCGAGGCCCAACCATCTTCAGCTGGTTCATCAATGACCTTCCCTTCAACATAAGGTCAGAAGTGGGGATGTTCGCTGATGATTGCACAGTGTTCAGTTCCATTCTAAGCATCCACTTTAAACAGTACATCATAATATAAATATAACAACAACAGTCACTTGCAACACCACCGAGACATGTGATGCGATTCTGAACAATGGATACAAAGTCCCGGCCCTTCAGGGATCTGGTAAGTCGTTACTATGGTTTCATTCAGCCCACAGTTCATCGGCTTCCTGTCCCCAGTATATATAGTCCCAGTGTGACTGGTCCAGCTGTGTGTTGGTTCCTCTCTGAACTCCATCTCCATCGACCATGACGTTGCATGCTTGAGTCGTTGGCTGTGGACCCGTCCCCAGGTCAGATGTCAGTCGGAGCAGTCGATACCGTCCAATCTCCATTTCCAGTTTTAGTTCTGTAAACTAACCATATTATGTGTTAGTTATCAGTTTCACTTCTGACTGACTTAAGCTGGTTGATGTGGTACCATTTAGTTACCTTTCCCGATACACCGGATTAGGTAAACGGCTGGACTGGCTTTGTCTACAATAGGAAAAGGTCCTTTCCATTTTGGTTAGAGTCATCGAGTCATACAGCACAGAAAGAGGCCCTTTGGCCAATCGTGTCCGCGCTGGCCATCAAGCCCTGTCTATTCTAATCCCATTTTCCAGCACTTGGTCCGTAGCCTTGTATGCTATGGCGTTTCAAGTGCTCATCTAAATGCTTCTTGAATGTTGTGAGGGTTCCTACCTCCACAACCCTTTCAGGCAGTGAGTTCCAGATTCCAACCACCCTCTGGGTGAAAAAGTTTTTCCTCAAATCCCCTCTAAACCTCCTGCCCCTTACCTTGAAACTATGCCCCCTGGTTATTGACCCCTCTACTAAGGGGAAAAGTTTCTTTCTATCTATGCCCCTCATAATTTTGTACACCTCAATCAGGCCCCCCTCAGCCTTCTCTGCTCCAAGGAAAACAACCCCAGCCTGTCCAGTCTCTCTTCATAGCTGAAGTGCTCCAGCCCAGGTAACATCCTGGTGAATCTCCTCTGCACCCTCTCCAATGTAATCACATCCCTCCTATAGTGTGGTGACCAGAACTGCACACAGTATTCCAGCTGTGGCCTAACTAGCGTTTTGTACAGCTCCATCATAACCTCCCTGCTCTTATATTCTATGCCTCGGCTAATGAAGGCAAGTATCCCATATGCCTTTTTAACCACCTTATCTACCTGTCCTGCTGCCTTCAGGGATCTATGTACATGCACATCAAGGTCCCTCTGATCCTCTGTCCTTCCTAGGATCCTACCATTCATTGTGTATTCCCTTGCCTTGTTAGTCCTCCCAAAATGCATCACCTCACACTTTTCAGGGTTAAATTCCATTTGCCACTGTTCTGTCCATCTAACCATCCCGTCTATATCGTCCTGTAGCCTGAGGCTTCCCTCCTCGCTATTTACCACTCCACCAATTTTCGTGTCATCTGCGAACTTACTGATCATCCCTCCTACATTCATATCTAAATCATTAATGTACACTACAAACAGCAAAGGACCCAGCACCGATCCTTGCGGTACACCACTGGACACAGGCTTCCAGTCACAAAAACAACCTTCGACCATCACCCTCTGCCTCCTGCCACAAAGCCAATTTTGGATCCAATGTGCCAAATTGCCCTGGATCCCATGGGCTCTTAGCTTCTTGACCAGTCTCCCATGTGGGACTTTGTCAAAAGCCTTACTGAAGTCCATGTAGACTACATCAACTGCACTACCCTCATCCACACACCTAGTCACCCCCTCGAAAAATTCAATCAAATTGGTCAGACATGATCTCCCCCTGACAAAGCCATGCTGACTATCCCTGATTAATCCCTGCCTCTCCAAGTGGAGACTAATTCTGTCCCTCAGAAATTTTTCCAATAATTTCCCTACCACTGATGTTAGGCTCACTGGCCTGCAATTCCCTGGTTTATCCCTACTACCCTTCTTGAACAATGGTACTACGTTAGCTGTTCTCCAGTCCTCTGGCACCTCCCCTGAGGCCAGAGAGGTTCTGAAAATTTGTGTCAGAGCCCCTGCAATCTCCTCCCTTGCTTCACACAGCAGCCTGGGATACATCCCGTCAGGGCCTGGGGATTTATCCACTTTTAATCCCGTTAAAACCGCTAGTACCTCCTCCCTCTCAATACTAATTTGTTCAATTATATCACAATCCCCCTGCCTGATTTCTATGCCTACATCACCCTTCTCCATAGTGAACACAGATGCAAAATATTCATTTGAAACCTCACCTACATCTTCCGGCTCTACACACAGATTGCCACTTTGGTCCCTACTCTTTCCCTGATTATCCTCTTGCCCTTAATATACTTATAAAAAACCTTGGGATTTTCCTTTATTTTGCCTGCCAGTGTTATTTCATGCCCCCTCTTTGCTCTCCTAATTTCTTTTTTAAGTACCCTCCTGCACTTTCTATACTCCTCTCGGGCTTCCACTGTTTTTAGTCCTTTGTATCTGCCAAAAGCCTCCCTTTTTTTCCTAATCCATTCTTGTCTATCCCTTGACATCCAGGGTTCCCTGGGCTTGTTGGTCCCACCCTTGACCTTTACGGGAATATGTTGGCATTGTACTCTCTCTATTTCCTTTCTGAAAGACTCCCATTGCTCTGATGTGGATTTTCCTACAAGTAGCTGATCCCAGTCCACTTTGGCCAGATCCTGCCTTATCATATTAAAATCGGCCTTCCCCCAATTTAGAACCTTTATTTCCGGTCCATCTTTGTCCTTTTCCATGACTACCTTAAATCTCACCGAATTATGGTCACTGTCACCAAAATGCTCTCCTACTGACACTTCTACCACTTGCCTGGCTCCATTCCCTAGAATTAGGTCCAGTACCGCCCCCTCTCTTGTAGGACTTTCTACATGCTGGCTCAAAAAGCTCTCCTGGATGCACTTTAAGAATTCCGCACCCTCTAAGCCTTTCACACTCTGACTATCCCAGTTAATATTGGGGAAGTTGAAATCCCCTACTATTATTACCCTATTATTTCTACACTTCTCTGAGATTTGCCTACATATCTGTTCCTCTATCTCCCCCTGACTGTTTGGGGGCCTATAGTACACTCCCAGCAAAGTGCTTGCCCCCTTTTTGTTTTTAAGTTCTACCCATATGGCCTCATTAAAGGAACCTGCTAAGATATCATCCCTCCTTACAGCAGTAATTGACTCCTTGATTAATATTGCGACAGCCCCTCCTCTTTTACACCCCCCTCTGTCTCGCCTGAAGATTCTATACCCTGGAATATTGAACTGCCAGTCCTGCCCCTCCGTCAACCATGTCTCTGTGATAGCAACAATATCATACTCCCATGTATTCATCAACACCTTCAATTCATCTGCCTTACTCGCAAGACTCCTTGCATTAAAATAAATGCCATACTCCCTTGTGCCGTTACATATTTGCTCTGCCTTCCAGGCTGACTTGTTTTTTCCTCTATATTTGGCTGTGCATCACCCCCTACTATAGCTCCACTCCGTATCCCATCCCCCTGCCAAGTTAGTTTAAACCGCACCCCCCCGCCCCAACAGTACTAGCAAACCTCCCCGCAAGGATGTTGGTCCCGTTCCGGTTCAGGTGCAACCCGTCCAACTTGTACAGGTCCCACCTTCCCTAGAAGCAGACCCAGTGATCCAGGAAACTAAAGCCCTCCCTCCTGCACCAACTCTTTAGCCACGCATTCATCTGCTCTATCCTCCTATTCCTATACTCACTAGCACGTGGCACCGGGAGTAATCCAGAGATTACAACCTTTGAGGTCCTGCTTTTTAATCTGCTACCTAGCTCCCTAAATTCTTGTTGCAGGACCTCATCCCTCTTTCTACCCATGTCATTGGTACCAATGTGAACCACGACCTCTGACTGTTCGCCCTCCCCCTTCAGAATGCCCTGCAGCCGTTCAGTGACATCCTTGACCCTGGCACCAGGGAGGCAACATACCATCCTGGAGTCATGTCTGCGGCCACAGAAACGTCTATCTGTTCCCCTTACGATAGAATCCCCTATCACTATTGCTCTCCCACTCTTTATCCTCCCCTCCTGTGCAGCTGAGCCACTCGTAGTGCCATGGACTTGGCTCTTGCTGCATTCCCCTGAGAAACCATCTCCCCCAGTAGTATCCAAAACGGAAAATCTGATGGAGAGGGAGATGGACCCAGGGGACTCCTGCACTACCTTCCTAGTTCTTTTACTCTGTCTGGCGGTCACCCATTTCCTGTCTGCCTGTGCAATCTTTGCCTGCGGTGTGACCACCTCATTAAACGTGCTATCCACGAAGATCTCAGCTTCGCGGATGCTCCACAGTGACTCCAGCCGCAGCTCCAGCTCCGAAACGCGGATTTCGAGTAGCTGCAGCTGAAGACACTTCCTGCACATGTGCTTGCCCTGGACACCTAAAGTGTCCCTGACTTCCCACATAGCACAGGAGGAGCACTCCACGCAGCCGAGCTGCCCTGCCATGTCCTATCCTTAATTTACTCCCTTTACTTCCTTTAAATTAAAGAATATTAAATACACTAGGGACCTTACTTCCCTTTAAACACTACTTACTCTAAACTAGAGACCTTACTTTGACTTTAACGACTGGACTGTAGAAATACTCACCAGGTCCTACTTACCAATCAGCTCCTTCCCTGGTTGTGACGTCACTTTAGCAGTTTCGCAGTTGTTGTTGTTTGACTGCTCTCGCTCTCGGACTCTTTCCTTGGTGTACAGTAAGAACCAATTCCTACAGGGTGAAAAGTTAGGAAAAACAAAGGCGAAGCAAGGGAGCTCCTCCTTCCACTCCTCACCTAACTCCCTGACTCACCCAACTTGCAGCACTCTGTTTAAACCGCACTCAGTCTCCACCCAGGGCCGCTCTCGCTGCTGCTGCCGCCGGTGAGTCTGGGCCGCTCTCTCTCTCCCCGCTCTTTAAATCCTCGGTCTCTGCGCTCAGTCTCCACCCAGGGCCGCTCTCGCTGCCTCTGCCGCCGGTGAGTCAAATTGATGTTCTTTCGTACTGTACTACGTGGGAACGGTAGTGTAGTGGTAATGTCACTGTGTTAGTAATCTAGAGGCCTGGACCAATGATCCCGAGACGTAAGTTCAAATCCCAGCACGGCAGCTGGGGAATTTAAATTCAGTTAATTAAATAAATCTGGAATAAAAAGCTAGTATCAGTAATGGTGACCATGATACTATCGGATTGTCCTTTAGGGAAGGAAATCTGCCGTCCTTACCCAGTCTGGCCTATATGTGACTCCAGACCCACAGCAATATGGTTGACTTTTAACTGCCCTCTGAAATGGCCGAGCGAGACACTCAGTTGTAACTAACTGCTACGAAACATAATAAGAATGAAACCGGACGGACCACTCGGCTACGGACACGGCAACGGCAAACCCAGCCCAGTCAACCCTGCAAAGTTCTCCTCACCAACATCTGGGGACTTGTGCCAAAATTGGGAGAGACTAGTCAAGTAACAGCCTGACATAGTCATACTCACAGAATCATACCTTTCAGCCAATGTCCCAAACTCCTCCATCACCATCCCTGGGTATGTCCTGTCCCACCGGCAGGACAGACCCATCAGGGGTGGTGGCACAGTGGTATACAGTCGGGAAGGAGTGTCCCTGGGAGTCCTCAACATTGACCCGGACCCCATGAAGTCTCATGGCTTCAGGTCAAGCATGGGCAAGGAAACCTCCTGCTGATTACTACCTACCGCCCTCCCTCAGCTGATGAATCAGTACTCCTCCATGTTGAACACCACTTGGAAGAAGCACTGAGAGTAGCAAGGGCACAGAATGTACTCTGGGTGGGGGACTTCAATGTCCATCACCAAGAGTGGCTCGGTAGCACCACTACTGACCGAGCTGGCCGAGTCCTGAAGGACATAACTGCCAGTCTGGGCCTGTGACAGGTGGTGAGAGAACCAACACGAGGAAAAAACCTACTTGACCTTGCCCTCACCAATCTACCTGTTGCAGATGCATCAGTCCATGACAGCATTGGTAGCAGTGACCACCGCGCAGTCATTGTGGAGACGAAGTCCCGTCTTCACACTGAGGACACCCTCCATCATGTTGTGTGGCACTACCACCGTGCTAAATGGAATAGATTCAGAACAGATCTAGCAGCTTAAAACTGGGCATCCATGAGGCGCTGTGGGCCATCAGCAGCAGCAGAATTGTATTCCACCACAATCTGTAACCTCATGGCCCAGCATATCCCTCACTCTACCATTACCACCAAGCCAGGGGACCAACACTGGTTCAATAAGGAGTGTAGAAGAGCATGCCAGGAGCAGCACCAGGCATACCTAAAAATGAGGTGCCAACCTGGGGAAGCTGCAACACAGGACTACATACATGCTAAAAAGCAGAAGCAGCATGCTATAGACAGGGCTAAGCGATCCCACAGCAACGGATCAGATCAAAGCTCTGCAGTCCTGTCACATCCTGTCGTGAATGGTGGTGGACAATTAAACAACTAACGGGAGGAGGAGGCTCCATGAATATCCCCATCCTCAATGATGGTGGAGCCCAGCACGTGAGTGCAAAAAACAAGGCTGAAGCATTTGCAACCATCTTCAGCCAGAAGTGCCAAGTGGATGATCCATATCGGTCTACCCCTGAGGTCCCCACCATCACAGAAGCCAGTCTTCAGCCAATTCGATTCACTCCACGTGATATCAAGAAATGGCTGAGCGCGCTGGATACAGCAAAGGCTATGGGCCCCGACAACATCCCGGCTGTCGTGTTGAAGACTTGTGTTCCAGAACTAGCCGCACCTCTAGCCAAGCTGTTCCAGTACAGCTACAACACTGGCATCTATCTGACAATGTGGAAAACTGCCCAGGTATGTCCTGTCCACAAAAAGCAGGACAAATCCAATCCGGCCAATTACTGCCCATCAGTCTACTCTCAATCATCAGCAAAGTGATGGAAGGTGTCATCAACAGTGCTATCAAGCTGCACTTAATCACCAATAACCTGCTCACTGATGCCCAGTTTGGATTCCACCAAGACCACTCTGCTCCCGACCTCATTACAGCCTTGGTCCAAACATGGACAAAGGAGCTGAATTCCAGAGGTGAGGTGAGAGTGACTGCCCTTGACATCAAGGCAGCATTTGACTGAGTCTGGCATCAAGGAGCCTTAGTAAAACTGAAGTCAATGGGAATCGGGGGGAAAATGCTCCACTGGCTGGAGTCACACCTAGCTCAAAGGATGATTGTTGTGGTGGTTGAAGGTCAATCATCACAACCCCAGGACATCGCTGCAGGAGTTCCTCAGGACAATGTCCTAGGCCCAACCATCATAAATGACCTTCCCTCCAACATAAGGTCAGAAATGGGGATGTTCGCTGATGACTGCACAGTGTTCAGCGCCAGTCACAGCTCCTCAGATAATGAAGCATTCCATGCCCAAATGCAACAAGACCTGGATGACGTTCAGACTTGGGCTGATAAGTGGCAGGTAACATTTGTGCCACAGAAGTGCCAGGCAATGACTATCTCCAACAAACAAGAGTCTAACCACCTTCCCTTGACATTCAATGGCATTACCATCGCTGAATCCCCTACCATCAACATCCTGGGGGTCACCATTGACCAGAAACTTAATTGGACCAGCCAGATAAATACTGTGGCAACAAGAGCAGATCAGAGGCTAGGTATTCTGTGGTGAATGTCTCACCTCCTGACTCCCCAAAGCCTTTCCACCATCTACAAGGCACAAGAGGCTCGACAGCATCCAGGACAAAGCAGCCTGCTTGATTGGCACCCCATCCACCACCTTAAACATTCATTCCCTCCACCACCAGCGTACCGTGGCTGCAGTGTGTACCATCTACAAGATGCACTGCAGCAACTCGCCAAGGCTTCTTCAGCAGCACCTCCCAAACCCGTGACCTCTTCCACCTAGAAGGACAAGGGCAGCAGGCGCATGGGAACACCACCACCTCCAAGTTCCCCTCCAAGTCACACACCATCCTGACTTAGAAGTATATCGCCGATCCTTCATCGTTGCTGGGTCAAAATCCTGGAATTCACTCCCTAACAGCACTGTGGGAGTACCTTCACCACACGGACTGCAGCGGTTCAAGAAGGCAGCTCACCACCACCTTCTCAAGGGTAATTAGGGATGGACAATAAATGCTGGCCTTGCCAGCGACGCCCACATCCCATAAACGAATCTAAAAAAAAAATCGAACTCAGATATCCAGGCCAAAGCTTCCGGTGTAACAGTGTGGATATCTTGCAGGCTGTATACTGGAGAGGTGCCTGGGGAATGGAGAAAGGCAGATGTCATTCATTTTAAAGTGATGGGTAAAGTTTTAGAAACAATAATGAAGGAAAAAATTAACGGGCACTTGGAGAGGTTTAAGCTAATTAAGGATAGCCAACACGGATTTGTAAAAGGCAGATCGTGTTTGACTAATCTACCAAATTTTTTGATGAAATAAAGAAAGAAAGAAATGCATTTATATAGCGCCTTTCACAACCACCGGATGTCTCAAAGTGCTTTACAGCCAATGAAGTACTGTTGGAGTGTAGTCACTGTTGTAATGTGGGAAACGCAGCAGCCAATTTGCACACAGCAAGCTTCCACAAACAGTAATGTGATAATGGCCAGATAATCTGTTTTTGTTATGTTGGTTGAGGGATAAATATTGGCCAGGACATCAGGGATAACTCCCCTGCTCCTCTTCACAATAGTGCCATGGGATCTTTTACGTCCACCTGAGAGAGCAGATGGGGCCTCGGTTTAACGTCTCATCTGAAAGACGGCACCTCCGACAGTGCAGCACTCCCTCAGCACTGTACTGGAGTGTCAGCCTAGAGTTATGTGTTCAAGTCCCTGGAGTGGGGCTTAAACCCACAACCTTCTGACTCAGAGGCAAGTGTGCTACCAACTGAGCCACAGCTGACACAGTAACAGGGAGGATCGATGAAGGGAATGCAATGAATGTTGTCTACATGGATTTTCGAAAGGCATTTGACAAAGTACCACACAGAAGGCTGGTTAACAAAATTGAGGTTCACGGAATAGGTGGGTCAGTGGCAGCTTGGATAAGGAATTGGCTTAAGGACAGAAAACAGTGAGTTGTGGTAAATGGCTGTTTTTCAGACTGGAGGATGGTAGACAGACAGTGGTGTTCCCCAAGGGTCAGTGCTGGGGCCACTGCTTTTTTTGATATATATAAATGACCTGGATATTGGAATACAGAGTAGAATTTCTAAATTTGCCGTGACACCAAACTTGGGGGTGTGGCAAACAGTGAGGATGATACCAATCGACTGCAACAGGACATAGAAAAGCTAGCAGAATGGGCAGACAAGTGACAGATGGAATTTAATACAGAGAAATGTGAGGTGATGCATTTTGACAGAAGGAACAGGGAGAGGCAATATATACTTAATGGCACAGTTTTAAAGAGTGTGCAGGGACAGAGGGACCTGGGAGTTAATGTGCATAGATCCCTGAAGGTGGCAGGACATATTGGGAGAGTGGTTAGCAAAGCATATGGGATCTTGGGCTTCATAAATAGAGGTATTGAGTACAAAAGTAGAGAAGTTATGCTGAACCTTTATAAAGCGCTGGTTAGGCCACAACTGGAGTATTGCGTCCAGTTCTGGTCACCACACTTTCGGAAGGATGTGGAGGCACTTGAGAGGGTGCAGAGGAGATTTACCAGAATGGTTCCGGAGATGGGGGATTCTTAGCTACAAGGACAGGTTGGAGAAGCTGGATTTGTTTTCATTAGAGCAAAGGAGGTCGAGGGGTGATTTGATTGAGGTGTACAAGATTATGATGGGTTTGGATAGGCTAAACAGGGAAAGGCTGTTCCCACTAGTTGATGGTACAAGGACTAGGGGACACAGATTTAAGGGTTAGGCAAGAGATACAGGGGGGATGTGAGGAAAAACTTTTTATGCAGCGAGTGGTGAGGACCTGGAATTCGCTGCCGACGGAAGTGGTGGAAGCGGAGACACACAATGTTTTCAAGGGGAGACTGGATAGGCACTTGAGGGAAATAAACTTGCAGGGCTATGGGGATAGAGCGGGGGAATGGGACTGACTGGATTGCTCTACAGAGAACTGGCACGGTCTGGATGGGCCGAATGGCCTCCTTCTGTGCCGTTATGACTCTATGACTGATAAGGGTAGCAAAATTGGCCCAGGATTTTTTCAAATTTAGCTGTCCTTTGACACTGGCTAGTATCTGCTTAAGCATTGTGCAGTGAAGTCCACAGGCAGGACGGACATCACGTCCAAACAAGGCTGACATCCTCTTCTATACCAGTCACGTGTAGGTCCACAGACCTCAGAATATATCCTCCCTGTTTTATTTACCAATTGTGACAGCAGGAAGTGCCGGTGACTGATAAAGCTCTGCGGGCTCCTCCTCCAGCAGGCAGTGGGTGGGTGAGAGTCGACGGGAGCCACACCGGTTGCGATCATGTCCCACAGCAGGAGAGTCTATCCGAGTGAGCCGGGACCCCGGGCCAACAGGACAGGTCCGGCCCCGGGACAGGGCGCTTTCACCGGGCAAGCGGCTGGAGCGGGAGCCAGGGAGAGCGGCGGGCTGGAAGAGCAGGAGCTGGGAGCCGATCAAAACCCAGCGGCAGCACCGGAGACCGGGCAACCTCAACAGTAAGAAGTTCCATCAGCAGCGAGTGCGGGAGCTGGCCAGAACCTGGCCAAATACTCCGAGCCACAGGCAGGGGGGAAACTTTGACATTAGGGATTGTTTATATTGTTTGTTGATATTCCTTCTAAGACTACAAACAAATGCAAAAGACGGTCAAAATATAAAATGTATAATGATTAGACTTTCGTAGTGCAGAGATGAAACTTTTAAGGATTGTTTATATTCCTGCTACGATTTCAATTGATGCAAACTAGCTCCAGAGCGGAATAAACACAGACTCAGACTCGGTTAACTGGGAGGAGATGCAGTGGCTCGGTATCGGTTTCGTTTCTTGTGTCGCTCGGTGGGAAATGAAAGTAATAATTGCTACAAGACTGAGCCCAGCCTCCTGAGCCAGGGCCAGCTGTAATAATGATGTGTGCTGGGGAGGAGCGGAGAATCAGACTGCCAAGACAAAGGGACTCGTTTTTGAGGTTTGAGGGGAGAGAGAAGGAGTCGTGACACAGAGAACCCCAGCAGAGTAACAAGAGAAACAGGCTCTCCAGATGAGAAATGCAGCAACAACCACTCGCCTTGATATCGCGCCTTTAATGTAGTGAAACTTCACAGGGGCGTCATCAAACAAACTTTGGCACCGAGCCAGCTAAAGAGATATTATTAGGACAGCTTGGTCAAAGAGATAGGGTTTAAGGAGTGGCGAGGGAGGCGGAGAGGTTTAGGGAGGGAATTCCAGATCTGAGGGCTGAAAGCACGGTCACCAATGGTGGGGCGATGGAGATCGGATAAGAAAGAACTTGTATTTATATAGTGCCATTCACAACTAATGGAGTACCTTTTGGAGTGTCGTCACTGTTGTAATGTAGGAAATGCGGCAGCCAATTTATGCACAGCAAGATCCCACAAACAGCAATGAAATAATGACCAGATCATCTGTTAGTTGAGGGTTAAATATTGGCCAGGACACTGGGGATAATGCACCTGCTCTTTTCAAAATTGTACTCCCACCCCCCCCCCCCCCTCGGCTCAGTGGGTAGCACTCTGAACTTTGAGTCAGAAGGTTGTGGGTTCAAGACCCACTCCAGCAACTTGATCACATCATCTAGGCTGACACTTCAGTGTAGTACCAGAGGATCTTTAACATCTACCTGAGAGAAAAGGTGGGGCCTTGGTTTAACGTCTCATCCGAAAGACGGCACCTCTGACAGTGCAGCACGCCACTGGAGTGTCAGCTTAGATTTTTTGTGCTCAAGTCTCTGGAGTGGGACTTGAACACACAAGCTTCTGACTCAGAGGCAAGAGTGCTGCCACTGAGCTAAGTGGTGGGGCTGGGGAAGTATAATTTTAAAAAGGGTGAAAATTGCAAATGGAAAGAGACCATTGATGTCAAATTGTGTCTATGGTAGAGCGTGCTCGGTCTGCTCATGTGAGGCTGTGCGCCCCCTACTGCTATTAGCTGCACTGGTGGATCGCGTGCACTTGGAATTTCCTGCACATTTATGCCCAGAGACTTGCGTAATCGAGGTGCAAATCAAATACACGGCCTAAAAGATCCCAAAATTTTGGGTGTAAGTGAGTTACATGCGCAAGTACAATACGCCCAAATCTCCTCAATGGCCGTGTATCGATCCCGCCGCCTCCAAGTTACAGAGCCTCGTACGGAAATTTCCTGCAATCGTGCCTTGTTCAAAAACTCTCTTCAAATTTTTCTGGTGTTTGTTTTGCTAATTTTTTGAACATTTAAAAATAAATTAGCTTAGCTGTTTTTTCTGGGGTTTTTTAATGCATTTTAATGGCCTCAATATGTCACGTTAAAAATTGAAAAGCTTCCTCGATTGCAGGTCCCTAAACATGCTGTGGCTCACGTGCATGAGTGATGCTTAAATGAAGACTTAAAGAAAAAATATATGATGTGAGTTCAGTGCTTTCCTCGTGCCCCAACTGTTTACACTGATTTACGCCCATTTTATGTTCAGGCTTATTCTGATGGGATTCGCAGGAAATTTGAGCCTAACCACACCGGTGGAATGGGCCCGGGAATGGGCGTATTTCCGGGTCTAATTTCCAGGTTGCGCCCACGGAGGAAATTCCAGGCTGCTGCGTTGGGGATGCAGAGTTTGGGTAACAGTAGGGAAAGCACAAAGGGCCACTGATTTACAGCGACTGAATAAATAACACCATCATTGCAGGGTATTTTGGGATTAGTGGATTACAGTCTGTGATTCCATCTATTTTCCATGAAAAATGCCAATCAGTGCTCTTTAATGGCCCAGATTTTGCTATCAGCGGCGAAGGAATGGCGTGCGCTGTTCACCGCACGGACAGCTGCCCAGAGTTTTCACGGGCTTTAAGCAGAGACTTACCATCATTGGGCGTCTGATCCAGTGCGGCGCCCTCTACAGGGGATCTGTGGTGTGTTTGAGCAGGACAAGGAATGGCGAGGCTCTTCAACCAATCAGATTGAAGAATCCTCACTGAGAAATGCAGGGCTGAATTTTGCTGGCGCTCAGAGTGCGGGTTTGGAGGCGGGTCCACTGTCAAAATAGCAAAGATTGACAGTGGGTAGGAAACCCGCTGTCAACCCATCTCCATGCGAGTCTCCCAGGTGTCGGGTCTGTCTGCGCAGAACTGACCCGACACCAAGCGGCGGGGGAGACAATTTAGATCATTAAATGGCTTGTTAACAGCCAATTTAATGCTATTTTGAGGGTAATTTGACATGCTCCCCCACGGATTACCCACTGCTCAGGGAACACGCCAGCTCACCCTGGCATGAGTTGAGTCTGCTCTGATGTTTCTGATAACCTGACAGCTGCAGAAGTGGTATAAAGGATGCCATGTTGCAGCTGTTCAGTTTCAGAGCTCAGAAACTGTTGGTTACTGCATTTGTAAGACATGTACGGGGAAAAGTTCGGTTGATTTGCGCCTCTCGTTAGCGCCCCCGGGGTGCTCGGCGGCGGTAGCCGGTAGCGCCCTGCGGTGCTGCGCCACTGGCGATGACATCATCACCGTACGCAGCGCCCCACTCGCGCCCCCTGACCTATCACCGGACGATTTGTCCGATAGGGTCAGGGGGCGTTTTTGCAGCGGCGGCGGCGCTACTTAAAGGGCAGGTGTCGGGTGGCCAATTTTTTGGGCCGACTGCCAGCACCTGCCCCCTTTCCCTTTTCTCTTCGGGGTGCCGGCTGCGATCGCTCAGCCTGGCACTCCCCCAGGTTGTTTTCATGGCACTCCGCTCCCTGGTGGTCCAGCAGGGCCCCGGTGCGCGCAGCACTAGGCCCCTCCCCTTCAATCAGGGGCGGAGGCTATGTGCCGACGCGTGTGGCGCTGTTGCACGTAGTGCCGCGATATTCAGTTGTAGCGCCCCAAGAAGGAGGTGGAGCTTCCAGTAGCCCCGCCTCCAGCTTGGGGCGCTACAACTGAATTTCAGGCGGAGGGGCGCTATTTTTTAGTGCCCTGGCGACGTTAGCGCCCCAAGAGGGGTGACACCGAATTTTTCCCCCATAGAGCTTTCTGTAGTTTGCAAGTGTTTAGAGCCAACACTCTACCCAATGGCACCTCATTGGAACAACCTCTCTCACCATTAACAGCTGCCATCTATTCCAGCAACATCGGTGCCCTTGAAAAAATCACACCTTGGTCCTCTGAATCCCTCCACGATCAGCCGCAACACCAACATCACCAACAACAACACCACACCAACCTTCGCCGCCATCACCTGATGCTACACAGGGCATCAGCACCCAACAACATTGCTGCCCGGGAGGCCAGCGATGGCATCACCATGGCCATATTTACTTCACTTAACGCTGTACACCCTGGCTGCCACATGATGCACCAGGTTGACACCATCCCACACCAGCACCATAATGCATCCTTATAATGTCCAAGCCATTCCTTTCACATTCATCACAATAGCCGGGGGGAGGGGGTGGGGGGTGGCGGAGTTATGTCTCAACATTCACTGGAACTCACTAAGACACTTCTCAAGGTGCGCACAGATCTGTCCAATAAGGTGAAGTGTTGAAAATATAGATTTCAATGTTTGACAACACACTAACAGAAACTTCACATGAACATTGGCTAAACTTTTCAAGTGCCTACCCTTGTGTGTTGTTAGTTGGTATACTTGTAGTAGGATGAGGGTGAGTGTGAGGGGTGGCTAGTGTAAGGGGTGACCTGTGGCTCTGTGCTTAGCCTGGGTGCTAGTGCGGGGTTAGGCCTTGTTGCCTGTTCTGGTCTCCAGCCAGCCTGGTAACACTAGACACCTGTGAGTGGTTCGACCCACTCGCCCTTACGGTTCTGACACTGGACTTAGGTGCGAGAGCAATAATGCAGAGAAAAACTCAGGTAGTCTCGGTCGAATAGTGCGAAATGGAAAATCTTTATTGCATATTATTCAAGATTACGAGATACACGTCATAAGCACAGATTAATGACAGTACAATCTCACCCACAGTTATGAAACTAATTTTAGGGAAACGAGGAGCGCATGACGCATCGTAAAAGGGGACACACATTATACTTATCCTTAAAACTTAAACCCTCCCCTATCAATACCTGTCCTAATCTAGATTTGTAGGATCGAGACTCATGCTCACCACTCGTGATAACTCGGAGAATTCCGAAACTCTGCTCGGATGTTTTTACCGCAGCACCTGACTATCCACGTGTTGATCAGGGGTCTCTGTACCCCACTTGTTTACTCATCTCTGCTCCGGCTAGCAGGCTGGACCGTCTGCTGTCATGAAGATCTGTGTTGTCCTCGGAGTTCCGATACTACTCAAAGAAGAGTCCTCCTGTGCCCTCACACCGGTTCGATAAAACTCGAAGAAGGGTCTTCCTAGGCAAGGAAGTGTTTATTCGACTTACAGGCGCGGTCGGGGCTTACTGACCGTGGCGATGCGTATTGTCGTCTTCTTCTCTTCTCATCTCATCTCATCTCATCTCATCTCCTCTCGGGCCTTCGGTTCCAACACCGTTTACCGACTTCTCGTGATGGTGCGCCCGTTTCAAGGCCTCACAGCCCAGTTCTCCACAGATCTTCGCGGCAAGCCACGAGGTTGATCCTAGCGGATCAGAGTCCAGAGCCGTCAGGCAAGAGAATAAAAGTTCAACAGCCTTCCAGCGAGTCAAAGCAGCAAGCGCAAGAAGAAGCAGAGGCAGCAGAGCGATGGACGGTTGTACCTTACAGTTATAGTGCTGTAATTCCTCTTTTCCCGCCCAATCTTAATGTCTATCTTTTGTCAGGGTTTTGGCGCTCAAACTTCTTGTATAGGGTGATCTCCGTCTTTAATGGGTTTCGGTGATACTTGTAACTGTCTGAGTACCCGTTAATACTTCTCCCATTGTGGAACCGGCTAGTAGTCTCCCTGGAGGTGTTTTGGGGCTTCCAAATGCTTTCTGTAATTACCCGCAAATGGCTCTCTCATCGTAGAGTCGTGGGGATTTTGCATATTAATGTCTTTGGATGGGTCCTTGATCGCTCGGTACAATAGCCCTTATTCGCACCTGGGAGACCGATTCCAGTATTTATGTATAAAATGCAAACCCATCATGTCTTGTCAATTATCTCAAATGTGCTGAGTCCTGTACGATCTTGCACAAATGTTTATTGGAACGCCATCTTGTCTGCCCATTGAAAGTCTAGAACTTTCTGCCACGAGGCGTGGCGGCCATTTTACAGGCTGTTTGTGTCCGTTTTGAAACCTGACAGCATTCTGCTGAAATAAAGCTGTTTATACGAAACTATATGTCTCCTTCTTATTTTTATAAAATCGCGATAATTTTGCGAATTCTACAGTCCCTCCTGTTGATGCGAATAACTCCGCTTATCGTATCAAAAACATTGTGGTGAGCAATATTATCTCGATTCTCCACATCCAAAAATTCCCATAACTTAAAACTATCTAGGGTCTCCGTGTCGTCCTTATTTCCCAGGAAAACTACATTCTTATAACACCGTAGGCAGCATTTGCCTTTAACTTACACCGCGTGTATTTCCTTCCAGGTGTAACCAGGCCGATGCCTCTCGCACCACCTGCATATGCATATTTTTTATTCAAGGAAAAAGAAAACAAAAACAACCAAACAATCATATTCAACAACACCAAATCAAAATAATCAAAACCAACTCTTAAATATGTAGAGTTCCAAACTTAATTACAGTTTCTGAGAAAAGTCACGATCGATTACAACAATTCCGAGGCGCACGTGGAAAACTGGAGTGACGCCATTTTGTCTGTTTACGCGGTGCTTTCATCGTGCACGCGCACGTAACGTTCTCGCCACTCTCCCGTGTTTTCGTTCTTGGTGAGGCGTTTGCCTCTCTTACAATGCACGACCAATAAGTATATCACAATAAACACTTGGCATACAACTAAAATGTGGGAGGCTATTCTAATCCAGGAAGGCACTTCAATGTTGGTGAACAGATCCCACCACGGTGGAATTACTATGTCCAGAATTTCTGTCCCTATCTCGACAGTCTTTTGTTCTAGGGTGTAAAAATGTTTTTGCGATACCGCGACGGCTTTCAAAAGCTTGGTGAGGTGTTCAGGGAGAGGGGGAATGAGGTATCCGAAATGCGCGACGAATCGCTGCAGGTCGGTGAAGTTCTCTTTTACTGTGAGATGAACCGTGGATGGTTCAGGGATCGGGACAATTCGCTGTTGTGCTACTTGAACTTCCGCCCTGGGTTTAAAACAGAAACTGCTGTCACTCACCGGACACCGGCTACGGTTTCCATGTTGGTAGTGTTGCGCTGCAGTGGTAACACAATATGTTCCACCCCCGATGTATGCTACCTGCGGAGGCACATGATCTTGTGCCATTGCCTCCATGGTGCAATTCATGGGCTTGGCGCCAGCCGTTCTGAACCCGCACTGTGGTGTTAAAAAGGCATTCAAGTGCTGGGGACACAGTATTATGTGTGCTCCCCGGCCACGACAACCAGAGAGATCTGTACCTGTCATCATTTGCTCCCAGCGGATGACGTAAGGCTGCATAGCGAATGTGGGCTCCCCCCTGAATGACACCAATGTTCTCTACCCGATACACCGGGGCGGGCTTTGCTGTGTCGCCCAAAACCGGCATACGTAATACTATACCCATGATGGTATGGTTTGATCGTCCGCAGTCCACGGGGACTGGGTATGCTTCTGAAGCTAGTCTGAGCTGGCACGGGTTTAATGCGTTCTGAAAAGGGTGGAGCGCCTGCAGGTGTTTGTTACTTATCCAGGACGGGACCAAACCTTGTTTTAAATCCTCCAAATTACTGCGGCCCTCGCCCAGTAACCACGCCCCGTAAAGCACGCACACCTCATTCTGTGCAGCCTGATCGGACGCATTCCGATCTTCCCTAATCAGGGCATTTACCGTACGCGCATGTTTCTCTAGTTCAGCTATTATTTCTTTTAAATGGAGAGTCATGGCCTGGTCCTCGTGTAACCCACACCCAACCACCTTATTTTCATCTGTGAGAATGCTTTTTAATTGTGTTTTTAAGCCATTAATCTGGGTCTGCAGCTCCACGCTGTCTAGAGCGTTGACCACAGATGTACCTGTATTGAAAGCAGTGAACATGTCGTTCACAACACCCCTTCTTTGCCTCCCCACCTGACCCAAAACTTCATGTGGTGCGGTGTACAAACTTGTTTTATCAATTTCCGCGAAATCGAACTCATAAAATTGCCTAAACATCTTGGTCAACAGGACCTGATATAACTGTTCCGTCTTTTTGGGGCACCACTCTGGTAACCGCACCTCGGTGAGATTTAAAATCACCGAGGCCACCGCGTAATGTACCCCCTGAAATAGTATCTGGTCTGTGGGGACCAGTACCAAACCATTCCCGGGTCCCTTACTGGTTTTAGGGCACCCTTCTTCCTTGGCTAGAACCACCGGAATCATGGGCGGGGCTTTGCGTGGGCGCGTAATGAGTTCAGTGGCATTTACCGGGATCGGAGAGTATGGGGCTCCGCACCCCCTGGTGCTCGCATCCCACCTCATCCCCTGTCCGTTATCCTGCCATTGATTGATGAAAAATATGGAGATGCCTTTGGGGCAAACGTGCTTTGACCCCCACATACATACATAAATTCCCTCATCCGGTTCCCACCATTTGTCCCAACAGACTCTCACTTGTCCGTTAGTCCCCGTAATTGTCCGATGGGTATTATTACCCAGTCGCTCCCACTCGACCGAAGAGTTCCTCATGTTTTTGCTCAGCTTTCGTAGCCACCACCATCGGCTCAATGGGACATTCCCATTACAAGTCAAACAAATCCGTTTACCGACGGTGACGCTGACTCTGGGTGCGATGATCCTCACTTTGGGGCACATTAAAGAAGTCTCTTTGTAGGCAAAACCCGATGTACTGGAATACTCAGTTGAATTCGTTCCCAGCCATCCTGGCCACCTTCCCTTGTGGAAATAGGTGGTGGTCTCCTCAGCCTCTCGCCTTCCGGTCCCATCCACCGCGATGGGGGCCGTGTCCCCGGAGCATCCAAACACCACGACATCCTTGGTGCGGCCTCGATAGGCCAATCCACATCCGATTGCCGTGAGCACCACTAGAATTCGTTCCATCCTTCCTTGGTTCCTGTGATCAGATAGAATGAGGTAGCCAGCCTCCCAAGAGTCTCTGGCTTTTGTGAAGGGTGAGCGGGTCCCCTGACCTCGCCTCACGTAAGAAGACATGTGCGCTGGATAGACTTTAACTATTCCTATCTCTAAAACTCACATCATTTTACCTTTTTCTGTTAACAAAATTAAACTACCGACTTAACCTGATTTAAAAACTATAAACTCAAACTTAAAAACTCATCCTAAACATATCACTCATCTTAATAACTGTACAGTGCCGCCCGTTCCCAGGGCGGCCTACTCAAATTCTGCGGTTGCTGCCGCAGGCTTCTCCCAACGGTGGGGGGGCACTGACCCCTCCCTTTGATCTGCCGCAGCCTGTCGCTGCTGCGCTGGGACTGGGATCTCCCTGAGCTGCCTTGACCTTGAACTTACGTCTGGGGACATACGGGGGATTTACCCATATCCTTCTGGGCTGGGGTGTCTGACCTGACCTACGGAGAACTACCGGGGGCAGGAACTCCAGGACTGACGGACTGGGTTTCGAGATTTCCAGCGTGGCGACCCGTGGTCCCACCACAGTCGCTGGCTCCGCCTCCCCTGACTCCGCCTCCCTGAACTCGGGATCTGCAGCTTGCGGCGCCGCCCTACTTGGCCCAGTAGGCGGCCCTTCACTCGCAGTCCCTACCTCCCTCGAGGGCAAGACGTTCAAGGCGGGCGGCTCGGGCTCTGAGGCTTCCATCGCCACGCCCTGTGGTCCCACCACAGCGGCTGGCTCCGCCTCCCCTAGCTCCGCCCCCCTGCATTCGGGACCTGCAGCTTCGGCCTCCACCCTGTGTGGATCTCTATCTGCAGCCCCTGTCTCCCCTATACCTGAATCGGGGGCGACCCTTTCGTCCTCCGATTCCAGCTCCTCTTCGCTTGTGTCACTATCTTCGTTGAGCTCCTCGAGCTCTTCCTCATCTGACTCCCAACCCAAATAAAGGATCCTACATTTTGCTAGGATGTTCTCTCCCCTGATGCAAGCTGCTTTGCCTGCCTGTGTGCCCTGTGGCCCTACCTGGGGCTGCGCGTCTCCACTCGCAGGTTTGGCCCCTGTGGTAGGCCCTTGTGCACCCGGCTTATACAGTTTGCACTGATTTACGTGGAACCACTTAGTGCGCCGAGGTACCTTTACGGCGTATACCATGGGACTCGCCTTATCTACAATGCTGTAGGGTCCCATATACAGTGGTTCCAGACTCCCTACTCTGGCGTAGTTTCTGACCATGACCTGGTCTCCTACTTCCCACTCCCGCTTTTTGCGGGGTTCCAGCAACAGGCGATTGCCCTGATGCTGCCTTCCCATGTTCCCAGCCGCCTGCTCATAAACCTGCTTCAGGCGCTCCAAGAGGGTCTGGACGAACTTGTCCCTGCTTACCTCTTGGAGCTGACCCTCAGTGAGCACCGGCGCTAACACATGGGTGGGGGTTCGCATGATCCTCCCAGTCATCACCTCGTGCGGGGAATACCCCGTACTTTTCGACTGACTGGCCCGGACCCCCATGAGGACTAAAGGCAGAACCTCCGCCCATTTTTGGGGCGAGTTCATAGTCTCTTTCCTCAATTTCTCCTTCAGGGTCCGGTTCATGCGTTCAACAATCCCGGATGACTGGGGATTGTGCGCTACGTGCCATTTCCCTTCAATGCCCAAAAGCATGAGGGTGTTCTGCATCACCTGGCCGGTGAAATGACTCCCTTGGTCTGACTCCACAAAACGGGGGAGTCCCCACCGCGAGAACACTTCCCGGACCAAGATTTTTGCAGTACCCAGTGCCGTAGCTGTTCTACAGGGGAAGGCTTCCACCCATTTGGAAAACACATCCACCAAGACGAGGCAGTATTTATAGCCTTCCTGGGTGGTGGGCAGGGGCCCTATATAGTCGATCTGTATCGACTGCCATGGTCCCTCTACCCTCCTGACGTGCCCCATGGGCACTTTCCTTTTCTGGGGGTCTGGGTTGTTTGCGGCGCACACGAGACAGCTTGAAGAGAACTCGCGGACCTGTTCCCTGAGCCCCGGCCACCATCCCGCTTGCTCTACCTGTTGCCATGTAACCTCGGGCCCGGGGTGCCCTGCCCCCGGTCCCTCGTGAGCCAACTGGAGGAATTCCCTCCTGTGCTGCTGCGGCACAACCCACTGCTCTTCGCGGAACAGCATGCCTTCCTTAACTGAGAGGGTTGCCGTACTGTACGGACCCTCTACCTGCTTCCCCTCAGCAAGGGTTTTGAGGACTGCTTTTAGGGCGGGATCCTGGTTCTGGACGGTCTTAAGGTCTAGGGGCAATGCTACCCTGGTGTTCCCGGGATTCCTGTCCTTGCCTTGGATCGCTGCCATGGGTCTGGGCCCATAGGGGTCCCAGAAAATGCCGTTGCGGGCACCTTCCCTGGCTAGCGCATCCGTCTGCTGGTTGCCCTCCCCACGGGGCTCTGTGGAGGAGTGAGCCTTCACCTTATGGATGAAAATCTCTCCTTCCTCCCCTACTGCTGCTAGGATCTTTTCCAGCAAGGGCTTCACCGTTAAAGGTCGCCCGTCCGCGGAGGTGTATCCACGGCGGGACCAAATGGCCAGGTATTCCGTACACGAATTGCATGTGAACATACTGTCCGAGCAAATCGTGTATGGGGTTGGGAAAATTTCTGGGTGGGTAACGACGTACACCACTGCAGACAGCTCAGCCTGCTGCGCGCTCATGGTGCTAGGGAGCTTGATCGCCAGGGCAAGGTTTGCCGCAGGGTCATAAACTCCACACCCTGTGAGTCGTTCGCCAGCGGACACTGTGCTGGAACCATCAACATAAATCTCGCGCCCAGTGGGATGTATCCCGGCCCGCAAACCTATGTTGACTTCCCACACCCCTTCCACCGAACACCGGTGGGCTGTACCGGGGTATACCAAGTTGGCCGCAAGCCTGGGCTCGCAAAGGCCTTTAACTCTAAGATCCATCTGGGAAAGAAGAAGGGTCCAGCGCGCAATACGCGCGCTGCTTACGGTCCCATCTTTAATCCTCCCATCTAGAAGCATCTTAGTTGGTGTGTGATGGGTGAGGAGAGTGATGGGAGAGAGCCCTGTGAAGATCGCTGATCTTTTCACAGCCCAATGCGTGGCTAAAAGGTGCCTTTCGCAATTGGAGAAACTTCTCTCCACATCCGTTAACACCCTGGACGAATAGACAACCGGCCTCAGCTTGCCGTGGCGCTCTTGGAGCAGCACAGCGCTCAAGCTGTCCCCACTGGCAGCTACTTCCAGGAAAAACTCCTTCCCCCCATCTATGGCCCCTAAAGCTGGCGCGGTCTGCAGATCCCTTTTTAACTTCTCGAAGGCTGCTTGGCAGCCCTCGTCCCAAGACCACTCCACTCCCTTATGGAGGAGTCGGAGCAGCGGCGCCGCTGTGGCCGCATAGTCTTCGATAAAATCCCTGCAGTAACCGGTCAGTCCCAAAAAGGACCTCATACCCCTTATAGTGTTGGGAATCGGTAACTCTTGCACCGACTCCCTCCTAGCCTTATCTATGGCTCTTTCCCCAGCGCGAATGGTCAGCCCCAGGAATTTTACTTCCTCCTGACCGATACGTGCTTTCTTAGGGTTCACTTTAAAACCCTTTCTCGCTAGCAGCTCCAATAACTCGGCCAGCAGTGGTCCATGCTCCTCCCTTGAATCCGTAAATAGGAGCAAATCATCCACGTACTGCACTATCTGATTGGGCTGACTAAACTCCTTTAAACTTCCTGCCATACACTGATGGAAAATACTGGGGCTGTTGTGGAAACCCTGTGGCAGACAGTTCCATGTGTACTGTTGTCCTTTGAAAATAAAGGCAAACTTATACTGGTCCTCTCGCCGCAGCGGGATGGACCAAAAACCGTTCGAGATATCCAGCACCGTGAACGTGGTCGTGGACGCTGGGATACTCCCTATTAGGTCAGCAACTGCTGCTACCGTGGGCGCGCAGGCGGGAATGTTACTGTTAAGGACTCTGTAGTCCACCGTGGCCCTCCACGAATTATCCGGCTTCCTAACCGGCCATAATGGGGAGTTCACGTGTGTGGCTATCGGCCTCAACACGCCCTGCTGCACCAAGGAGGACATTGCTGTCTCCATATCGGGTTCTGCTTCTTTGGGGAAGTTATACTGCTTTTGGGGCCGGGTCATGGGGTCCCCATCTACGCTGACCTCAAACCCGGTAACCCTCCCACAATCGTGCTTGTGGGTTGCAAACGCGTGCATATTATCTGACACGTACGTTTGCATGTCCGTTGGGACATCCGCGCCCATAAACCCGAGGTCGTAGCCTCCGGATGGCTTCATGGTACACAGGGCCCCTGTTTCTTCCTCCCCCGGAATTACCACTACCTCGCCGTCTCCACCCTTGGCCCCCCAGAGGCAGTGATTCCTGAGGTCCACGAGGATCCCGTGCCCTGATAGGAGATCGGACCCGAGGATACCTCTCCCACCCCCCTCATGCCATTTCATCAGTATGCACTTCCACGTGGTGTGGAGTGCTCCTAAACGAATGGATAGCGGAAGGGAGAACGCGCCAGCCTGTTCTTTTCCCGTGAACCCCGCTAATGTGAATGGGACCTTGGTAGATAGCGGTGAGTCAAAAGGGCTATCTGTATGAATCACGGTGCAAGAAGCTCCCGTGTCCAACAAATAACTACCCTTCTGTTGCTCTACCTCCATCTCCACCAGGGGTCGCTTCCACGCATCATAGCTGAGCGGACACAGGTAGACGGGCTGTGCGGGCTCTAGTCATTGGGTACTATTAGACGGGGCTGTGGCACCTGCGGGGCCGGTAGCAACCGCCACCTTTCCATGCGCACTCATGAGGTTACGCATGGCTCCCAACACTGTTTCGATCGCGTCGGGATGGATGGGTGTACTAGCTTCCCTATCAGAGACAGGCGCCTGGGCTCGGGCTGTGGGATTTTTATCCCTGGAATCCTTCCAAGGGTTCCTGCAGTTCTTGCGCCAGTGCCCTGTCTTCCCACACCCGTAACAAGCATTACTGGCCTGCGGGGCGCGGTTACCCTCCTGATGCCACTCCTTTTGAGCCGGGGCTGCGGGTCGTGCCTCATGCACCTTTCCCTTAAGGGGACGTGCTCCCATACTTCTGGTATTACGGTACCCCACCGTGAGTCGATTTAGGACCGACTCCTCTGTAGTGGCGGGGTCAGTGGGATCAAACCACGCTTTTGCCTGCTCCCTGACGGCTGGCAAACTGTTGGTTACTATACACCTGAGCCAATGAGTTAAACCGATGTCTGCCACATTGGCGCGCTCTGGCGCACCTGGGCAGCTACGTTGGTATACTGGCCA
Organism: Squalus acanthias; assembly: GCA_030390025.1. Classification (NCBI taxonomy): domain Eukaryota; kingdom Metazoa; phylum Chordata; class Chondrichthyes; order Squaliformes; family Squalidae; genus Squalus; species Squalus acanthias. The sequence goes on along the minus strand of CM059429.1, from coordinate 89,238,352 downwards.
CAGCCTGTCGGCGAAAACCTTCGGGGGTTCTCCCTCCATCTGTACTGTCTGTCCCAGTCTAACAAACGGACCTTCATCGTCCGCTCCCAATACTTCTAGGACCTCATTTCTTAGTGCCCCATAGGTCTTAGTTCCCCTCTTGCTCTCGTCTGAGAGACACTGAAGGATCGAACTACCTAATGAGAATAACAGCATCTTTGCTGTTTCCCCATCGTCGCAGCCGTTAATGGCTGCGGTTTGCTCTATTTCCCTAAAATGTACGGAAGGGTCGTCTGACTCGGTCAGCTTCTGTACGTGACTGATCATAATCCTCAGCTGGTGTGAGCTGTGAGGCAACACAAGCTGGTTGAGGAGATCCCCTTGTTCCCCACCGTCTCTGTTCGGGCCCCTTTTGATACCCGTGACCGGACACAACGGTCCCGGTTCCACTTCTACCTCGGTGGGCTCTTTCGTTACTTCTACCACTTCCTCCCTTACCCAGGTTTCCGAATAGCTGGGTGGCGCGGAGGGCATAGTGGCTAATACTTCCTCTGCTTTGTTCGGTGGGGATTTCTGAAATCCCTCATCCACTAGCGGCTGGTGTGCTGACGGACTGATAAGGCACACCATGCCGTGCGCTTTGTTCACGGCCCTTTTAAGGTGCTCTATCTCCTTTTGGCAGACGCTGTGATCGTCCCCCTGAAATTTATCCTCGAGGGCCATCTTATATGCCGCCCTAACCCCCGTTAAGCTCTCTTCCTGGGCTTTTATTTGGGCAGCTTGGCGGGCACATCGTTCCTTTAATCTGCCCTCACTTAACTTTGCCTCAGTGACCTGGCACTCGAGGTAATCTATTTTTGCTTTATGGTGGTTGGTGACTACCTGGCGTTCTTGATGCAACGCATTTAAATTCGTGATGAGCAGCTGCCCCCCCGTGACCTTCTCATCCATTTCCACCTCTAAACGCCTGATCCGAGCTGCTTGCGCTGTAATGACCTGGTCTGAAATTTGGACTTGTCTTTTATAGCACATCAGCCAGACCGCTTTCTCCACTGCCTTTTTATGTTCCTTGCTATCTGTCCACCTCTCGGCTGCCTCTAGTGGACACTTATCCACCAGCAGGTCACTTATCCATTTCTTAGTCAAATTTACTTTTCCGAACACATAATCTGCTATTCTCTCTTCCATGACATTTCGCCCAATCATATCAAAGTCTAACACATTACCCTCTCGCTTCCAGTGTCCTGCCGCGGTCGCCATTTTCTGTAAGGGTTTTGACCCGTGTGGCTCTGTGCTCAGCCTGGGTGCTAGTGCGAGGTTAAGCCTTGTTGCCTGTTCTGGTCTCCAGCCAGTCTGGGAGCACTAGACACCTGTGAGTGGTTCGACCCACTCGCCCTTACGGTTCTGACACTGGACTTAGATGCGAGAGCAATAATGGAGAGAAAACTCAGGTAGACCCGGTTGAATGGTACGAAATGGAAAATCTTTATTGCATATTATTCAAGATTACGAAATACATGTCATAAGCACAGATTAATGACAGTACAATCTTACACGCAGTTATGTAACTAATTTTAGGGAAACGAGGAACGAACGACACATCGTAAATGGGGGCACACATTACAGTTATCCTTAAAACTTAAAACCCTCCCCTATCAATACCTGCTCTAAACTAGATTTGTAGGATCGAGACTCATGCTCACCACTCGTAATAACTCGGAGAATTCCGAAAACTCTGCTCGGATGTTTTTACCGCAGCACCCGATCACCCACGTGTTGATCAGGGGTCTCTGTACCCCACTTGTTTACTCGTTCCTGCTCCGGCTAGCAGGCTGGACCGTCTGCTGTCATGAAGATCTGTGTTGTCCTCGGAGTTCCGACTCTACTCAAAAAATAGTCTTCCTGTGCCCTCGCCCTGATGCGATAAAACTCGAAGAATAGTCTTCCGATGCCAGTTCTGTAGAACTCAAAAGATGGTCTTCCTGGGCAAGGAAAGTGTCTATTCGACCTACAGGCGCGGTCGGGGCTTACTGACCGTGGCGATATGTATGGTCGTCTTCTTCTCTTCTCATCTCATCTCATCTCATCTCATCTCGGGCCTTCGGTGCCAACACCGTTTACCGACTTCTCGGGATGGTGTGCCCGTTTCAAGGCTTCACAGCCCAGTTCCACACAGATCTTCGCGGCAAGCCACGAGGCTGATCCTGGCGGATCAGAAAGTTCAACAGTCTTTCAGCAAGTCAAACAGCAAGAGCTGCAAGAGGCAGAGACACGAGGCAAGCGGCAAGGAACAAGACGGCGAGCGAATAAGAGAGTAAGAGTCAAGAGAAAGATGGACGGTTGTAGCTTACAGTTATAGTGCTGAAACTCTTCTTTTCCCGCCCAACCTTAATGTCTTTTCTTTTGTTAGGGTTTTGGCGCTCAAACTTCTTGTATAGGGTGATCTCCGTTTAATGGGTTTCGGTGATACTTGTAACTGTCTGAGTACCCGTTAATACTTCTCCCATTGTGTAACCGGTCAGTATTCTCCCTGGAGGGGTTTTGGGGCTTCCAAATGTTTTCTGTAACTACCCGCAAACGGCTCTCTCATCGTAGAGTCGTGGGGATTTTGCATATTAATGTCTTTGGATGGGTTCTTGATCGCTCGGTACAATAGCCCTTCTTCGCACCTGGGAGACCGATTTCAGTATTTATGTGTATACTGCAAACCCATAATGTCTCGTGTATTATCTCAACTGTGCTGAGTCTTGATCGATCTCGCACAAATGTTTATTGGAACGCCATCTTGTCTGCTTATCGAAAAGTCTAGAATGTTCTGCCACGAGGCGTGGCGGCCATTTTACAGGCTGCTTGTGTCCACTTTGAAAACCTGACAGCATTCTGCTGAAATAAAGTTGTTTGAACGAAACTATTTGTTTTCTCCTTATTTATAAAATCGTGATTATATTGCGAATTCTACAAAGTGTGGGGGGAGGGTTCAGGTGAGGCGTATTTTATAAAGAGAAAAGTCAAGGCCATAGAGCAGTGTAGTGATTTGGGTAAAGATAAGCAGAGGAAGGGACAGAGAGTTTTACGGTAATGCTGCATTAGTGAATAAGGCCAAAATCAGGGAAAAATGGTAAAAAGTTAAAATTAAAGGCACTGTATCTGAATGCACGAAACATTTATAACAAGATAGAGGAATTAATGGCACAAATAGAGATAAGCGTATTTGATCTAATAGCCATTACAGAGACGTGATTGCATGGTGAACAAGGTTGGGAACTAAATATTCCAAGGTATTTGACATTTCGAAAAGACAGACAAAATGGAAAAGGAGGGGTGTAGCCCTGATAATAAAGGATGACACAAGGAAAGTAGTGAGGAAGGATCTTGGCTCGGAAGAGCAGGAAGTAAAATCAGTATGGGTGGAGATAAGAAATAATAAGGGGCAGAAAACACTGGTGGGCATAGTTTATAGGTCCCCTAACAGTAGCTATACCATTGGACAAAGTATTAATCAAGAAATAAGAGGAGCTTGCAACAAGGGTAATGCAATAATCGTGGGGGACTTTAATCTTCATATAGACTGGACAAATCAAATTGGCAAAAGTAGTTTAGGGGACGAGTTCATAGAATGCATTCAAGACAGTTTCCTGGAACAATACATTGTGGAACCAACCAGGGAAGAGGTTATTTTAGATCTTGGCTTGTGTAATGTGACAGGGTTAATTAGTAATCTCATAGTAAAGGATCCGCTGGGGAAGAGTGATCATAATATGATAAAATGTCACTTTGAGTTCGAGAGTGACGTACTTAAATCTGAAACTAGAGTATTAAAGTTAAATAAAGTCAATTACATACGTATGTGGGGTGAGTAGGTTACGGTAACTGGGAAATTAGATTAAAATGTATGATGGTAGATAAGCAATGGTGAATATTTAAAGGAATATTTCATAATTCTCAATGAATATACATTCCATTGAGAAATAAAAATTCCACAGGAAAAGTGATCCATTCGTGGCTAACTAAAGAAGTTAAGGATAGTATTAGATTAAAAGAAGAAGCTTATAATGTTGTCAGGAAGAGTAGTAAGCCTGAGGAGTGGGAAAGTTTTAGAAACCAGCAAAGGAAGACCAAAAAATTGTTAAAGAGAGAGAAAATAGAATATGAGAGTAAACTATGTGAGAAGAAATATAAAAACAGATTTTAAGGGCTTCTACAAGTACATAAAAAGGAAGAGAGTAACGAAAGTAAACGTGGGTCCCTTAGAGGCTGAGACAGGAGAAATTATATTGGAGAATAAGGAAATGACAGAGATGTTAAACCAATATTCACAGTAGAAGACACAACAAACATACCAGAAATAGTGGGGAACCAAGGGTCTAATAAGAGTGAGGAAGCATAGAAGCATAGAAGATAGGAGCAGGAGTAGGCCATTCGGCCCCTCGAGCCTGCTCCGCCATTTAATGAGATCATGGCTGATCATCCAAATTCAGTACCCTGTCCCTGCTTTCTCCCCATATCCCTTGATCCCTTTAGCCTTAAGAAATATATCTATCTCCTTCTTGAATATATTTAATGAATTAGCCTCAACTGCCTTCTGTGGTAGAGAATTCCACAGGTTCACCACTCTCTGGGTGAAGAAATTCCTCCTCATCTCAGTCCTAAATGGCTTACCCCTTATCCTTAGACTGTGACCTCTGGTTCTGGACTCCCCCGCCATCGGGAACATCCTTCCTGCATCTAGTCTGTCTAGTCCTGTTAGAATTTTATAAGTTTCAATGAGATCCCCTCTCATTCTTCGAAACTCTCGTGAATATAAGCCTAATCGACCCAATCTCTCTTCATACGTCATTCCTGCCATCCCAGGTATCAGTCTGGTAAATCTTCGCTGCACTCCCTCCATGGCAAGAACATCCTTCCTCAGATAAGGCGACCAAAACTGCACACAATACTCAAGGTGTGGTCTCACCAAGGCCTTGTACAACTGCAGCAAGACATCCTTGCTCCTGTACTCGAATCCTCTCGCTATGAAGGCCAACATACCATTTGCCTTCTTAACCGCCTGCTGTACCTGCATGCTTACCTTCAGCGACTGGTGCACAAGGACTCCCAGATCTCATTGCACTTCCCCTTTTCCCAATCTATTGCCGTTCAGATAATCTGTCTTCCTGTTTTTGCCACCAAAGTGGATAACCTCACATTTATCCACATTATACTGCATCTGCCATGCATCTGCCCAATCACCCAACCTGTCCAAATCATACTGGAGTCTCTCTGCATCCTCCTCACAGCACACACGCCCACCCAGCTTTGTGTCGTCTGCAATCTTAGAGATATTACATCTAGTTCCCTCGTCTAGATCATTAATATATATTGTGAATAGCTGGGGTCCTAGCACCGATCCCTGTGGTACCCCACTAGTCACTGCCTGCCACTCGGAAAAAGACCTATTTATTCCAACTCTTTGCTTCCTGTCTGCCAACCAGTTCTCTATCCAAATCAGTACCTCACCCCCAATCCCATGTGCTTTAACTTTGCACGCTAATCTCTTATGCGGGACCTTATCGAAAGCCTTCTGAAAGTCCAAATACACCACATCCACTGTTTCTCCCTTATCTATTCTACCAGTTACATCCTCTAAAAATTCCAGTAGATTAGTCAGGCATGATTTCCCTTTTGTAAATCCATGTTGACTTTGTCCGATCCTGTCACTGTTTTCCAAGTGCTCTGCTATTACATCTTTTATAATGGACTCTAGCATTTTGCCCACTACCGATGTCAGGCTTACCGGTCTATAATTCCCCATTTTTTCTCTACCACTTTTTTTAAATAGTGGGGTTACATTAGCTACCCTCCAACTTAAAGTAATTAATATTAGTAAAGAAAAAGTACTGGGGAAATTAATGGGACTAAAAGGGAAAAATCCCTGGACCTGATGGCCTACATCCTAGGGCTCTAAAAGAGGTGGGCTGCAGAGATAATGGATGCATTGATTGTGATCTTCCAAAATTCCCTAGATTCTAGAACGGTCCCAGCGGATTGGAAGGTAGCAAATGTAACCCCGCTATTCAAGAAAGGAGGGAGAGAGAAAACAGGGAACTACAGGCCAGTTAGCCTGACATCAGTCATCGGGAAAATGCTGGAATCCATTATTAAGGAAGTGGTATCAGGGCACTTAGAAAATCATAATATGATTAGGCAGAGTCAACATGGTTTTATGAAAGGGAAATCATGTTTGACCAATCTATTAGAATTTTTTGAAGATGTAACTAGCAGGGTAGATGAAGGGGAATCAGTGGATGTAGTATATTTGAATTTTCAAAAGGCATTCAATAAGGTACCACATGAAACGTTGTTACACAAGATAAGGGTTCATGGGGTTGGGGGTAATATATTAGCATAGATAGAGGATTGGTTAAAGGACAGAAAACAGAGAGTAGGAATAAACGTGTCATTTTCAGGTTGGCAGGCTGTTACTAGTGGGATGCTGCAAGGATTAGTGTTTGGGCCTCAGCTATTTACAATCTATATTAATGACTTAGATGAAGGGACCGAGTGTAATGTATCCACGTTTGCTGACGATACAAAGCTAGGTGGGACAGTAAGCTGTGAGGAGAACACAAAGAGTCTGCAAAGGGATATAGACAGGTTAAGTGAGTGGGCAATAAGGTGGCAGATGAAGTATAATGTAGGGAAATGTGAGCTTATTCACTTTAGTAGGTAGAATAGAGAAACAGAATATTCATTAAATGGTGAGAAACTATCAAATATTGGTGTTCAGAAGAATTCCTGTCCTTGTACAGGAAACACAGAAAGTTAACATTCAGGTACAGCAAGCAACTAGGAAAAGCAAATGGTATGTTGGCCTTTATTGCAAGGGGGTTGGAGTATAAGAGTAAGGAAGTCTTGATGCAATTGTACAGGGCCTTGGTGACACCACACCTGGAGTACTGTGCACAGCTTTGGTCTCTGTACCTAAGGAAGGATATACTTCCTTTAGAGGGGGTGATTCCTGGGATGAGAGGGTTGTCCTCAATGTTCCCGTAATTTTTTTTGGGTGCACTTTAGGGGCTGCGCGACCCATTCACAATTTCGTGCATGCGCAAACTTTACCATTGCAAAAACCGGATCCAGGCTGCATGGGACCGCAGCTTATAGGGAACGTTGGTTGACCTATGAAAAGAGATTGAGTAGATTGGGCCTATACTCTCTGGAGTTTAGAAGAATGTGAGGTGATCACATTGAAACTTATAAGATTTTGAGAGGGCTTGACAGGGTAGATGCTGAGAGGCTATTTCCCCTGGCTGGAGAGTCTAGAACTAGAGGGCATAGTCTCAGAATAAGGGGTCGGCCATTTAGGACTGAGATGAGGAGAAATTTCTTCATTCATATAATTTATAATTCTCTACCCCAGAAGGCTGTGGATGCTCAGTTGTTGAGTATATTCAAGGCTGAGATCAATAGATTTTTGGACTCTAAGGGAATCAAGGTATATGGGGATTGGGCTGGAAAGTGGAGTTGAGGTCGAAGATCAGCCATGATCTTATTGCTCGAAGGGCCATATGTTCTACTCCTGCTCCTAATTCTTACATTCTTATGTTCTTATAAAAGAGACAGACAGAAAAAGTTTTTTAAAAATTGTTATTTTTAAAATAATCTCCAACACTAATTAACGTCTGAAGGAATGGGACTCCACACTTGTAAGATTAAATTTTATGGGTCCGAGACGTTGTTTGACAATAATTATCACTTATCACGCCGTTAAAAATTCACTTACTCCTGAATGCACCAGCCCTGACTTTTTCTGGCATGTTTATTGGGTAACTAGTGAATAAGTACCCCAACTTCATGCTGTTGCATGTCGTTCAATGCCAAGTCTATCGGCGAGGTTCTGTATTAGCATAGCCTGTGGAGGAGCAGGTTAACTCAGACCACAACTTCCAGATTTCCGCATTTAACCGCGCATGTGCGTAATCCAAAAGTTGCTGTCCGATTTACTCCATAATAACGGTGAGCGCAGGCAGCCTTATCGTTATTATTGATGCAAAATCCAGGCCTGAACTCCCTATTGGATTTAATAGTGACTATCTTATATAGATGGCCCCTAGTTTTGGACTCCCCCACAAGTGGAAACATCGTCTCCATATCTACCCTATCAAACCACTTCATAATTTTAAAGACCTGTCAGGTCATCATTCAGTCTTCTCTTTTCTAGAGAAAGGAGCCCCAGCCTGATAGTTGTACCCTTGCAGCTCTGGTATCATCCTTGTGAATATTTTTTGCACTTTCTCCAGTGCTTCATGGAGACCAGAACTGTGCACAATGTGTTAAGTGTGGTCTAACCAAGGTTCTATACAAGTTTAACATAACTTTTCTGCACCTCCGGCTGTGTAGCCCTCCCTCAGTACTGCCCTGGAGTGTCAGCCGGAATTATGTGCTAAAGTCTGTGGAGCGGGGCTCAGAGGTGGGAGAGCTATCTCTGCGCTAAGGGTGACACTGAGCTGCTTATGTTCAATCCGAGGTTCTGTTGCTGCTGACGGTTATTTTTGCTCACAGAAAACAAATCTAGCGCCAGATCATGACCTACTCGGTCGATCGGTGCTTGCAGCACCCGATCAGAACATCTACCACACAGGCTGTTCGAATCCATGGCAACGCTAATCAGCTTAACTCAGCCTGTCTCTGACTTTAAAAGTTCTCACCTGAAGCCCCACTCAAGCTCCTAGCTGCCCCTTCAATGGAGTGCTGCACTGTCGGAGGTGCCATCTTTCAGATGTGGGTGGTTAGAGCCAAGGTCCCATTTGTCTGCTCAGGGAGCTCTCCCGTTGTCCCGGCCAACAGTTATCCCTCAACCAACACCAAAAACGGGTCTTTAAATCTCGTTTGCTCTTTGTGGCATCTTGCTGTGCGCAAATTGGCTGCAGCTTTCGCCAACATTATAACAGCGACGAGGACGTAAAAGGTGCTATATAAATGCAAGTTCGTTCATTCTATTCTCCTTCAAAGCTCATTTTGTAAATGCAGGAAGATGAGAAAGCACTGGGGTTAAGGCTGAACAGAAGAACATCCCGAAGAATAAAATCCAGAATAGTAAAAGATAAATTAACGGGGAGAACTCTTTCTTCAGGATGTGAAGTTTAATTTTCTTCCATAACTAAAGGTACCTGATGTATTGACATAAACTGGGAGGATACTACCATCTGATGGCTGGCTAGAAATTGCAGTTTGAGATCTGAGGAGTGGTGAGCAGTACCTGTAATAGAAAACATCCTCATGGATTTACTGGGGCTCATTTTCCTGATCCATTTCCATTCCACTGGGCTTTTCACCCTCTTTATGTCGCCCTGGGAGTTCAGGACCTCTGGGGCTGGGGGGAGGGGGGTGCGGGGGTTACAGAGAACTGGCAGTAGCCAGACCAGCCCACACAGGTGAGGAGCAGGGGCCTTCTCCACCTCCCGCCTCACTTTCATCGAATGATACAGCACAGAAGGAGGCCATTCAACCTATTGTGCCTGTGCTGGCTCTTTGGTCAAGCGATCCAATTAGTCCGACTCCCCCACTCTTTCCCCGTAGCTCAGCAAATTTCTCCCCTTCAAGTATTTCTCCAATTCCCTTTTGAAAGTCACTATTGAATCTGCTTCCACTGTCCTTTCAGGCAGTGCATTCTGGATCATAACAACTCACTGCGTAGAACAAATTCTCCTCATTTTCCCCCTGGCTTTTTTGCTAATATTCTTAACTCTCTGTCCTCTGGTTACCGACCTTCCTATCAGTGGAAACAGTTTCTCCTTATTTACTCTATCAAAACCACTCATAATTTTGACGCCGCCATTAAATCTCCTCTTAACCTTCTCTGCTCTAAGGAGATCAACCCCAGCTTCTCCAGTCTCTCCACATGACTGAAGTCCCTCATCTCTGGTACCATTCTGGTCAATCTCTTCTGCACCGTCTCCAAGGCCTTGACATCCTTCCTAAAGTGTGGTGCCCAGAATTGAACACAATACTCCAGCTGAGGCCTAACCAGTGATTTATAAAAGTTTAACATAACTTCCTTGCTTTTATACTCTATTCCTTTATTTATAAAGTCAATGATCCCATTTGCTTTTTTAACAACCTTATCAACTTGTCCGGCCACCTTCAAAGATTTGTGTATGTGAACCCTCAGGTCTCTCTGTTCCTGCACCCCGTTTAAAATTCTACCATTTAGTTTATATTGCCTCTTCTCATTCTTCCTACTAAAATGCATCACTTACTTTCTCATCAGCCTGTGGAAAGACACTCGTCACTGGGACTAGTGTTAGGATCACCCTCCATCCAGAGGAGAGGTTCTGGGAGGGGGTCGCCTGAAGAAACCTGAAGGCAATTTCTTAGGGCCTTGAGCCCCCTCAGGTCTGAAGTTGTGTTACATGTTTCTCCCCCTTTTGCCAACGCTAGGCCCTGCCTGTGGGTGGGTCTGCAATGGTGGTGCCCTGAGCCAAGCACATAGAATTACATAGAATTTACAGCACAGAAACAGGCCATTCAGCCCAACAGGTCTCTGCTGGTGTCTTTGTTCCACATGAGCCTCCTCCCACCCTACTTCATCTCACCCTATCAACATATCCTCTATTCCTTTCTCCCTCATGTACTTATCTAGCTTCCCATTAAATGCATCTATTCGCCTCAACCACTCCCTGTGGTAGTGAATTCCACACTCTCAAAACAATTTCTCCTGAATTCCTTTTTGGATTTATTAGTGACTATCTTATATTTGTGACCCCTAGTTTTAGACTCCCCCACAAGCGGAAACATCTTCTCTACGTCTATCCTACCAAACCCCTTCATAATTTTAAAGACCTCTATCAGGTCACCCTTTAGTCTTCTCTTTTCAAGAGAAAAGAGCCCCAACCTGTTCAACCTTTCTTGATATTTATAACCTCTCAGTTCTGGGATTATCCTTGTAAATCTTTTTTGCATTTTCTCCAGTGCCTCTATATCCTTTTTATAATATGGAGACCAGAACTGTGCACAGTACCCCAAGTGTGGTCTAACCAAGATTCTATATAAGGTTAACATAACTTCTCTGCCTTTGAATTCTATTCCTCTGGAAATGAACAGCAGTGCTGTGTTTTACACTTTTTATGGGTTTGTTAACCCGCGTTGCTACTTTACTGATTTATGAACCTGTATCCCTAGTTCCCTTTGCGACTCTACCCCATTTAGACTCTTATTTTCCAAGCAGTATGTGACATCCTTGTTCGTCCTATCAAAATGCACCACCTCACACTTCTCTATATTGAAATGAATTTGCCGTTTACACGCCCATTCTGCAAGTTAGTTAACATCTTCTTTTATTTTTGTCAGTCTGAGTAACTACCTTTAACCCCCCACTCTCTGTTTTCTGTTTTGTAGCCAGCTTGCGATCCATTCTGCTATCTGTCCCCTGACTCCACATGACCTTAGTCCTGAGTCTACCTTATCGAAGGCCATGTATATTACATCCACTACATTACCCTTGTCTACTCTTTCTGTTACTTCTTCAAAGAATTCAATAAGTTTGGTCAAGCGTGACCCTTTTGAAATCCATGCTGCCTTTATTATATTTTTCATCTCTAGATGTTTTTCTATATGTGTCAACTGTGGCTCAGTGGGTAGCACTCTCGCCTCTGAGTCAGAAGGTTGTGGGTTCAAGTCCCACTCCAGAGACTTGAGCACAAAAAGCTAGGCTGACACTCCAGTGGAGCACTGAGGGAGTGCTGCACTGTCAGAGGTGCCGTCTTTCAGATGAGACGTTAAACTGACGTCTGCTCTCTCAGGTGGATGTAAAAGATCCTATGGCACTATTTCGAAGAAGAACAGGGGAGTTATCCCTGGTGTCCTGGTCAATATTTATCCCTCAACTAACATCACTAAAACAGATTATCTGGTCATTATCACATTGCTATTTGTGGGAGCTTGCTGTGCACAAATTGGCTGCCATATTTCCTACATTACAACAGTGACTACACTTCAAAAAGTACTTCATTGGCCGTAAAGCACTTTGAGACATCCTGAGGTTGTGAGAGGCGCTATATAAATGCAAGTCTTTCTATTACATCTTTGAATAAAGATTCCAAAATCTTTCCTACAACCTTTGTTAAGCTAATTGGTCTACAGTTCCCTGGACTTGTTCTATTTCCCTTTTTAATATAGGAATCACATTAGCTGTCCACCAGTCCTCTGGCATTATTCCCTTTTCTATTGATTTTTTATAGGATGCGACTGCTGCCAACGACATACAGTAGGTGCGCAGGCACAGTTCCAGTGGGTGTTTTGGTTGCTCTATCTATTGGTGGACTATTGATGAGAGAGCAAGGTGAGGGGGTGGACATTTCAGGTATTGTGAGGGCTGTACTGTGACTTGAAGGTGATACTAGGATGTTGTCAGATTGTGGGAGTTTTATTGTACTTTCACGGAGTATGCTTATCGCTATCAGATCCTCTGCCTGTTGTGGTTCGAACACGCGGCTGGTGAACAGAATGCAGACGCAGGATGTTAGGATTTAATAAGCTGGGAAAAGGATCATTGCGAAAGAGATAAGAGACAGTGCGGAGAGATAGAGAGAGGAGCGCTAGATAAAGAGACTGGGGAGGAAAACAAGAGAGAGGGCAGAGAAGGAACGTGAGAAGAGAGAGAGAGAGGCAGTGGTGTGATTAATTCATCAGAATGAACTGCTAAACCTTCCAGTACAATTTAATGAGGAAATGTGACTTGAAGACTATACTAGGATGTTGTCAGATTGTGAGAGTTTTATTGTAGTCCCGAGGAGTGTGTTTATCGCTATCTGCTCCTCTGTCTGTTGTCAGATTGTGAGAGTTTTATTATAGTCCCGAGAAGTGTGTTTATCGCTATCTGCTCCTCTGTCTGTTGTCAGATTGTGAGAGTTTTATTGTAGTCCCGAGGAGTGTGTTTATCGCTATCTGCTCCTCTGTTTGTTGTCAAATTGTGAGAGTTTTATTGTAGTCCCGAGGAGTGTGTTTATCACTGTCAGCTCCTCTGTCTGTTGTCAGATTGTGAGAGTTTTATTGTAGTCCCGAGGAGTGTGTTTATCACTGTCAGCTCCTCTGTCTGTTGTCAGATTAAAATGAGAAGTCGCACAACACCAGGTTATAGTCCAACAGTTTTATTTAAAATTATGAGCTTTCGGAGCTGTTGCCCCTTTGTCAGGTAAAGGTGCAATGAGGGAATCTATTACACAGTATATATACACAGAAAGCAATTTGTCTGCAGAGATACAATCTTTCAGGGAGGCATTACATCAAAGACACACCAGAGCACAGCCAAGACAATGAGATGGGTCACAGGGGGTCCAACGTGTCAAATCCTGCCGTCTGCAGTTGAGCTTTTAATATTTTTTTTTTTAAACTGGAAAGACAGACAACGATGTCAAGTCACGTTCTGTAGCGTGACTTGAACCCGAGATCCCTATTGAGGCCGTCCTCATGGGTGCGGAACTTGGCTATCAGTTTCTGCTCGATGATTTTGCGTTGTCGTGTGTCTCGAAGGCCGCCTTGGAGAATGCTAACCCGCAGATCCGAGGCTGAATGTCCTTGACTGCTGAAGTGTTCCCCGACTGGGAGGTAGCAATCCTGCCTGGCGATTGTTGCGCGGTGTCCGTTCATACGTTGTCTCAGTGTCTGCATGGTCTCGCCGATGTACCATGCTCCGGGGCACCCTTTCCTGCAACGTATCAGGTAGACAACGTTGGCCGAGTCACATGAGTATGTACCATGTACCTGGTGGGTAGTGTCCTCACGTGTGATGATGGTATCTGTGTTGATGATCTGGCATGTCTTGCAGAGGTTGCCGTGGCAGGGTTGTGTGGTGTCGTGGTCGCTGTTCTCCTGACAGCTGGGTAATTTGCTGCGAACGATGGTACTTTTGAGGTTAGGCGGCTGCTTGAAGGCGAGTAGTGGAGGCGTGGGGATGGCCTTAGCAAGGTGTTCGTCGTCATCGATGACATGTTGAAGGCTGCGAAGAACATGGCGTAGTTTCTCCGCTCCGGGGAAGTACTGGACGACGTAGGGTACTCTGTTGGTTGTGTCCCGTGTTCGCCTTCTGAGGAGGTCTATGCGGTTTTTCGCTGTGGCCCGTCGGAACTGTCGATCGACGAGTCGAGCGTCATATCCCGTTCTTACGAGGGCGTCTTTCAGCGTCCGTAGGTGTCCATCGCGTTCCTCCTCGTCTGAGCAGATCCTGTGTATTCGCAGGGCTTGTCCATAGGGGATGGCTTCTTTAACGTGGTTAGGGTGGAAGCTGGAGAAGTGGAGCATCGTGAGGTTGTCCGTGGGCTTGCGGTAGAGTGAAGTGCTGAGGTGTCCGTCTTTGATGGAGATTCGTGTGTCCAAGAATTAAACCGATTCTGAGGTGAGTTTGATGGTGGGATGGAACCTGTTGATGTTATCGTGTAGTCCTTTCAGTGATCCTTCGCCGTGGGTCCAAAGGAAGAAGATGTCGTCGATGTATCTGGTGTACAGCGTTGGTTGGAGGTCCTGTGCAGCGAAGAAGTCTTGCTCGAACTTGTGCATGAAGATGTTGGCGTATTGGGGTGCGAATTTGGTCCCCATGGCTGTTCCGTGTGTTTGGGTAAAAAAATGGTTGTCGAAGGTGAAGACATTGTGATCAAGGATGAAGTGGATGAGTTGTAGGATGGCATCTGGAGATTGGCTGTTGTTGGTGTTGAGTACTGAGGCTGTCGCAGCGATGCCGTCATCGTGGGGGATATTGGTGTAGAGTGCTGATACGTCCATCGTGGCGAGGAGTGTTCCTGGTTCAACTGGTCCATGGGTGCTGAGTTTCTGCAAGAAGTCTGTAGTGTCGCGACAGAAGCTGGGGGTTCCCTGTACGATGGGTTTCAGGATGCCCTCGACGTACCCAGAGAGGTTCTCACACAGGGTTCCGTTGCCTGATATGATAGGACGTCCGGGTGTGTTGGCTTTGTGTATCTTTGGGAGGCAGTAGAAGTCTCCTACGCGGGGAGTACGTGTGATGAGAGCGCGTAGGATGTTTTGAAGGTCTGGATCGAAGGTCTTGATCAGTCTATTGAGTTGGTGGGTGTGTTCTTTGGTCGGATCTGCGGGTAACTGTCTGTAGTGTTCCTGGTTGTCCAGTTGTCAGTATGCTTCTTTGCAATAGTCCATTCTGTTCTGTATGACGATGGCTCCTCCTTTGTCCGCTGGTTTGATGACGATGTTGCGATTGGTCTTGAGAGCGTGGATGGCGTTGCGTTGTGCTCGGGTGACATTCTGGACTGTCTTGTGAGTACGGCTGATGAATCTGGCGTTGATGCATTTCCTGACAGCTTGAGCATACATGTCAAGCTTAGGGCAGCGACCCTCCAGAGTGGTCCAGTTTGACTCTTTCTTCTTCGGTTTGTAGCACTGCGAGTCCCTCTGTCTGCTGTTCCGGATCATTGATTGTCTCATTGGGTTTGTTGCTGACATCTTGGGATTTGTGGAAGTATTCCCGGATCCTCATTCTCCTGATGAATTCCTCTGTGTCTGCCGCGAGACCGATGGGGTCCATTTTGGTGGTGGGGCAGAACTTGAGCCCTAGGGCGAGAACTTCGATTTCGTCTGGTTGAAGGGTGTGGTCCGACAGGTTGACGATGGACTTCCCTGTGGTTGCAACCGTGGTACCGGGGGAGGCTTGGTTGCTGCTCGTAAGAACGGGATATGACGCTCGACTCGTCGATCGACAGTTCCGACGGGCCACAGCGAAAAACCGCATAGACCTCCTCAGAAGGCGAACACGTGACACAACCAACAGAGTACCCTACGTCGTCCAGTACTTCCCCGGAGCGGAGAAACTACGCCATGTTCTTCGCAGCCTTCAACATGTCATCGATGACGACGAACACCTTGCTAAGGCCATCCCCACGCCTCCACTACTCGCCTTCAAGCAGCCGCCTAACCTCAAAAGTACCATCGTTCGCAGCAAATTACCCAGCTTTCAGGAGAACAGCGACCACAACACCACAGAACCCTGCCACGGCAACCTCTGCAAGACATGCCAGATCATCAACACAGATACCATCATCATACGTGAGGACACTACCCACCAGGTACATGGTACATACTCATGTGACTCGGCCAACGTTGTCTACCTGATATGTTGCAGGAAAGGATGCCCCGGAGCATGGTACATCGGTGAGACCATGCAGACACTGAGACAACGTATGAACGGACACCGCGCAACAATCGCCAGGCAGGATTGTTACCTCCCAGTCGGGGAACACTTCAGCAGTCAAGGACATTCAGCCTTGGATCTGCGGGTAAGCGTTCTCCAAGGCGGCCTTCGAGACACACGACAACGCAAAATCATCGAGCAGAAACTGATAGCCAAGTTCCGCACCCATGAGGACGGCCTCAACTGGGATCTCGGGTTCATGTCACGCTACAGAACGTGACTCGACATCGTTGTCTGTTTTTCCAGTTTTTAAAAAAAAACACAAACCCCCCCCCCCCCACCAAAAAAAAACCCCAAAAAAAGGTTAAAAGCTCAACTGCAGACGGCAGGATTTGACACGTTGGACCCCCTGTGACCCATCTCATTGTCTTGGCTGTGCTCTGGTGTGTCTTTGATGTAATGCCTCCCTGAAAGATTGTATCTCTGCAGACAAATTGCTTTCTGTGTTTATATATTGTGTAATAGATTCCCTCATTGTACCTTTACCTGACGAAGGGGCAACAGCTCCGAAAGCTCGTAATTTTAAATAAAACTGTTGGACTATAACCTGGTGTTGTGCGACTTCTCATTTTTGTCCACCCCAGTCCAACGCCGGCATCTCCGCATCATGTTGTCAGATTGTGAGAGTTTTATTGTAGTCCCACGGAGTGTGTTTATCGCTATCAGCTCCTCTGTCTGTTGTGGTGAAGGTTACTTTTTCTTATTTGGACAAGTGTGGATTAATTAAGGAAAGCCAGCACGGATTTGTTAAAGGCAAATCGTGTTTAACTAGCTTGATTGAGTTTTTTGATAAGGTAACAGAGAGGGTTGATGAGGGCAATGTGGTTGACATAGTGGACATGGATTTCCAAAAGGCGTTCGACAAAGTGCCACATAATAGGCTTGCCAGCAAAGTTGAAGCCCATGGAATAAAAGGGACAGTGGCAGCATGGATACGGAATTGGCTAAGTGACAGGAAACAGAGAGTAGTGGTGAACGGTTGTTTATCGGACTGGAGGAAGGTATACAGTGGTGTTCCCCAGGGGTCTGTACTAGGAGAGGGTGCAGAAAAGATTTACGAGAATGATTCCAGGGATGAGGGACTTCAGTTACGTTGATAGACTGGAGAAGCTGGGGTTGTTCTCCTTGGAGCAGAGAAGGTTGAGAGGAGATTTGATAGAGGTGTTCAAAATCATGAGGGGTCTAGACAGAGTAGATAGAGAGAAACTGTTCCCATTGGCGGAAGGGTCGAGAACCAGAGGACACAGATTTAAGGAGATTGGCAGAAGAACCAAAGGTGACATGAGGATAAGCTTTTTTACGCAGCGAGTGGTTATGATCTGGAATGAAATGCCTGAAAGGGTGGTGGAGGCAGACTCAATCGTGGCTTTCAAAAGAGAGTTGGATAAGTACCTGAAGGAAAAAAAATTGCAGAGCTATGGGGAAAGGGCGGGGGAGTGGGACTAGCTGAAGTGCTCTTGCAGAGAGCCGGCACGGGCTCGATGGGCCGAATGGCCTCCTTCTGTGCTGTAACTATTCTATGAATCTATGACATTTATGCGCAGAATGCTTCCGGTAGCTTCCGGTTCGTTGGCAGCAGTCACTCCGTTTTTTGTAATAGTGCCTCTGCTGTCTTTTCCTTAGCTTCTTTTAATATGTTCAGATGCAATCCATCAGACTAGGGGTTTTATCCTCTATAAGTTTGTCTAGTTTATCAATTATCTCCCCCCTTTCTATCTTAAATATCTTGATACCTTTTTTGATCACCCTGTTAGTCTCCCTGGTAAATACTGAGGCATAGTAATTATTCAGTGGCCCGAAAATTAGACCTAATGCGGGAGAGTACGCACTGTGTACTCTCGCGTATTAGGTCCCGAATTGCCGGTTTCCTGCATGCACTGCGCATGCGCGGGAAACCGGCACTTCGGGTATGGCAAAGGGGGCGGTTCCTAAGTGAACCGCGTGCGCGCTACAGGTTGTGCGCACGCAGCACGCTTAGTTTTTTTTTCAGGTTTGAACGCGCAGGTAAGTGTTGAAGGTTTTACACATGAAGAAAGGAGGCGTAAGACCCCCTTTTAACAAGGTAAGTAGTTAATTAAGTATTATTTTAAATTTTTTTCAACAGGTTTATCTTTTTTAGAGACTTTAAAGAAAGGTAAGTTTATTTTTATAACTTTTAAAAAGAATTTAAATTTTTTCAAAAATTTAAATTTTTGTTTAAAGTGGTTAACTTATTTAACTATAGTTATTTTATTAATGTGATGGCTTTTTAAAAAAAATTTAATTGAGGTTTAGCTGTTCTTTTGGGGGCTTGTTGTATTCATAGTTTTGACAGCTCTTCCTGTCAAAACTATGAATGAAAGATGGTGTGCTGCCATTGGCTCTAACTGGCCCACGTGATCCCAGAGGTAGCATCGAAATAACTGCGCCTCTGGGACATGCACACACTGCGCGCCGGCACCAGGAGAGGCCCAGAACTGAAGTTCATGTGGGCCAAAACCATAAAGGTAGGCGCGGAGTGCGATATCGCGGGGGCTCCTTACCCCCGCGGCAACCATCGAAGTCCAATTTCTGGGCCAATATTTCTGCCATTATGCTGTGAGTTTTATCTTGTGCATCCTATCGTGGCCTATCCCTATCTTAATTTTCCTTTTGTTATTTATGCACTTGTAGAATACTTTGCTAATTGTTTTTATATTCCTTGATAATTTAATTTGGTAGTTCCTCTTTGCCTTCCTGATTATTTTAACTTCTTTCCTAACCTCTTTGTATTCCCTTTTAGCATCCTCTCCTTTATTCTCTATGTACTTAGTGTCCTCGGCCCAACCATCTTCAGCTGCTTCACCAATGACCTTCCCTCCATCATAAGGTCAGAAGTGGGGATGTTCGCTGATGATTGCACAGTGATCAGTTCCATTCGCAACTCTTCAGATAATGAAGCAGTCCATGCCCGCATGCAACAAGACCTGGACGACATTCAGGATTGGGCTGATAAGTGGCAAGTAACATTTGCGCCACACAAGTGCCAGGCAATGACTATCTCCAACAAGCGAGAGTCTAACCACCGCCCCTTGACATTCAACGGATTACCATCGCCAAATCCCCCACCATCAACATCCTGGGGGTCATCATTGACCAGAAACCTAACTGGACCAGCCACATAAATACTGTGGCAACAACAGCAGGTCAGAGGCTGGGTATTCTGTGGTGAGTGTCTCACCTCCTGACTCCCCAAGGCACAAGTAAGGAGTGTGATGGAATACTCTCCACTTGCCTGGATGACACCATCCAGGACAAAGCAGCCCACTTGATTGGCACCCCATCCACCACCTTAAACATTCACTCCCTCCACCACCGGCGTACTGTAGCTGCAGTGTGTACCATCTACAAGATGCACTGCAGCAACTCGCCAAGGCTTCTTCAACAGCACCTCCCAAACCCGTGCCCTCTACCACCTGGAAGGACAAGGGCAGCAGGCACATGGGAACACCACCACCTCCACGTTCCCCTCCAAGTCACACACCATCCTGACTTGGAAATATATCGCCGTTCCTTCATCGTTGCTGGGTCAGAATCCTGGAGCTCCCTCCCTAACAGCACTGTGGGAGTACCTTCACCACACGGACTGGTGCGGTTCAAGAAAGCAGCTCACCACTACCTTCTCAAGGGTAAATTGGCAAGAAAAGGTAATGAAAGGGAATGGAGTTTTTACAGTGCGTACAGGACTCCTTTCTTACCCTGTATGTAAGAAGTCCAACCAGAGAGGAATTACTCTCTATCATTATCTTAAACCTTATTAAGTTGTGATCGCTATTGCCTAGATACTCCTCTGTGCTTTCTTCTCTGATTCATTTCCCATTATTCAATCCATCAGAGAACATTCTTGCTACCCTCAGTGCTTCTTCCAAGTGGTGTTCAACATGGAGGAGTACTGATTCATCAGCTGAGGGAGGGCGGTAGGTGGTAATCAACAGGTGGTTTTCTTGCCTATGCTTGACCTGAAGCCAAGAGACATCATGGGGTCCAAAGTCAATGTTGAAGACTCCTAGGGCTACTCCCTCCTGACTGTATCCCACTGCGCCGCCACCTCTGGTGGGTCTGTCCTGCCGGTGGGACAGGACATACCCAGGGATGGTGATGGAGGAGTCTGGGACATTGGCTGAAAGGTTTGATTCTGTGAGTATGACTATGTCAGGCTGTTGCTTCACTAGTCTGTGGGACAGCTCTCCCAATTTTGGTACAAGTCCCCAGATGTAAGTGAGGAGGAATTTGCAGGACCATCTGGTGTCCGAAGCCAGTGCTGAGTGGTTCCGTCCGGTTTTATACTTATTATTGTTTTCCGTAGCAGTTTGGTACAACTGAGTGTCACTTGGCCATTTCAGAGTCAACCTGCTGTGGGTCTGGAGTCACATATAAGCCAGACCAGGTAAGGATCCTTCACCTAAAGGACATTAGTGAACCAGATGGATTTTTACAACATTACTGTTAATGGCTTTTTATTCCAGATTTATTTAATTAACTGAGTTTAAATTCCCCAGCTGCTGTAGTGGGATTTGAACTCACAGTCTTTGTATCATTCATCCAGGCCTTTGGATTACTAGCCCAGTGACATTACCACTACCGTACCCGACTTCATTGGCTGTAAAGTGCTTTGGGACGTCCTGAGGTCGTGAAAGGTGCTATAGAAATGCAAGTCTTTCGTTCTATACATACAACTTACAATTAATATTCGTTTCTTTTTATATTACAGTCGGGAAGGATATTCAGTGATTGCACCAAATGAGAGCAGGAGATCTCTCCTGCAGCAGAGTAAGTATTTAAATAAAGAAAATGGTGCTTTTTAACTCAGCCCATCTGCTGCTGAAACTCTCAACCATGCTTTTGTTACCTCCAGATTCCAACACTCTTCTTGCCCGCCTCCCATCTCTCACCCTCCGTAAACTTCAGCTCATCTAAAGCTCTGCTGCCCGTGTCCGAACTCACACCAAGTCCCGTTCACCCATCACCCCCATGCTCGCTGACTTACAATGGCTCTCGGTCCAGTAACCGTTTCAAATTTTAAAATTCTCATCCTTGTTTTCAAATCCCTCCATGGCCTCGCCCCTCACTATCTCTATAATCTCCTCCAGCCCCACAACCTCCCGAGATATCTGCGCTCCTCTAATTCTGACCTCTTGAGGATCCCCGATTTTAATCGCTCCACCATTGGCGGCCGTGCCTTCAGCAGCCTAGACCCTAAGCTCTGGAATTCCCTCTCTAAACCCCTTCGCCTCTCTACCTCTCTCTCCTCCTTTAAGACGCTCCTTAAAAGCTACCTCTTTGACCAAGCCTGTGCTAATATCTCCTTATGTGGCTCGGTGTCAAATTTTGTTTGAGAGCACTCCTGTGAAGCACCTTGGGATGTTTTTGCTATGTTAGAGGCGCTATATAAATGCAAGTTGTTGTTGTCTATACTGGTCCTAAGGCCACCAGCTGACTGAGATGTGTGAAAGGAAGGTTACGGCAACTGTGCTATGATTGGCCAATTTTAGTCCTCTTCCAGCTAATGAATTTGGGTTGCGTGGAATTGGCCACAGCGAGGTCGCCATCAGCCGCCATTTTGATTGGCACTCACTAAAAGGTACAAAAAGTAGGATCAAGAAGAAGAGGAAATATAGATCGAAGAGCTTGGTTACAGAGCGGCAACAGGTCTGCTCACGCTGTTCAGCTAGTAATTCTTAGCTAATGAATACAAATCTGTCACATGCTGTTTACTGGGCTCATCCAGCAGGGCAAGGAATAACACGAATACTCTTCATTGTAGTGGCAAACAAGGAACTGGAGGAGCTGCAGCACTGGAAGGAAGCTCACAGGCCTGGTCCAATCAACATGACTCCCACACAGTTAGGTAAGAAATAGGGGCCATGCAGGAAACTGGCACAGTTCATAGATTCCATTCAACAGTCCCGGTTAGGGAGGGTGAATGCTGGTTTCATTCACTTATACGGTTAAAGTGGAATGTTTGCTTGATTTAATTAGCAGTATTGAATCCTTGATGTGACCCAACCGGTTTGTTCCATTCGTTCATTGCTCTTTTAACATGGTTGGTATGCGGAATATCCACATCTTCTAGACAACCCACCATATTTATGATACTGGTTCACTATTGTTAACTCCATATAATATCAGGAAGTTAGTCTGAGAACCCGTGCGTCAAAAGAATGAATAAAAGTCTTGATATTTGAGAAAGTAAAAGCAGCATTTTGGAACAGGACAGTGCTTCTGTAATCTGTCTCCCTGTTCAAACAAAAAGGCTCAAATATCACTCTCTGCGTGCGAGAGAGGCCAGGACAAACTCATGCAGAAGACAGGCATGAAGGCAAGACCAACCAAGTACTTTCAGGAACCGACCTTATCTTGACCTTTAATGGCGATGCGAAGTTATTTTTTATGTAGTGTAATGAACCCATTACGAACGTCCTCATTGTGTTAAGTACATGTGCAGAGTGTAATTGTACCAATTTGGGCAGCTGGTGTAGCAGATTGGGAATGAAGGTGTGGGCCCCGAATTCTGATCATATGCTCCTGGGGGGAGGAGAGGGGCCTGGTTCCCCACTGGGAACACCATGTTGTAAATTTATTCCATATTGTATCCTAAAGTTACTTTTATATTACACCTGTGCTTCCAGGTTCCTCAACATAAGAACATAAGAAATAAGAGCAGGAGTAGGACATACGGCCCCTTGAGCCTGCTCCGCCATTCAATAAGATCATGGCTGATCATCAACTTCAACACCACTTTCCCGCCCGATCTCCATATCCCTCGATTCCCCTAGAGTCCAAAAATCTATCTAACTCAACCTTGAATATACTCAAAGACTCAGCATTCACAGCCCTCTAGGGCAGAGAATTCCAAAGATTCACCACCCTCTGAGTGAAGAAATTCCTCCTCATCTCGGTCTTAAATGGCCGACCCTTTATCCTGAGACTATGACTCTTAATTCTAGACTCTCCAGCCAGGGGAAACAGCCTCTCAGCATCTACCCTGTCAATCCCCTTCAGAATCTTGTATGTTTCAATGAGATCACCTCTCATTCTTCTAAACTCCAGAGAGTATAGGCCCAATCTACACAATCTCTCATCGTAGGACAGCCCTCTCATCCCAGGAATCAATCTAGTGAACCTTCGTTGCACCACCTCCAAGGCAAGTGTATCCTTCCTTAGATAAGGAGGCCAAAACAGTGCACAGTACTCCAGGTGTGGTCTCACCAAGGCCCTGTACAATTGTAGCAAGACTTCCTTACTCTTGTATTCCAACCCTCTTGCAATAAAGGCCAACATGCCATTTGCCTTCCTTATTGCTTGCTGTACCTGCATGCTAGCTTTCTGTGTTTCTTGTGCGAGGACACCCAAATCTCTCTGAACACCAACATTTGAAAGTTTCTCACCATTTAAAAAAGATTCTGTTCTTCCTACCAAAGTGAATAACCTCACATTTCCCGACATTATACTCCTTGCTTGATGGGACCACCAGTTGAAAATGGGGTCACTACACTGTAGTAGAGCTGATTCTCTGACCTGCAGATATGAGGCTCCATACTGGGACCCAGGATCACTCAATGGGCTCCTGTAGCCTAACCTACTGACACCCAGTTCCCGTATCTTCATTAACCCAAATCTAGCCCTTCTCCAGTAAAGTAACACCCCCTACTGATAACTAATGTGTTCTGTCTCACTATTACATTTACATTAAACTACTCTGCAACTTCTACAATGTTTAAGACCATTAGTCCTGTCCATTATTAACCTGTATTTAAAATATTCAGATCGACAAAATTAATATGAATTGTTAGGAAATTCCTTTGCCTGCTATTGTGAGTCCCTTTTGGAATTTGATCCGAGTGTGTTTGGGACACTAATATCGCAGAGCGATTTCACCCTAATAATGTCCAATATCCACCCATTTGGGGAGGATGTGATGAGCCATTTGTCCCTCACCTGATAAACTGCTCAATTTAACCCACACCTAACACCACATAACACTTGTGGGTTTTTGCAGCCTTCTTCATTCATTCATGGACTTACCCAATAATCCATTCTTCCTTCATGCCTACCAGCCTCTGTGTTTAGTTCTCATAACTGTTACCTATTTTTGTTTCTTTTAGGTGGATTCACTTCTGAGGCCGAAGCAAGACAACGGCAACAAGTAAATCTACGAGGATCCAAGCTCCAACAAAGAGTTAGTGTGTTCAAATACAATAGGAATCATAGAATCAGACAGCACAGAAGGCAGCAATTCAGCCCATTGCATCTGTGCCATCTCTCTGAAAGAACTCTCCAATTAATCCCACTCCCTCGCTCTTTCCCCAGAGCCCTGCAAATTTTCCCTCTTCAATTATTCATCCAATTCTCTTTTGAAAGTTACTATTGAATCTGTTTCCACCGCCCTTTCAGGCAGCGCATTCCAGACCACAACAACTCGTTGCGTAAATACATTCTCCACATCTCCACCCTGGTTCTTTTGCCAATCACCTTGACGCATTCCTGCTCCTCCTGGCCCTACAAGGAAACTAGAAAGGTAACGAAAACCTCTCGCCCTTTCTGGTTGCTGTCCTGCTGCCAGGTGGGACTGGCGGAGAAGCCGAATGGGGCTTCCCCTCCCCCGCTCAGGCCTCTGGTTAAAATGGCAGTCAGGCCCCAGTGACATTATCAGAGCCCGATCTGCATATTTAAAGAAGGACCCCGTGGGTGTCCCTCTCGCCTGCTCGGCAGAGCAGCTCAAGATCGGAACTCGCGCTAGCCCTGCGGGCAAGTCTGAACAGGCGGCTCTAATAACCTGCCCACCCTGCAGGGTTAAAATTGGACCCAAGTGTTACAAATCCACAGGGACCCAGTCACCACCTGAGAAGGGAAAGATAGAGCAACATTAGGGGTGGATGCCTCTCTGAGGTGTCGCATGGTGGGGGTGAACAAGCAGCATTAATGGACTGCTAGGATAAGTCAAGAAGTTCCAAGAGGGAAGGAGAAAGCAGTTACTCTCGCCAAGGGGCCGCTAACGGGAAGCCTGTGTTTGGGAGTGAGTCCTATGTTAATTAGCAAACAAGACTGCGTCAAACTCTCCCAACACCTCCAAAAAACAGGGATCATTTCAAAACTTTCATAATTGCTTGTCTCAAGGAAACTCGTCTGCTATTAACAATTAATCCCACACCTAATAAACTGCTCAGGTTGTGGTGTAAATCCAGCATCAAGGCGCGATCGGATGCCCTGCGGGGCTCCGAGAACCAGTTTTAGTTTGAGGCCCCGTGGGATAGCGAACCGGATTTACGCAGGGCGCAGGTGGCTCTGTAGATCCTCGTGTAATCCCACCGAACCTCAATCTTTAGGGAGTGTGATTTCTCACTATTGGGACACAGCTGTGTGTATTCAGGCTCCTAAAGTGGAGCCCAGGAATGTAAACAGGGCTCTGGGTGTGGGGAACGGGGCTGGGTGACTGGGCTCAACCCAGGAGCTGGAATAGAAAGTTACTCTGATTGAGGGAGCATGTTACAACATGGCACCCAGCCCCCACCCCACACCCAGCCCCGACCCCACACCCAGCCCCCACCCCACACCCAGCCCCCACCCCGCACCCAGCCCCAACCCCACACCCAGCCCCCACCCCACACCCAGCCTCCACCCCACACCCAGCCCCGACCCCACACCCAGCCTCCACCCCACACCCAGCCCCGACCCCACACCCAGCCCGTTCCCCACACCCAGCCCCCACCCCACACCCAGCCCCCACCCCACACCCAGCCCCCACCCCACACCCAGCCCGTTCCCCACACCCAGCCCCCACCCCACACCCAGCCCGTTCCCCACACCCAGCCCGTTCCCCACACCCAGCCCCCACCCCACACCCAGCCTCCACCCCACACCCAGCCCCCACCCCACACCCAGCCTCCACCCCACACCCAGCCCCCACCCCACACCCAGCCCCCCACCCCGCACCCAGCCCCCACCCCGCACCCAGCCCCCACCCCACACCCAGCCCCGACCCCACACCCAGCCCCGACCCCACACCCAGCCTCCACCCCACACCCAGCCTCCACCCCACACCCAGCCCCCACCCCACACTCAGCCCCGACCCCACACCCAGCCCGTCCCCACACCCAGCCCCGACCCCACACCCAGCCCCCTCCCCACACTCAGCCCCGACCCCACACCCAGCCCCCACCCCACACTCAGCCCCGACCCCACACCCAGCCCGTTCCCCACACCCAGCCCCGACCCCACACCCAGCCCCTACCCCACACCCAGCCCGTTCCCCACACCCAGCCCCTACCCCACACCCAGCCTGTTCCCCACACCCAGCCCCCACCCCACACCCAGCCCCTACCCCACACCCAGCCCCTACCCCACACCCAGCGTGTTCCCTTCACCCAGCCCCCACCCCACACCCAGCCCCCACCCCACACCCAGCCCCCACCCCACACCCAGCCCCCACCCCACACCCAGCCCCTTCCCCACACCCAGCCCCTACCCCACACCCATCCTGTACCCACACCCAGCTTGTGCCCCACACCCATTGCAGCGAATGAATGTTTCTTATTAAATGATTCCTTTTTCCATCAGGCTAAGAAAGAAGAGTATGATAGGAACAGAAAAGAAGCTGAAGAACTCGAATATCAGAAAAAGAAGGAGATTCAGAGGGAAAAAGCGAATAAGCTCGAGGAAAAGAGGAGGCAGCAGGACGAGCAGAGGAAGGCCGAGCTCCGGGCTAAGCACTACCAGTGAGTTTCAAATATAATGCAGTATGATTTGGACAGGTTGGGGGATTGGGCAGAAGCATGGCAGATGCAATATAATGTGGATAAATGCGAGGTTATCCACTTTGGTGTCAAAAACAGGAAGGCAGATTATTATCTGAATGGCAATAGATTGGGAAAAGGGGAAGTGCAACGAGACTGGGTGTCCTTGTGCACCAATCGCTGAAGGTAAGCATGCAGGTGCAGCAGGCAGTTAAGAAGGCAAATGGTATGTTGGCCTTCGTAGCGAAAGGGTTTGAGTACAGGAGCAAGGATGTCTTGCTGCAGTTGTACAGGGCCTTGGTGAGACCACATCTTGAGTATTGTGTGCAGTTTTGGTCGCTTTATCTGAGGAAGGATGTTCTTGCCATGGAGGGAGTGCAGCGAAGATTCACCAGGCTGATACCTGGGATGGCAGGAATGGCGTATGAGGAGAGATTGGGTCGATTGGGCTTATATTCACTGGAGTTTAGAAGAATGAGAGGGGATCTCATTGAAACTTATAAAATTCTAACAGGACTAGACAGACTAGATGCAGGAAGGATGTTCCCGATGGCGGGGGAGTCCAGAACCAGGGGTCACAGTCTAAGGATAAGGGGTAAGCCATTTAGGACTGAGATGAGGAGGAATTTCTTCACCCAGAGAGTGGTGAACTTGTGGAATTCTCTACCACAGAAGGCAGTAGAGGCCAATTCATTAAATATATTCAAGAAGGAATTCGATATATTTCTTAAAACTAAAGGCATCAAGGGATATGGGGAGAAAGCAGGGACAGGGTACTGAATTTGGATGATCAGCCATGATCTCATTGAATGGCGGAGCAGGCTCGAGGGGCTGAATGGCCTGCTCCTGCTCCTATCTTCTATGTTTCTCCTTCATACTGGAGCGGGCATTGCCAATTCTGGAGCATGTACCGAACGCCCTCAATGCTGCAGTAACAGTAACATATTGACGCAGTATCAGTGGCAGATCTCTCGACTGTCGGAGCAGTGACTGCCTGTAGACGGGACTGGAGACCTTCAATGGGTTTCCAGTTGAGAACATGCAGTGGTTTAGCTGGAATATCCGTCAACTCTGGGCGCGAGAGGTCCGTCCACACTTACAGCAACTTAGAATGGAGAAGGGCAATGGGTAGAAACCTACTGCGACATTGCAACTTTAGTCATTACATTTTTATTTTTCTCAGTTATATGTCCATGGAATTCTAGGAATTGCAGGACAGGAGACAGTTCAGCCCATCGTATCTGTGCCCGTGCGGCCTATTCAAATCCCACCCACTACCACCAGCTCAGCCCTCTGCCCAGGACAGTTAGTGCATGGCTGGCTACCATTCACTGTATACCCGGTAGGTCCAGTCTCCTGAACTCATTCCAAGGTATTCGCTAGTTGCTGCCTCTGGGTCTCTGGTGTTATTTCTCTCACACACATTGGGATTCATTTTAAACCTGCCACCCGGGTGTAAGACTGGCATTGCAGATCGGCTGCTCCTTGTAGAAACCGCCCGGTCATCATTTCCTGTTGTATCAAGGTTGAGTGGCATTGCAGGAACACAAATTTCATCAAAAAGCTACTTGCACTGTTAAGGACCAGCCCTAACTTTCTGTGGCGAGTTTAATCGGCAATTAATGTGCAAATGTAGCAATTTCATGAAACTCACGAGGAGGTCGAGAGCGAGATACCGTTTTCTTGAGACTAATGGCGGAGCGGCGCAAACCAGCCAGCAACTGGTGGCAATTCGCAACTCACGGGATATCTCTCCCTCGCCACAAGTAGTTGGGCGATTTACACACTAGGAACAGCGAGCGCCATTAAACTCACCATTATTTTGGCAGCAAATTCTGGGCCCATAAGAATCCTGGTTCGCCTCGAGACCAGAGTGCCAGGCCCTTGCGTGCTCCAGCGGCAGAGTGTCGGAGGATCATACAGGCATAGTCCTCGACTTTCCAGTTTGTGCGATCCCAGCAAGTGATGCCCCTTGCTGGGAGCTGTAGAAGTGGACATGTTACCCTCGAGTTAGTTGTCAAGGTGGGAAAGTTCACCTTTAGTTTTGTGGACTAACTGTTGAGAGCATCTTACCAAATTTGTCATTTATTTTTATAATTGAGAGGATGCATTTAAAACATTGGCCCAGAAATTGATCTCGCTCTGTTCCCGCGGGGGTAAGCCTTCCCCGCGATGTCTCACCTCGCTTGTGCTTTTTCAGATCCAGCTCGCACGAACTTGATGTTCCAGACATCAGCTGTGCTGGGCTTGCGTATCCCAGCGGCGTAGTGAATTCGTGTGAGCTGTGGGATCACGTGACTCAGTTAGAGCCAATGGCAGCACACCATCTTCCATTCATAAGTCTCACAGCATAGCTGTGAAATCTATGAATCTTACACCCCCCCAAAATAACAGCTAAACCTCAATTAAATTTTTTTTTAAAACCATCACATTAATAAAATAAGTATAGTTAATTAAATTAACCATTTTAAATAAAAAATTAAATTTTTGAAAAAATTTAAAATCTTTTAAAAAGTTTTAAAAATAAACTTACCTGTCTTTAAAGTCTCTAAAAAAGATATACCTGTAAAAAAAAATTCAAAAAAATACTTAATTCACTACTTACCTTCTTAAAAGCGGGTCTTACTCCTCCTTTTTACATTTCCAAAATCTTCCCTACTTACCTGCGCGTCCAAAGCATGAAGTGCACAGCGTGCGCGCAGCCTGTAGCGCGCACGCGATGCACCGAGGACCCGCCCCCTTTTCTGAAGAGCAATTGCCGGTTTTCAGCGCATGCGCAGGGCATGCAGAAAACCGGCAATTGGAGTGGGAATACGCGAGAGTACGCACTGCGTACTCTCGCGTCCCGGGATCAATTTTCGGCCCATTAATTCCTGCATTCTAAACCTTTACCTTTAGGCTTATTCACACTTGGGAATCTTGTCCATATTGGGAACAATACAGCCGGTAGTATATTAGAAGTTGACTTGTCTCTTGGGTGTTGTTTGTGTTGCTTGTGTTCTCTGCAACTATCGAAGTGATGACTCATACACACCATGATCCAATGTCTTCACAGAGCAAACCAGCAGTTCCTTCAGAGAATAGATACCAACAGGACCTACAGCCAGTCTCCCCTGCCTCCCAACTACGCAGTTCCAACTACATCCTGGGTAAGCACCTCAAGACAGAGCATGTTTTGTCCACAAACTGAGATCTCTCTCTCTGTCTCTCTCTCTCTCCCTGTCTGTTTCTCTCTCTCTCTCTCTCTCTCTCGCTCTGTCTCCCTCGCTCTCTCTCTCTCTCTCAGGAAGAACTGTTTTAGTTTTGGGCTGCTGGCAATTTTTTTCCTCTGAGACTAATGAAAGGAGCGATAATTTATGAGTTTGGACTCTCAGCCCAGGGCCCCAAGTAATGGGAGCAGATGTCTGGAATTTGGGCATGTGGGCAGTGATTGGCCATCCGCTAATTTATGCTAATGCACTCGTTTTACATTTCCATTTGTCTGAAACAAATTAGTGTCCTTGTAAAACTAACGCACATAAACTGTACCAATTGGAATTTCAACGCTTACATGTAAACGAATCAAGGATATTTTCCCACATCAGGTGACAGGCATGTCCAGTGTGCCATGAACAAGCTTAGGGGATCAGTATTATTCTCAAGGAATGTTCCCTGAATGTTACGTACTTTGTTCTAATAGAACCATAAAGGTTTACAGCACAAAATGTGGCCATTCAGCCCATTGTGTCTATGCCAGCTCTTTGCCAGAACGATCCAAATCTAACCCCACTGCCCCGCTCTTTCCCTATTGCTCGGTATCTTCCTCTGCTTCAAATGTTTGTCCATTCTTTCCTTAAAAGATGCCTTAAAAATGGTCTTTACCTCAACCAATCCCTGTGCCAAAGCATTCCATGCTCCAACAACCCTCTGGTGTCGTCACGTGTCATAGAATCATAGAATCTCACTGCACAGGAGGCCATTCGGCCCATCGTGCCTGTGCTGGCTCTTTGAAAGATCTCTCCAGTTAGTCCCACTCCCCCCCTGCTCTTTCCCCAGAGCTCCACAATTTTTATCTGTGGAGTTGGACAGTTGCTGTGTAATTAATTGTTGGTGATATCCTAGTATCTACTGGGATAGTCAACCAAACACAAACTATCCAAGTCGGATACGTGTGCGACTGTCATAAGTTAGTTCATTTTTCTGTGTAGGTCATGGTGTCGCCCTTCTGTTAATGTAAAAATCTTACGGCTGAAGTGTGCTTTCAAAATGAAATCTTGAGAGAACAGACAGAGCTCTTAAAACTTCAATGGTCCACAATGAGCAATAATATAACATCATCAGATATACAAATTGTCCAAAAGAGGTCAAAGGTCAGCTTCTTGGGGCCTACACATGCTCCATTTTCCATGGGTTGGCCGGCTCCTTCAAGGACCTTGCAGCTCACTGGGTGAAACCCAGTAGCTTTGGTGATGGTTGACTCCTCATCCCCTGTAGACACTCAGTGGCGCTGCCCAGCTCTGAACTGGCTGGATGTCTGCCGGGTGACGTTACGTTGCGGAGACAGGCTGAGTCCAGGAACTTTCCCACATCGCTTCCCTCCACATGAATCACATGGAAATACCTGATGGTTTAAATCGGGCCGTGTGGCATTTATACTCTGTTGGTTTCTGGTACTGACTTGATGAAGTGACTTGCACCTCCTCAGGCTCTTTTCATTGCCAGATGAATAAAGCTCTGGCCAAACAATTTTCTGGAGACAGTGCCCCTTTAACTGGGGGCCAAACGACGTCGATGCAAAGAGTCACACTGGCTGTTTGTGTTTATACCTTAGGCCAAGAGCCACAACTACAGGGAGACTCGGAGGGAGGCTGAACAGCAGAAACTACAGGAGCTGAAAGAGGAACAGAGGAAGAAGGTAATGGAGAACACAGAATCCAAACGCCCCACACCTTCGGTCCAGGATAGCTTACTTACTCAAAATGGAGAATAACTGCCCCCAAAATTCCCTGTTCTGGGAGTTTTCCAGTTGCCTTGTAAAGGGCGGTTCTTCCCTCCACCGTAACACGTAAAGTGAGGGTCAGGGGCAGGGACTTCCCTAAGCCAGATGTTCCTCAGGGGAAGGGAACATGGTGTAACTGGTGGAGGTGGTGTGCCGAGTGAGTGGAGGCATATCGTCCTCCCCAAAGGCATCTGTGGGCCCCACGTCTATCAGTCTAACATTTTCTTTTTAATGTGCCCAGGTCGGCCCCCTTGCTCAGAGGGCCATGATGTGTATGGGGTTGGGAAAGGGGCTGGGCCTAGGCAAACCCCACCTCACCCTGGGACGGCTGGCAGAGTGGGTGGCGGGGGAGCAGGCATGCTGTCATCCTGAGAGAGGACAGCAGGAGCCTCTCCCATGGAGCCAAGGCCACTCTCCCGGGTTGGCGCCTCAGCATTCCTAGTGCTTTGCTGGAGAACAGAGTGCCACAGTGGGGTGGCACTCTAATAGCCCCTATCAACAGTTGCACCCTAAGCCAAGATGGCCGCTGTCTGAGCTTCCATGGCAGTAGTCTGAGCTGTCAGGAGAGGCTCCATGTTGGTGGGTAATACTGTGGTGTTGATGGAGCTGACCACTTGGTCCATGTTGGACAGAATGGTCTTCATGTTCTGCACGAAGCCTTGACACAAGTTGGAGCTGGACTCCTCATACTCTGTGACATTGAGCAAGCTCACTGGCAGGCTGCCCAGTGCACCGAGCAATTCCTGCTGTATGGCCAGCAGCCTCCTTCGGTAGGCTGTGCCCTTGAAGTCAACATTTGAGTCCTCTGCAGCAGAACTAGTAATCAATCACCCTCTGACGAGCTGGCAGCTGTGGCGTCCTGTTCCCCTGCCCTCGCTCCTGAACACTTGTGCCTGATTGTTCATTACATGAAGACACCTCCTCCAACCGAGCCTCTGCAGTACACGTGGTGCCAGGATCTGAGCTGATGCTTGTGAGGGTGAGATTGCATGGCGGTGCATCTTCTGGCCTCCTGTTTCTGCATTGGCTCAGGGGATTCCACATCTTCAGCACCTGAAATGAAAGAGCAGACAGGAGTTAGATTGTGGTGTGAGGAAGAGCAGAGAGGAAGGAGTGGGTGTTGAAAGCATCTGCAGTTTGCCATACAACGTGTGTAGGGTGAGATAGAAGTAAGATGGGAAAAAGAGGATCAGGTAAGAGGAAACCCTGCACGGTGTCTCCTCCAGTATTGCCGGTCGCCACGGCAATGACTCTCCCCCTGCCAATGATGGCCAGCAGTTTCTTCGAGGGGGCAGAGGGTGTGCAGATGGGATCTTCCACCTCCAGTCCCGGCCAGCTGCCTCACATTGTGTGCCACCTTCTCCTGAGGGCAGAGTGTGAGTGAGATTCTTGTGAGGGGTTTGGAGAATGTGGCTCTCATGGTGGAATAGCTGATAGTGTGTGTGAGAGATGTGAGTTGTGAGTAAGTGCTGGTTGTAATAGTGGTGAGTGTGTGGAGAAGGAGGTGAAGTGACTGGGAGAGTGGCGTGAGGTGGGACAGGGAGTGGCGTGAGGTGGGACAGGGAGTGGCGTGAGGTGGGACAGGGAGTGGCGTGAGGTGGGACAGGGAGTGGCGTGAGGTGGGACAGGGAGTGGCGTGAGGTGGGACAGGGAGTGGCGTGAGGTGGGACAGGGAGTGGCGTGAGGTGGGACAGGGAGTGGCGTGAGGTGGGACAGGGAGTGGCGTGAGGTGGGACAGGGAGTGGCGTGAGGTGGGACAGGGAGTGGCGTGAGTGCTGTCATTGTTTCATGAGTGAGGGTTTAAGTGAGCAGCTGTGAGTAGAGAAAGACAGAAAGACTTGTATTTATATAGCGCCTTTCACAACCACTGGACATCCCAAAGCGCTTTACAGCCAATGAAGTACTTTTGAAGTGTAGTTGCTGTTGTAATGTGGGAAACGTGGCAGCCAATTTGCGCACAGCAAGCTCCCACAAACAGCAATGTGAAAATGACCAGATAATCTGTTTTATTGATGTTGATTGAGAGTTAAATATTGGCCAGGACATCAGGGATAACTCCCCTGCTCTTCTTCGACTTAGAACCGTGGGATCTTTTACGTCCACCTGAGAGAGCAGACGGGGCCTCGGTTTAACGTCTCATCTGAAAGACGGCACCTCCAACAGTGCAGCGCTCCCTCAGCACCGCACTGGAGTGTCAGCCTAGCTTTATGTGTGCAAGTCCCTGGAGTGCGACTTTGAACCCACAACCTTCTGACTCAGAGGCGAGGGTGCCGCCCACTCAGCCACAGCTGACCCTGGCTTCATGAGAGCAGTGTTCTTACCTTGACAACTCGGGTAAGATCATTACATTTCTTCTGACACTGCAGCCACACCTCCTTGCATTGACGCTGTCGGCCCCCTCCTCCCATTGCGGTGAGATATGTGTTTGGAGGGCTGCCTGCCCCCTAGGGTGGGGTGGGGGAGAGTCTGTCCCTGCTCGTGTCCACTGCCTGGACCAAGGCCGCCAGTGCAGCATCAGAGAACGTAAGCGCCCGCTCCCTCCCTCCTTCAGCCATTTCAAGCACAAGTTCCTCCTGCAGCCCAAAGGCACCTCCCCTTTAAGAGGTGCAGGCTGCCTTTATGTGGCATCACGGATGCCTGATATCAGGCCCCCTGGATGGGTGTTCAGCCAATGAGCAGTGTGGGTAGGGATGGTTGTAAATAGCAGGTAACACGAATATTGCGTGCAGCCTCTCAAAGTAGCACGTGTAACATGAGCACGGGCTCGCTCAGGTTTCTAGGCCTGCTGGTTCTGTAAGTGAAGGGTTTACTCCAACTGCTAACACTGTGTTTCCGTTAACAAGGGTGATCTCTTAATGGAAAAGGAATCCCAACTGGTAGCCGAAAATCAAAAACGGCTTCAGGAAGAACACAGGAGGTGAGTTGCAATATTCAGATATTCAGTAGTAAGTGAGGTGTGCCCGTCGCTCTGTGTAACTGTAGTGAGTGAGGTGTGCCCGTCTCTCTGTGTAACTGTAGTAGTGAGTCAGGTGTGCCCGTCGCTCTGTGTAACTGTAGTAGTGAGTGAGGTGTGCCCTTCGCTCTGTGTAACTGTAGTAGTGAGTGAGGTGTGCCCGTCGCTCTGTGTAACTGTAGTAGTGAGTGAGGTGTGCCCGTCACTCTGTGTAACTAGTAGTGAGTGAGGTGTGCCCGTCTCTCTGTGTAACTGTAGTAGTGAGTGAGGTGTGCCCGTCGCTCTGTGTAACTGTAGTAGTGAGTGAGGTGTGCCCATCACTCTGTGTAACTGTAGTAGTGAGTGAGGTGTGCCCGTCGCTCTGTGTAACTAGTAGTGAGTGAGGTGTTCCCGTCACTCTGTGTAACTGTAGTAGTGAGTGAGGTGTGCCCGTCACTCTGTGTAACTGTAGTAGTGAGTGAAGTGTGCCCGTCGCTCTGTGTAACTAGTAGTGAGTGAGGTGTTCCCGTCACTCTGTGTAACTGTAGTAGTGAGTGAGGTGTGCCCGTCACTCTGTGTAACTGTAGTAGTGAGTGAGGTGTTCTCGTCACTCTGTGTAACTGTAGTAGTGAGTGAGGTGTGCCCGTCTCTCTGTGTAACTGTAGTAGTGAGTGAGGTGTGCCCGTTTCTCTGTGTAACTGTAGTAGTGAGTGAGGTGTGCCCGTTTCTCGGTGTAACTAGTAGTGAGTGAGGTGTGCCCGTTTCTCTGTGTAACTGTAGTAGTGAGTGAGGTGTGCCCGTCTCTCTCTGTAACTGTAGTAGTGAGTGAGGTGTGCCCGTCACTCTCTGTAACTGTAGTAGTGAGTGAGGTGTGCCCGTCTCTCTGTGTAACTGTAGTAGTGAGTGAGGTGTGCCCGTTTCCCTGTGTAACTGTAGTAGTGAGTGAGGTGTGCCCGTCACTCTGTGTAACTGTAGTAGTGAGTGAGGTGTGCCCGTTTCTCTGTGTAACTGTAGTAGTGAGTGAGGTGTGCCCGTCACTCTGTGTAACTTTAGTAGTGAGTGAGGTGTGCCCGTTTCTCTGTGTAACTGTAGTAGTGAGTGAGGTGTGCCCGTTGCTCTCTGTAACTGTAGTAGTGAGTGAGGTGTGCCCGTTTCTCTGTGTAACTAGTAGTGAGTGAGGTGTGCCCGTTTCTCTCTGTAACTGTAGTAGTGAGTGAGGTGTGCCCGTTTCTCTGTGTAACTAGTAGTGAGTGAGGTGTGCCCGTTTCTCTCTGTAACTGTAGTAGTGAGTGAGGTGTGCCCGTCACTCTGTGTAACTGTAGTAGTGAGTGAGGTGTGCCCGTTTCTCTGTGTAACTAGTAGTGAGTGAGGTGTGCCCGTTTCTCTGTGTAACTAGTAGTGAGTGAGGTGTGCCCGTTTCTCTCTGTAACTGTAGTAGTGAGTGAGGTGTGCCCGTCGCTCTGTGTAACTGTAGTAGTGAGTGAGGTGTGCCCGTTGCTCTCTGTAACTGTAGTAGTGAGTGAGGTGTGCCCGTTTTTCTGTGTAACTGTAGTAGTGAGTGAGGTGTGCCCGTTGCTCTCTGTAACTGTAGTAGTGAGTGAGGTGTGCCCGTTTCTCTGTGTAACTAGTAGTGAGTGAGGTGTGCCCGTTTCTCTGTGTAACTGTAGTAGTGAGTGAGGTGTGCCCGTTGCTCTCTGTAACTGTAGTAGTGAGTGAGGTGTGCCCGTTTCTCTGTGTAACTAGTAGTGAGTGAGGTGTGCCCGTCGCTCTCTGTAACTGTAGTAGTGAGTGAGGTGTGCCCGTCACTCTGTGTAACTGCAGTAGTGAGTGAGGTGTGCCCGTCTCTCTCTGTAACTGTAGTAGTGAGTGAGGTGTGCCCGTCGCTCTGTGTAACTGTAGTAGTGAGTGAGGTGTGCCCGTCTCTCTCTGTAACTGTAGTAGTGAGTGAGGTGTGCCCGTCACTCTCTGTAACTGTAGTAGTGAGTGAGGTGTGCCCGTCTCTCTGTGTAACTGTAGTAGTGAGTGAGGTGTGCCCGTCGCTCTGTGTAACTAGTAGTGAGTGAGGTGTTCCCGTCACTCTGTGTAACTGTAGTAGTGAGTGAGGTGTGCCCGTCACTCTGTGTAACTGTAGTAGTGAGTGAAGTGTGCCCGTCGCTCTGTGTAACTAGTAGTGAGTGAGGTGTTCCCGTCACTCTGTGTAACTGTAGTAGTGAGTGAGGTGTGCCCGTCACTCTGTGTAACTGTAGTAGTGAGTGAGGTGTTCTCGTCACTCTGTGTAACTGTAGTAGTGAGTGAGGTGTGCCCGTCTCTCTGTGTAACTGTAGTAGTGAGTGAGGTGTGCCCGTTGCTCTGTGTAACGGTAGTAGTGAGTGAGGTGTGCCCGTTTCTCGGTGTAACTAGTAGTGAGTGAGGTGTGCCCGTTTCTCTGTGTAACTGTAGTAGTGAGTGAGGTGTGCCCGTCTCTCTCTGTAACTGTAGTAGTGAGTGAGGTGTGCCCGTCACTCTCTGTAACTGTAGTAGTGAGTGAGGTGTGCCCGTCTCTCTGTGTAACTGTAGTAGTGAGTGAGGTGTGCCCGTTTCCCTGTGTAACTGTAGTAGTGAGTGAGGTGTGCCCGTCACTCTGTGTAACTGTAGTAGTGAGTGAGGTGTGCCCGTTTCTCTGTGTAACTGTAGTAGTGAGTGAGGTGTGCCCGTCACTCTGTGTAACTTTAGTAGTGAGTGAGGTGTGCCCGTTTCTCTGTGTAACTGTAGTAGTGAGTGAGGTGTGCCCGTTGCTCTCTGTAACTGTAGTAGTGAGTGAGGTGTGCCCGTTTCTCTGTGTAACTAGTAGTGAGTGAGGTGTGCCCGTTTCTCTCTGTAACTGTAGTAGTGAGTGAGGTGTGCCCGTTTCTCTGTGTAACTAGTAGTGAGTGAGGTGTGCCCGTTTCTCTCTGTAACTGTAGTAGTGAGTGAGGTGTGCCCGTCACTCTGTGTAACTGTAGTAGTGAGTGAGGTGTGCCCGTTTCTCTGTGTAACTAGTAGTGAGTGAGGTGTGCCCGTTTCTCTGTGTAACTAGTAGTGAGTGAGGTGTGCCCGTTTCTCTCTGTAACTGTAGTAGTGAGTGAGGTGTGCCCGTCGCTCTGTGTAACTGTAGTAGTGAGTGAGGTGTGCCCGTTGCTCTCTGTAACTGTAGTAGTGAGTGAGGTGTGCCCGTTTTTCTGTGTAACTGTAGTAGTGAGTGAGGTGTGCCCGTTGCTCTCTGTAACTGTAGTAGTGAGTGAGGTGTGCCCGTTTCTCTGTGTAACTAGTAGTGAGTGAGGTGTGCCCATTTCTCTGTGTAACTGTAGTAGTGAGTGAGGTGTGCCCGTTGCTCTCTGTAACTGTAGTAGTGAGTGAGGTGTGCCCGTTTCTCTGTGTAACTAGTAGTGAGTGAGGTGTGCCCGTCGCTCTCTGTAACTGTAGTAGTGAGTGAGGTGTGCCCGTCACTCTGTGTAACTGCAGTAGTGAGTGAGGTGTGCCCGTCTCTCTCTGTAACTGTAGTAGTGAGTGAGGTGTGCCCGTCGCTCTGTGTAACTGTAGTAGTGAGTGAGGTGTGCCCGTCTCTCTCTGTAACTGTAGTAGTGAGTGAGGTGTGCCCGTCACTCTCTGTAACTGTAGTAGTGAGTGAGGTGTGCCCGTCTCTCTGTGTAACTGTAGTAGTGAGTGAGGTGTGCCCGTCGCTCTGTGTAACTTTAGTAGTGAGTGAGGTGTGCCCGTCACTCTCTGTAACTGTAGTAATGAGTGAGGTGTGCCCGTTTCTCTGTGTAACTGTAGTAGTGAGTGAGGTGTGCCCGTCACTCTGTGTAACTGTAGTAGTGAGTGAGGTGTGCCCGTCACTCTCTATAACTGTAGTAGTGAGTGAGGTGTGCCCGTCACTCTCTGTAACTGTAGTAGTGAGTGAGGTGTGCCCGTCACTCTGTGTAACTGTAGTAGTGAGTGAGGTGTGCCCGTCTCTCTCTGTAACTGTAGTAGTGAGTGAGGTGTGCCCGTTTCTCTGTGTAACTGTAGTAGTGAGTGAGGTGTGCCCGTTTCTCTGTGTAACTGTAGTAGTGA
Source organism: Squalus acanthias (assembly GCA_030390025.1). Classification (NCBI taxonomy): domain Eukaryota; kingdom Metazoa; phylum Chordata; class Chondrichthyes; order Squaliformes; family Squalidae; genus Squalus; species Squalus acanthias. The sequence goes on along the minus strand of CM059429.1, from coordinate 89,199,449 downwards.
GTGAGGTGTGCCCGTTTCTCTGTGTAACTGTAGTAGTGAGTGAGGTGTGCCCGTTTCTCTGTGTAACTGTAGTAGTGAGTGAGGTGTGCCCGTCACTCTGTGTAACTAGTAGTGAGTGAGGTGTGCCCGTTTCTCTGTGTAACTTTAGTAGTGAGTGAGGTGTGCCCGTCGCTCTGTGTAACTAGTAGTGAGTGAGGTGTGCCCGTTTCTCTGTGTAACTTTAGTAGTGAGTGAGGTGTGCCCGTTTCTCTGTGTAACTTTAGTAGTGAGTGAGGTGTGCCCGTTTCTCTGTGTAACTGTAGTAGTGAGTGAGGTGTGCCCGTTGCTCTCTGTAACTGTAGTAGTGAGTGAGGTGTGCCCGTCTCTCTGTGTAACTGTAGTAGTGAGTGAGGTGTGCCCGTTTCCCTGTGTAACTGTAGTAGTGAGTGAGGTGTGCCCGTCACTCTGTGTAACTGTAGTAGTGAGTGAGGTGTGCCCGTTTCTCTGTGTAACTGTAGTAGTGAGTGAGGTGTGCCCGTCACTCTGTGTAACTTTAGTAGTGAGTGAGGTGTGCCCGTTTCTCTGTGTAACTGTAGTAGTGAGTGAGGTGTGCCCGTTGCTCTCTGTAACTGTAGTAGTGAGTGAGGTGTGCCCGTTTCTCTGTGTAACTAGTAGTGAGTGAGGTGTGCCCGTTTCTCTCTGTAACTGTAGTAGTGAGTGAGGTGTGCCCGTTTCTCTGTGTAACTAGTAGTGAGTGAGGTGTGCCCGTTTCTCTCTGTAACTGTAGTAGTGAGTGAGGTGTGCCCGTCACTCTGTGTAACTGTAGTAGTGAGTGAGGTGTGCCCGTTGCTCTGTGTAACGGTAGTAGTGAGTGAGGTGTGCCCGTTTCTCTGTGTAACTAGTAGTGAGTGAGGTGTGCCCGTTTCTCTGTGTAACTGTAGTAGTGAGTGAGGTGTGCCCGTCTCTCTCTGTAACTGTAGTAGTGAGTGAGGTGTGCCCGTCACTCTCTGTAACTGTAGTAGTGAGTGAGGTGTGCCCGTCTCTCTGTGTAACTGTAGTAGTGAGTGAGGTGTGCCCGTTTCCCTGTGTAACTGTAGTAGTGAGTGAGGTGTGCCCGTCACTCTGTGTAACTGTAGTAGTGAGTGAGGTGTGCCCGTTTCTCTGTGTAACTGTAGTAGTGAGTGAGGTGTGCCCGTCACTCTGTGTAACTTTAGTAGTGAGTGAGGTGTGCCCGTTTCTCTGTGTAACTGTAGTAGTGAGTGAGGTGTGCCCGTTGCTCTCTGTAACTGTAGTAGTGAGTGAGGTGTGCCCGTTTCTCTGTGTAACTAGTAGTGAGTGAGGTGTGCCCGTTTCTCTCTGTAACTGTAGTAGTGAGTGAGGTGTGCCCGTTTCTCTGTGTAACTAGTAGTGAGTGAGGTGTGCCCGTTTCTCTCTGTAACTGTAGTAGTGAGTGAGGTGTGCCCGTCACTCTGTGTAACTGTAGTAGTGAGTGAGGTGTGCCCGTTTCTCTGTGTAACTAGTAGTGAGTGAGGTGTGCCCGTTTCTCTGTGTAACTAGTAGTGAGTGAGGTGTGCCCGTTTCTCTCTGTAACTGTAGTAGTGAGTGAGGTGTGCCCGTCGCTCTGTGTAACTGTAGTAGTGAGTGAGGTGTGCCCGTTGCTCTCTGTAACTGTAGTAGTGAGTGAGGTGTGCCCGTTTTTCTGTGTAACTGTAGTAGTGAGTGAGGTGTGCCCGTTGCTCTCTGTAACTGTAGTAGTGAGTGAGGTGTGCCCGTTTCTCTGTGTAACTAGTAGTGAGTGAGGTGTGCCCGTTTCTCTGTGTAACTGTAGTAGTGAGTGAGGTGTGCCCGTTGCTCTCTGTAACTGTAGTAGTGAGTGAGGTGTGCCCGTTTCTCTGTGTAACTAGTAGTGAGTGAGGTGTGCCCGTCGCTCTCTGTAACTGTAGTAGTGAGTGAGGTGTGCCCGTCACTCTGTGTAACTGTAGTAGTGAGTGAGGTGTGCCCGTCTCTCTCTGTAACTGTAGTAGTGAGTGAGGTGTGCCCGTCGCTCTGTGTAACTGTAGTAGTGAGTGAGGTGTGCCCGTCTCTCTCTGTAACTGTAGTAGTGAGTGAGGTGTGCCCGTCACTCTCTGTAACTGTAGTAGTGAGTGAGGTGTGCCCGTCTCTCTGTGTAACTGTAGTAGTGAGTGAGGTGTGCCCGTCGCTCTGTGTAACTGTAGTAGTGAGTGAGGTGTGCCCGTCACTCTCTGTAACTGTAGTAGTGAGTGAGGTGTGCCCGTTCTCTGTGTAACTGTAGTAGTGAGTGAGGTGTGCCCGTCACTCTGTGTAACTGTAGTAGTGAGTGAGGTGTGCCCGTCACTCTAGTAACTGTAGTAGTGAGTGAGGTGTGCCCGTCACTCTCTGTAACTGTAGTAGTGAGTGAGGTGTGCCCGTCACTCTGTGTAACTGTAGTAGTGAGTGAGGTGTGCCCGTCTCTCTCTGTAACTGTAGTAGTGAGTGAGGTGTGCCCGTTTCTCTGTGTAACTGTAGTAGTGAGTGAGGTGTGCCCGTTTCTCTGTGTAACTGTAGTAGTGAGTGAGGTGTGCCCGTTTCTCTGTGTAACTGTAGTAGTGAGTGAGGTGTGCCCGTTTCTCTGTGTAACTGTAGTAGTGAGTGAGGTGTGCCCGTCACTCTGTGTAACTAGTAGTGAGTGAGGTGTGCCCGTTTCTCTGTGTAACTTTAGTAGTGAGTGAGGTGTGCCCGTCGCTCTGTGTAACTAGTAGTGAGTGAGGTGTGCCCGTTTCTCTGTGTAACTTTAGTAGTGAGTGAGGTGTGCCCGTTTCTCTGTGTAACTTTAGTAGTGAGTGAGGTGTGCCCGTTTCTCTGTGTAACTGTAGTAGTGAGTGAGATGTGCCCGTTGCTCTCTGTAACTGTAGTAGTGAGTGAGGTGTGCCCGTTTCTCTGTGTAACTGTAGTAGTGAGTGAGGTGTGCCCGTTGCTCTCTGTAACTGTAGTAGTGAGTGAGGTGTGCCCGTCGCTCTGTGTAACTGTAGTAGTGAGTGAGGTGTGCCTGTCTCTCTCTGTAACTGTAGTAGTGAGTGAGGTGTGCCCGTTTCTCTGTGTAACTGTAGTAGTGAGTGAGGTGTGCCCGTTTCTCTCTGTAACTGTAGTAGTGAGTGAGGTGTTCCCGTTTCTCTGTGTAACTGTAGTAGTGAGTGAGGTGTGCCCGTTTCTCTGTGTAACTAGTAGTGAGTGAGGTGTGCCTGTCGCTCTGTGTAACTGTAGTAGTGAGTGAGGTGTGCCCGTCTCTCTCTGTAACTGTAGTAGTGAGTGAGGTGTGCCCGTCGCTCTGTGTAACTGTAGTAGTGAGTGAGGTGTGCCCGTCGCTCTGTGTAACTGTAGTAGTGAGTGAGGTGTGCCCGTCGCTCTGTGTAACTGTAGTAGTGAGTGAGGTGTGCCCGTCTCTCTCTGTAACTGTAGTAGTGAGTGAGGTGTGCCCGTTGCTCTCTGTAACTGTAGTAGTGAGTGAGGTGTGCCCGTCACTCTGTGTAACTGTAGTAGTGAGTGAGGTGTGCCCGTCTCTCTCTGTAACTGTAGTAGTGAGTGAGGTGTGCCCGTCGCTCTGTGTAACTGTAGTAGTGAGTGAGGTGTGCCCGTCTCTCTCTGTAACTGTAGTAGTGAGTGAGGTGTGCCCGTCACTCTCTGTAACTGTAGTAGTGAGTGAGGTGTGCCCGTCTCTCTGTGTAACTGTAGTAGTGAGTGAGGTGTGCCCGTCGCTCTGTGTAACTGTAGTAGTGAGTGAGGTGTGCCCGTCACTCTCTGTAACTGTAGTAGTGAGTGAGGTGTGCCCGTCACTCTCTGTAACTGTAGTAGTGAGTGAGGTGTGCCCGTTTCTCTGTGTAACTGTAGTAGTGAGTGAGGTGTGCCCGTTTCTCTGTGTAACTGTAGTAGTGAGTGAGGTGTGCCCGTTTCTCTGTGTAACTGTAGTAGTGAGTGAGGTGTGCCCGTTTCTCTGTGTAACTGTAGTAGTGAGTGAGGTGTGCCCGTCACTCTGTGTAACTAGTAGTGAGTGAGGTGTGCCCGTTTCTCTGTGTAACTTTAGTAGTGAGTGAGGTGTGCCCGTCGCTCTGTGTAACTAGTAGTGAGTGAGGTGTGCCCGTTTCTCTGTGTAACTTTAGTAGTGAGTGAGGTGTGCCCGTTTCTCTGTGTAACTTTAGTAGTGAGTGAGGTGTGCCCGTTTCTCTGTGTAACTGTAGTAGTGAGTGAGGTGTGCCCGTTGCTCTCTGTAACTGTAGTAGTGAGTGAGGTGTTCCCGTTTCTCTGTGTAACTGTAGTAGTGAGTGAGGTGTGCCCGTTTCTCTGTGTAACTGTAGTAGTGAGTGAGGTGTGCCCGTTTCTCTGTGTAACTAGTAGTGAGTGAGGTGTGCCCGTCGCTCTGTGTAACTGTAGTAGTGAGTGAGGTGTGCCCGTCGCTCTGTGTAACTGTAGTAGTGAGTGAGGTGTGCCCGTCGCTCTGTGTAACTGTAGTAGTGAGTGAGGTGTGCCCGTCGCTCTGTGTAACTGTAGTAGTGAGTGAGGTGTGCCCGTCGCTCTGTGTAACTGTAGTAGTGAGTGAGGTGTGCCCGTCTCTCTCTGTAACTGTAGTAGTGAGTGAGGTGTGCCCGTCGCTCTGTGTAACTGTAGTAGTGAGTGAGGTGTGCCCGTCTCTCTCTGTAACTGTAGTAGTGAGTGAGGTGTGCCCGTCGCTCTGTGTAACTGTAGTAGTGAGTGAGGTGTGCCCGTCGCTCTGTGTAACTGTAGTAGTGAGTGAGGTGTGCCCGTCGCTCTGTGTAACTGTAGTAGTGAGTGAGGTGTGCCCGTCTCTCTCTGTAACTGTAGTAGTGAGTGAGGTGTGCCCGTTTCTCTGTGTAACTGTAGTAGTGAGTGAGGTGTGCCCGTTTCTCTGTGTAACTGTAGTAGTGAGTGAGGTGTGCCCGTCACTCTGTGTAACTAGTAGTGAGTGAGGTGTGCCCGTTTCTCTGTGTAACTTTAGTAGTGAGTGAGGTGTGCCCGTCGCTCTGTGTAACTAGTAGTGAGTGAGGTGTGCCCGTTTCTCTGTGTAACTTTAGTAGTGAGTGAGGTGTGCCCGTTTCTCTGTGTAACTTTAGTAGTGAGTGAGGTGTGCCCGTTTCTCTGTGTAACTGTAGTAGTGAGTGAGGTGTGCCCGTTGCTCTCTGTAACTGTAGTAGTGAGTGAGGTGTGCCCGTTTCTCTGTGTAACTGTAGTAGTGAGTGAGGTGTGCCCGTTGCTCTCTGTAACTGTAGTAGTGAGTGAGGTGTGCCCGTCGCTCTGTGTAACTGTAGTAGTGAGTGAGGTGTGCCCGTCTCTCTCTGTAACTGTAGTAGTGAGTGAGGTGTGCCCGTTCTCTCTGTGTAACTGTAGTAGTGAGTGAGGTGTGCCCGTTCTCTCTGTAACTGTAGTAGTGAGTGAGGTGTGCCCGTTTCTCTGTGTAACTGTAGTAGTGAGTGAGGTGTGCCCGTTTCTCTGTGTAACTGTAGTAGTGAGTGAGGTGTGCCGTCGCTCTGTGTAACTGTAGTAGTGAGTGAGGTGTGCCCGTCTCTCTCTGTAACTGTAGTAGTGAGTGAGGTGTGCCCGTCTCTCTGTGTAACTGTAGTAGTGAGTGAGGTGTGCCCGTCTCTCTGTGTAACTGTAGTAGTGAGTGAGGTGTGCCCGTCGCTCTGTGTAACTGTAGTAGTGAGTGAGGTGTGCCCGTCTCTCTCTGTAACTGTAGTAGTGAGTGAGGTGTGCCCGTTGCTCTCTGTAACTGTAGTAGTGAGTGAGGTGTGCCCGTCACTCTGTGTAACTGTAGTAGTGAGTGAGGTGTGCCCGTCTCTCTCTGTAACTGTAGTAGTGAGTGAGGTGTGCCCGTCGCTCTGTGTAACTGTAGTAGTGAGTGAGGTGTGCCCGTCTCTCTCTGTAACTGTAGTAGTGAGTGAGGTGTGCCCGTCACTCTCTGTAACTGTAGTAGTGAGTGAGGTGTGCCCGTCTCTCTGTGTAACTGTAGTAGTGAGTGAGGTGTGCCCGTCGCTCTGTGTAACTGTAGTAGTGAGTGAGGTGTGCCCGTCACTCTCTGTAACTGTAGTAGTGAGTGAGGTGTGCCCGTCACTCTCTGTAACTGTAGTAGTGAGTGAGGTGTGCCCGTTTCTCTGTGTAACTGTAGTAGTGAGTGAGGTGTGCCCGTTTCTCTGTGTAACTGTAGTAGTGAGTGAGGTGTGCCCGTTTCTCTGTGTAACTGTAGTAGTGAGTGAGGTGTGCCCGTTTCTCTGTGTAACTGTAGTAGTGAGTGAGGTGTGCCCGTCACTCTGTGTAACTAGTAGTGAGTGAGGTGTGCCCGTTTCTCTGTGTAACTTTAGTAGTGAGTGAGGTGTGCCCGTCGCTCTGTGTAACTAGTAGTGAGTGAGGTGTGCCCGTTTCTCTGTGTAACTTTAGTAGTGAGTGAGGTGTGCCCGTTTCTCTGTGTAACTTTAGTAGTGAGTGAGGTGTGCCCGTTTCTCTGTGTAACTGTAGTAGTGAGTGAGGTGTGCCCGTTGCTCTCTGTAACTGTAGTAGTGAGTGAGGTGTTCCCGTTTCTCTGTGTAACTGTAGTAGTGAGTGAGGTGTGCCCGTTTCTCTGTGTAACTGTAGTAGTGAGTGAGGTGTGCCCGTTTCTCTGTGTAACTAGTAGTGAGTGAGGTGTGCCCGTCGCTCTGTGTAACTGTAGTAGTGAGTGAGGTGTGCCCGTCGCTCTGTGTAACTGTAGTAGTGAGTGAGGTGTGCCCGTCGCTCTGTGTAACTGTAGTAGTGAGTGAGGTGTGCCCGTCGCTCTGTGTAACTGTAGTAGTGAGTGAGGTGTGCCCGTCGCTCTCTGTAACTGTAGTAGTGAGTGAGGTGTGCCCGTCTCTCTCTGTAACTGTAGTAGTGAGTGAGGTGTGCCCGTCGCTCTGTGTAACTGTAGTAGTGAGTGAGGTGTGCCCGTCTCTCTCTGTAACTGTAGTAGTGAGTGAGGTGTGCCCGTCGCTCTGTGTAACTGTAGTAGTGAGTGAGGTGTGCCCGTCGCTCTGTGTAACTGTAGTAGTGAGTGAGGTGTGCCCGTCGCTCTGTGTAACTGTAGTAGTGAGTGAGGTGTGCCCGTCTCTCTCTGTAACTGTAGTAGTGAGTGAGGTGTGCCCGTCGCTCTGTGTAACTGTAGTAGTGAGTGAGATGTGCCCGTTGCTCTCTGTAACTGTAGTAGTGAGTGAGGTGTGCCCGTCACTCTCTGTAACTGTAGTAGTGAGTGAGGTGTGCCCGTCACTCTGTGTAACTGTAGTAGTGAGTGAGGTGTGCCCGTCACTCTGTGTAACTGTAGTAGTGAGTGAGGTGTGCCCGTTTCTCTGTGTAACTGTAGTAGTGAGTGAGGTATGCCCGTTTCTCTCTGTAACTGTAGTAGTGAGTGAGGTGTGCCCGTCGCTCTGTGTAACTAGTAGTGAGTGAGGTGTGCCCGTTTCTCTCTGTAACTGTAGTAGTGAGTGAGGTGTGCCCGTCGCTCTGTGTAACTAGTAGTGAGTGAGGTGTGCCCGTTTCTCTGTGTAACTGTAGTAGTGAGTGAGGTGTGCCCGTTTCTCTCTGTAACTGTAGTAGTGAGTGAGGTGTGCCCGTCGCTCTGTGTAACTAGTAGTGAGTGAGGTGTGCCCGTCGCTCTGTGTAACTAGTAGTGAGTGAGGTGTGCCCGTCGCTCTGTGTAACTAGTAGTGAGTGAGGTGTGCCCGTTTCTCTGTGTAACTTTAGTAGTGAGTGAGGTGTGCCCGTTTCTCTGTGTAACTAGTAGTGAGTGAGGTGTGCCCGTTTCTCTGTGTAACTGTAGTAGTGAGTGAGGTGTGCCCGTCGCTCTGTGTAACTAGTAGTGAGTGAGGTGTGCCCGTTTCTCTGTGTAACTGTAGTAATGAGTGAGGTGTGCCCGTCGCTCTGTGTAACTGTAGTAGTGAGTGAGGTGTGCCCGTCGCTCTGTGTAACTGTAGTAGTGAGTGAGGTGTGCCCGTCGCTCTCTGTAACTGTAGTAATGAGTGAGGTGTGCCCGTTTCTCTGTGTAACTGTAGTAGTGAGTGAGGTGTGCCCGTCACTCTGTGTAACTGTAGTAGTGAGTGAGGTGTGCCCGTCACTCTCTGTAACTGTAGTAGTGAGTGAGGTGTGCCCGTTGCTCTCTGTAACTGTAGTAGTGAGTGAGGTGTGCCCGTTTCTCTGTGTAACTGTAGTAGTGAGTGAGGTGTGCCCGTTGCTCTCTGTAACTGTAGTAGTGAGTGAGGTGTGCCCGTTTCTCTGTGTAACTGTAGTAGTGAGTGAGGTGTGCCCGTTGCTCTCTGTAACTGTAGTAGTGAGTGAGGTGTGCCCGTTTCTCTGTGTAACTGTAGTAGTGAGTGAGGTGTGCCCGTTTCTCTGTGTAACTGTAGTAGTGAGTGAGGTGTGCCCGTCGCTCTGTGTAACTGTAGTAGTGAGTGAGGTGTGCCCGTCACTCTGTGTAACTGTAGTAGTGAGTGAGGTGTGCCCGTATCTCTGTGTAACTGTAGTAGTGAGTGAGGTGTGCCCGTCACTCTGTGTAACTGTAGTAGTGAGTGAGGTGTGCCCGTCACTCTCTGTAACTTTAGTAGTGAGTGAGGTGTGCCCGTCACTCTCTGTAACTGTAGTAGTGAGTGAGGTGTGCCCGTCACTCTCTGTAACTGTAGTAGTGAGTGAGGTGTGCCCGTCACTCTGTGTAACTGTAGTAGTGAGTGAGGTGTGCCCGTTTCTCTGTGTAACTGTAGTAGTGAGTGAGGTGTGCCCGTTTCTCTGTGTAACTGTAGTAGTGAGTGAGGTGTGCCCGTTTCTCTGTGTAACTGTAGTAGTGAGTGAGGTGTGCCCGTTTCTCTGTGTAACTGTAGTAGTGAGTGAGGTGTGCCCGTCTCTCTGTGTAACTTAGTAGTGAGTGAGGTGTGCCCGTTCGCTCTGTGTAACTGTAGTAGTGAGTGAGGTGTGCCCGTCGCTCTGTGTAACTAGTAGTGAGTGAGGTGTGCCCGTTCTCTCTGTGTAACTGTAGTAGTGAGTGAGGTGTGCCCGTCGCTCTGTGTAACTGTAGTAGTGAGTGAGGTGTGCCCGTCGCTCTGGTAACTGTAGTAGTGAGTGAGGTGTGCCCGTTTCTCTGTGTAACTGTAGTAGTGAGTGAGGTGTGCCCGTCGCTCCTGTGTAACTGTAGTAGTGAGTGAGGTGTGCCCGTCACTCTCTGTAACTGTAGTAGTGAGTGAGGTGTGCCCGTTTCTCTGTGTAACTGTAGTAGTGAGTGAGGTGTGCCCGTCACTCTGTGTAACTGTAGTAGTGAGTGAGGTGTGCCCGTCTCTCTCTGTAACTGTAGTAGTGAGTGAGGTGTGCCCGTCGCTCTGTGTAACTGTAGTAGTGAGTGAGGTGTGCCCGTCTCTCTCTGTAACTGTAGTAGTGAGTGAGGTGTGCCCGTCACTCTCTGTAACTGTAGTAGTGAGTGAGGTGTGCCCGTCTCTCTCTGTAACTGTAGTAGTGAGTGAGGTGTGCCCGTCGCTCTGTGTAACTGTAGTAGTGAGTGAGGTGTGCCCGTCACTCTCTGTAACTGTAGTAATGAGTGAGGTGTGCCCGTTTCTCTGTGTAACTGTAGTAGTGAGTGAGGTGTGCCCTTCACTCTGTGTAACTGTAGTAGTGAGTGAGGTGTGCCCGTCACTCTCTGTAACTGTAGTAGTGAGTGAGGTGTGCCCGTCACTCTCTGTAACTGTAGTAGTGAGTGAGGTGTGCCCGTCACTCTGTGTAACTGTAGTAGTGAGTGAGGTGTGCCCGTCTCTCTCTGTAACTGTAGTAGTGAGTGAGGTGTGCCCGTTTCGCTGTGTAACTGTAGTAGTGAGTGAGGTGTGCCCGTTTCTCTGTGTAACTGTAGTAGTGAGTGAGGTGTGCCCGTTTCTCTGTGTAACTGTAGTAGTGAGTGAGGTGTGCCCGTTTCTCTGTGTAACTGTAGTAGTGAGTGAGGTGTGCCCGTCACTCTGTGTAACTAGTAGTGAGTGAGGTGTGCCCGTTTCTCTGTGTAACTTTAGTAGTGAGTGAGGTGTGCCCGTCGCTCTGTGTAACTAGTAGTGAGTGAGGTGTGCCCGTTTCTCTGTGTAACTTTAGTAGTGAGTGAGGTGTGCCCGTTTCTCTGTGTAACTTTAGTAGTGAGTGAGGTGTGCCCGTTTCTCTGTGTAACTGTAGTAGTGAGTGAGGTGTGCCCGTTGCTCTCTGTAACTGTAGTAGTGAGTGAGGTGTGCCCGTTTCTCTGTGTAACTGTAGTAGTGAGTGAGGTGTGCCCGTTGCTCTCTGTAACTGTAGTAGTGAGTGAGGTGTGCCCGTTTCTCTGTGTAACTGTAGTAGTGAGTGAGGTGTGCCCGTCGCTCTCTGTAACTGTAGTAGTGAGTGAGGTATGCCCGTCACTCTGTGTAACTGTAGTAGTGAGTGAGGTATGCCCGTTTCTCTCTGTAACTGTAGTAGTGAGTGAGGTGTTCCCGTTTCTCTGTGTAACTGTAGTAGTGAGTGAGGTGTGCCCGTTTCTCTGTGTAACTAGTAGTGAGTGAGGTGTGCCCGTCTCTCTCTGTAACTGTAGTAGTGAGTGAGGTGTGCCCGTCGCTCTGTGTAACTGTAGTAGTGAGTGAGGTGTGCCCGTCTCTCTCTGTAACTGTAGTAGTGAGTGAGGTGTGCCCGTCGCTCTGTGTAACTGTAGTAGTGAGTGAGGTGTGCCCGTCGCTCTGTGTAACTGTAGTAGTGAGTGAGGTGTGCCCGTCGCTCTGTGTAACTGTAGTAGTGAGTGAGGTGTGCGCGTCTCTCTCTGTAACTGTAGTAGTGAGTGAGGTGTGCCCGTCGCTCTGTGTAACTGTAGTAGTGAGTGAGGTGTGCCCGTTGCTCTCTGTAACTGTAGTAGTGAGTGAGGTGTGCCCGTCACTCTCTGTAACTGTAGTAGTGAGTGAGGTGTGCCGTCACTCTCTGTAACTGTAGTAGTGAGTGAGGTGTGCCCCCCTCACTCTGTGTAACTGTAGTAGTGAGTGAGGTGTGCCGTTTCTCTGTGTAACTGTAGTAGTGAGTGAGGTGTGCCCGTTTCTCTGTGTAACTGTAGTAGTGAGTGAGGTGTGCCCGTTTCTCTCTGTAACAGTAGTAGTGAGTGAGGTGTGCCCGTCTCTCTGGTAACTGTAGTAGTGAGTGAGGTGTGCCCGTTGCTCTGTGGTAACTGTAGTAGTGAGTGAGGTGTGCCCGTTGCTCTCTGTAACTGTAGTAGTGATGTGAGGTGTGCCGTCACTCTCTGTAACGGTAGTAGTGAGTGAGGTGTGGCCCGTCACCTTGTGTAACTGTAGTAGTGAGTGAGGTGTGCCCGTTTCTCTGTGTAACTGTAGTAGTGAGTGAGGTGTGCCCGTTTTCTCGAGTAACTGTAGTAGTGAGTGAGGTGTGCCCGTTTCTCTGGTAGTAGTGAGTGAGGTGTGCCCGTTCGCTCTGTGTAACTGTAGTAGTGAGTGAGGTGTGCCCGTCTCTCTGTGTAACTGTAGTAGTGAGTGAGGTGTGCCCGTTCTCTCTGTAACTGTAGTAGTGAGTGAGGTGTGCCCGTCTCTCTCTGTAACTGTAGTAGTGAGTGAGGTGTGCCCGTCGCTCTGTGTAACTGTAGTAGTGAGTGAGGTGTGCCCGTCTCTCTCTGTAACTGTAGTAGTGAGTGAGGTGTGCCCGTCGCTCTGTGTAACTGTAGTAGTGAGTGAGGTGTGCCCGTCGCTCTGTGTAACTGTAGTAGTGAGTGAGGTGTGCCCGTCGCTCTGTGTAACTGTAGTAGTGAGTGAGGTGTGCCCGTCTCTCTCTGTAACTGTAGTAGTGAGTGAGGTGTGCCCGTCTCTCTGTGTAACTGTAGTAGTGAGTGAGGTGTGCCCGTTCTCTCTGTAACTGTAGTAGTGAGTGAGGTGTGCCCGTCACTCTCTGTAACTGTAGTAGTGAGTGAGGTGTGCCCGTCACTCTGTGTAACTGTAGTAGTGAGTGAGGTGTGCCCGTCACTCTGTGTAACTGTAGTATTGAGTGAGGTGTGCCCGTTCACTCTGTGTAACTGTAGTAGTGAGTGAGGTGTGCCCGTTCTCTGTGTAACTGTAGTAGTGAGTGAGGTGTGCCCGTTTCTCTCTGGTAACTGTAGTAGTGAGTGAGGTGTGCCCGTCTCTCTGTGTAACTGTAGTAGTGAGTGAGGTGTGCCCGTTTCTCTGTTAACTGTAGTAGGTGAGTGAGGTGTGCCCGCTCTCTGTAACTGTAGTAGTGAGTGAGGTGTGCCCGTCACTCTCTGTAACTGTAGTAGTGAGTGAGGTGTTGCCCGTTCTCTCGTGTAACTGTAGTAGTGAGTGAGGTGTGCCCGTTTCTCTGTGTAACTGTAGTAGTGAGTGAGGTGTGCCCGTCTCTCTGTGTAACTGTAGTAGTGAGTGAGGTGTGCCCGTCTCTCTGTGTAACTGTAGTAGTGAGTGAGGTGTGCCCGTTTCTCTGTGTAACTTTAGTAGTGAGTGAGGTGTGCCCGTTTCTCTGTGTAACTAGTAGTGAGTGAGGTGTGCCCGTTTCTCTGTGTAACTGTAGTAGTGAGTGAGGTGTGCCCGTCGCTCTGTGTAACTAGTAGTGAGTGAGGTGTGCCCGTTTCTCTGTGTAACTGTAGTAATGAGTGAGGTGTGCCCGTCGCTCTGTGTAACTGTAGTAGTGAGTGAGGTGTGCCCGTCGCTCTGTGTAACTGTAGTAGTGAGTGAGGTGTGCCCGTCGCTCTCTGTAACTGTAGTAGTGAGTGAGGTGTGCCCGTTTCTCTGTGTAACTGTAGTAGTGAGTGAGGTGTGCCCGTCACTCTGTGTAACTGTAGTAGTGAGTGAGGTGTGCCCGTCACTCTCTGTAACTGTAGTAGTGAGTGAGGTGTGCCCGTTGCTCTCTGTAACTGTAGTAGTGAGTGAGGTGTGCCCGTTTCTCTGTGTAACTGTAGTAGTGAGTGAGGTGTGCCCGTTGCTCTCTGTAACTGTAGTAGTGAGTGAGGTGTGCCCGTTCTCTCTGTGTAACTGTAGTAGTGAGTGAGGTGTGCCCGTTGCTCTCTGTAACTGTAGTAGTGAGTGAGGTGTGCCCGTTTCTCTGTGTAACTGTAGTAGTGAGTGAGGTGTGCCCGTTTCTCTGTGTAACTGTAGTAGTGAGTGAGGTGTGCCCGTCGCTCTGTGTAACTGTAGTAGTGAGTGAGGTGTGCCCGTCACTCTGTGTAACTGTAGTAGTGAGTGAGGTGTGCCCGTTTCTCTGTGTAACTGTAGTAGTGAGTGAGGTGTGCCCGTCACTCTGTGTAACTGTAGTAGTGAGTGAGGTGTGCCCGTCACTCTCTGTAACTGTAGTAGTGAGTGAGGTGTGCCCGTCACTCTCTGTAACTGTAGTAGTGAGTGAGGTGTGCCCGTCTCTCTCTGTAACTGTAGTAGTGAGTGAGGTGTGCCCGTCACTCTGTGTAACTGTAGTAGTGAGTGAGGTGTGCCCGTTTCTCTGTGTAACTGTAGTAGTGAGTGAGGTGTGCCCGTTTCTCTGTGTAACTGTAGTAGTGAGTGAGGTGTGCCCGTTTCTCTGTGTAACTGTAGTAGTGAGTGAGGTGTGCCCGTTTCTCTGTGTAACTGTAGTAGTGAGTGAGGTGTGCCCGTCGCTCTGTGTAACTAGTAGTGAGTGAGGTGTGCCCGTCGCTCTGTGTAACTAGTAGTGAGTGAGGTGTGCCCGTCGCTCTGTGTAACTAGTAGTGAGTGAGGTGTGCCCGTTTCTCTGTGTAACTTTAGTAGTGAGTGAGGTGTGCCCGTTTCTCTGTGTAACTAGTAGTGAGTGAGGTGTGCCCGTTTCTCTGTGTAACTGTAGTAGTGAGTGAGGTGTGCCCGTCGCTCTGTGTAACTAGTAGTGAGTGAGGTGTGCCCGTTTCTCTGTGTAACTGTAGTAATGAGTGAGGTGTGCCCGTCGCTCTGTGTAACTGTAGTAGTGAGTGAGGTGTGCCCGTCGCTCTGTGTAACTAGTAGTGAGTGAGGTGTGCCCGTTTCTCTGTGTAACTGTAGTAATGAGTGAGGTGTGCCCGTCGCTCTGTGTAACTGTAGTAGTGAGTGAGGTGTGCCCGTCACTCTCTGTAACTGTAGTAATGAGTGAGGTGTGCCCGTTTCTCTGTGTAACTGTAGTAGTGAGTGAGGTGTGCCCGTCACTCTGTGTAACTGTAGTAGTGAGTGAGGTGTGCCCGTCTCTCTCTGTAACTGTAGTAGTGAGTGAGGTGTGCCCGTCGCTCTGTGTAACTGTAGTAGTGAGTGAGGTGTGCCCGTCTCTCTGTGTAACTGTAGTAGTGAGTGAGGTGTGCCCGTCGCTCTGTGTAACTAGTAGTGAGTGAGGTGTGCCCGTTTCTCTGTGTAACTGTAGTAGTGAGTGAGGTGTGCCCGTCGCTCTGTGTAACTGTAGTAGTGAGTGAGGTGTGCCCGTCGCTCTGTGTAACTGTAGTAGTGAGTGAGGTGTGCCCGTCGCTCTCTGTAACTGTAGTAGTGAGTGAGGTGTGCCCGTTTCTCTGTGTAACTGTAGTAGTGAGTGAGGTGTGCCCGTCACTCTGTGTAACTGTAGTAGTGAGTGAGGTGTGCCCGTCACTCTCTGTAACTGTAGTAGTGAGTGAGGTGTGCCCGTTGCTCTCTGTAACTGTAGTAGTGAGTGAGGTGTGCCCGTTTCTCTGTGTAACTGTAGTAGTGAGTGAGGTGTGCCCGTTCTCTCTGTAACTGTAGTAGTGAGTGAGGTGTGCCCGTTTCTCTGTGTAACTGTAGTAGTGAGTGAGGTGTGCCCGTTGCTCTCTGTAACTGTAGTAGTGAGTGAGGTGTGCCCGTTTCTCTGTGTAACTGTAGTAGTGAGTGAGGTGTGCCCGTTTCTCTGTGTAACTGTAGTAGTGAGTGAGGTGTGCCCGTCGCTCTGTGTAACTGTAGTAGTGAGTGAGGTGTGCCCGTCTCTCTGTGTAACTGTAGTAGTGAGTGAGGTGTGCCCGTTTCTCTGTGTAACTGTAGTAGTGAGTGAGGTGTGCCCGTCTCTCTGTGTAACTGTAGTAGTGAGTGAGGTGTGCCCGTCTCTCTGTGTAACTTTAGTAGTGAGTGAGGTGTGCCCGTCTCTCTCTGTAACTGTAGTAGTGAGTGAGGTGTGCCCGTCTCTCTGTGTAACTGTAGTAGTGAGTGAGGTGTGCCCGTCTCTCTGTGTAACTGTAGTAGTGAGTGAGGTGTGCCCGTTTCTCTGTGTAACTGTAGTAGTGAGTGAGGTGTGCCCGTTTCTCTGTGTAACTGTAGTAGTGAGTGAGGTGTGCCCGTTTCTCTGTGTAACTGTAGTAGTGAGTGAGGTGTGCCCGTTTCTCTGTGTAACTGTAGTAGTGAGTGAGGTGTGCCCGTCGCTCTGTGTAACTAGTAGTGAGTGAGGTGTGCCCGTCGCTCTGTGTAACTAGTAGTGAGTGAGGTGTGCCCGTCGCTCTGTGTAACTAGTAGTGAGTGAGGTGTGCCCGTTTCTCTGTGTAACTTTAGTAGTGAGTGAGGTGTGCCCGTTTCTCTGTGTAACTAGTAGTGAGTGAGGTGTGCCCGTTTCTCTGTGTAACTGTAGTAGTGAGTGAGGTGTGCCCGTCGCTCTGTGTAACTAGTAGTGAGTGAGGTGTGCCCGTTTCTCTGTGTAACTGTAGTAATGAGTGAGGTGTGCCCGTCGCTCTGTGTAACTGTAGTAGTGAGTGAGGTGTGCCCGTCGCTCTGTGTAACTAGTAGTGAGTGAGGTGTGCCCGTTTCTCTGTGTAACTGTAGTAATGAGTGAGGTGTGCCCGTCGCTCTGTGTAACTGTAGTAGTGAGTGAGGTGTGCCCGTCACTCTCTGTAACTGTAGTAATGAGTGAGGTGTGCCCGTTTCTCTGTGTAACTGTAGTAGTGAGTGAGGTGTGCCCGTCACTCTGTGTAACTGTAGTAGTGAGTGAGGTGTGCCCGTCTCTCTCTGTAACTGTAGTAGTGAGTGAGGTGTGCCCGTCGCTCTGTGTAACTGTAGTAGTGAGTGAGGTGTGCCCGTCTCTCTCTGTAACTGTAGTAGTGAGTGAGGTGTGCCCGTCACTCTCTGTAACTGTAGTAGTGAGTGAGGTGTGCCCGTCACTCTCTGTAACTGTAGTAGTGAGTGAGGTGTGCCCGTCACTCTCTGTAACTGTAGTAGTGAGTGAGGTGTGCCCGTCACTCTGTGTAACTGTAGTAGTGAGTGAGGTGTGCCCGTCTCTCTCTGTAACTGTAGTAGTGAGTGAGGTGTGCCCGTTTCTCTGTGTAACTGTAGTAGTGAGTGAGGTGTGCCCGTCACTCTGTGTAACTAGTAGTGAGTGAGGTGTGCCCGTTTCTCTGTGTAACTTTAGTAGTGAGTGAGGTGTGCCCGTCGCTCTGTGTAACTAGTAGTGAGTGAGGTGTGCCCGTTTCTCTGTGTAACTTTAGTAGTGAGTGAGGTGTGCCCGTTTCTCTGTGTAACTTTAGTAGTGAGTGAGGTGTGCCCGTTTCTCTGTGTAACTGTAGTAGTGAGTGAGGTGTGCCCGTTGCTCTCTGTAACTGTAGTAGTGAGTGAGGTGTGCCCGTTTCTCTGTGTAACTGTAGTAGTGAGTGAGGTGTGCCCGTTGCTCTCTGTAACTGTAGTAGTGAGTGAGGTGTGCCCGTTTCTCTGTGTAACTGTAGTAGTGAGTGAGGTGTGCCCGTCGCTCTCTGTAACTGTAGTAGTGAGTGAGGTATGCCCGTCACTCTGTGTAACTGTAGTAGTGAGTGAGGTATGCCCGTTTCTCTCTGTAACTGTAGTAGTGAGTGAGGTGTTCCCGTTTCTCTGTGTAACTGTAGTAGTGAGTGAGGTGTGCCCGTTTCTCTGTGTAACTAGTAGTGAGTGAGGTGTGCCCGTCTCTCTCTGTAACTGTAGTAGTGAGTGAGGTGTGCCCGTCGCTCTGTGTAACTGTAGTAGTGAGTGAGGTGTGCCCGTCTCTCTCTGTAACTGTAGTAGTGAGTGAGGTGTGCCCGTCGCTCTGTGTAACTGTAGTAGTGAGTGAGGTGTGCCCGTCGCTCTGTGTAACTGTAGTAGTGAGTGAGGTGTGCCCGTCGCTCTGTGTAACTGTAGTAGTGAGTGAGGTGTGCGCGTCTCTCTCTGTAACTGTAGTAGTGAGTGAGGTGTGCCCGTCGCTCTGTGTAACTGTAGTAGTGAGTGAGGTGTGCCCGTTGCTCTCTGTAACTGTAGTAGTGAGTGAGGTGTGCCCGTCACTCTCTGTAACTGTAGTAGTGAGTGAGGTGTGCCCGTCACTCTCTGTAACTGTAGTAGTGAGTGAGGTGTGCCCGTCACTCTGTGTAACTGTAGTAGTGAGTGAGGTGTGCCCGTTTCTCTGTGTAACTGTAGTAGTGAGTGAGGTGTGCCCGTTTCTCTGTGTAACTGTAGTAGTGAGTGAGGTGTGCCCGTTTCTCTCTGTAACTGTAGTAGTGAGTGAGGTGTGCCCGTCTCTCTGTGTAACTGTAGTAGTGAGTGAGGTGTGCCCGTTGCTCTGTGTAACTGTAGTAGTGAGTGAGGTGTGCCCGTTGCTCTCTGTAACTGTAGTAGTGAGTGAGGTGTGCCCGTCACTCTCTGTAACTGTAGTAGTGAGTGAGGTGTGCCCGTCACTCTGTGTAACTGTAGTAGTGAGTGAGGTGTGCCCGTTTCTCTGTGTAACTGTAGTAGTGAGTGAGGTGTGCCCGTTTCTCTGTGTAACTGTAGTAGTGAGTGAGGTGTGCCCGTTTCTCTGTGTAACTGTAGTAGTGAGTGAGGTGTGCCCGTTTCTCTGTGTAACTTTAGTAGTGAGTGAGGTGTGCCCGTTTCTCTGTGTAACTGTAGTAGTGAGTGAGGTGTGCCCGTTTCTCTGTGTAACTGTAGTAGTGAGTGAGGTGTGCCCGTTTCTCTGTGTAACTTTAGTAGTGAGTGAGGTGTGCCCGTTTCTCTGTGTAACTGTAGTAGTGAGTGAGGTGTGCCCGTTTCTCTGTGTAACTGTAGTAGTGAGTGAGGTGTGCCCGTTTCTCTGTGTAACTGTAGTAGTGAGTGAGGTGTGCCCGTCGCTCTGTGTAACTAGTAGTGAGTGAGGTGTGCCCGTCGCTCTGTGTAACTGTAGTAATGAGTGAGGTGTGCCCGTTTCTCTGTGTAACTGTAGTAGTGAGTGAGGTGTGCCCGTTTCTCTGTGTAACTGTAGTAGTGAGTGAGGTGTGCCCGTTTCTCTGTGTAACTTTAGTAGTGAGTGAGGTGTGCCCGTCGCTCTGTGTAACTAGTAGTGAGTGAGGTGTGCCCGTCGCTCTGTGTAACTGTAGTAATGAGTGAGGTGTGCCCGTTTCTCTGTGTAACTGTAGTAGTGAGTGAGGTGTGCCCGTTTCTCTGTGTAACTGTAGTAGTGAGTGAGGTGTGCCCGTCGCTCTGTGTAACTAGTAGTGAGTGAGGTGTGCCCGTCGCTCTGTGTAACTAGTAGTGAGTGAGGTGTGCCCGTTTCTCTGTGTAACTTTAGTAGTGAGTGAGGTGTGCCCGTTTCTCTGTGTAACTGTAGTAGTGAGTGAGGTGTGCCCGTTGCTCTCTGTAACTGTAGTAGTGAGTGAGGTGTGCCCGTCTCTCTCTGTAACTGTAGTAGTGAGTGAGGTGTGCCCGTCGCTCTGTGTAACTGTAGTAGTGAGTGAGGTGTGCCCGTCTCTCTCTGTAACTGTAGTAGTGAGTGAGGTGTGCCCGTCACTCTCTGTAACTGTAGTAGTGAGTGAGGTGTGCCCGTCTCTCTCTGTAACTGTAGTAGTGAGTGAGGTGTGCCCGTCGCTCTGTGTAACTGTAGTAGTGAGTGAGGTGTGCCCGTCACTCTCTGTAACTGTAGTAATGAGTGAGGTGTGCCCGTTTCTCTGTGTAACTGTAGTAGTGAGTGAGGTGTGCCCTTCACTCTGTGTAACTGTAGTAGTGAGTGAGGTGTGCCCGTCACTCTCTGTAACTGTAGTAGTGAGTGAGGTGTGCCCGTCACTCTCTGTAACTGTAGTAGTGAGTGAGGTGTGCCCGTCACTCTGTGTAACTGTAGTAGTGAGTGAGGTGTGCCCGTCTCTCTCTGTAACTGTAGTAGTGAGTGAGGTGTGCCCGTTTCGCTGTGTAACTGTAGTAGTGAGTGAGGTGTGCCCGTTTCTCTGTGTAACTGTAGTAGTGAGTGAGGTGTGCCCGTTTCTCTGTGTAACTGTAGTAGTGAGTGAGGTGTGCCCGTTTCTCTGTGTAACTGTAGTAGTGAGTGAGGTGTGCCCGTCACTCTGTGTAACTAGTAGTGAGTGAGGTGTGCCCGTTTCTCTGTGTAACTTTAGTAGTGAGTGAGGTGTGCCCGTCGCTCTGTGTAACTAGTAGTGAGTGAGGTGTGCCCGTTTCTCTGTGTAACTTTAGTAGTGAGTGAGGTGTGCCCGTTTCTCTGTGTAACTTTAGTAGTGAGTGAGGTGTGCCCGTTTCTCTGTGTAACTGTAGTAGTGAGTGAGGTGTGCCCGTTGCTCTCTGTAACTGTAGTAGTGAGTGAGGTGTGCCCGTTTCTCTGTGTAACTGTAGTAGTGAGTGAGGTGTGCCCGTTGCTCTCTGTAACTGTAGTAGTGAGTGAGGTGTGCCCGTTTCTCTGTGTAACTGTAGTAGTGAGTGAGGTGTGCCCGTCGCTCTCTGTAACTGTAGTAGTGAGTGAGGTATGCCCGTCACTCTGTGTAACTGTAGTAGTGAGTGAGGTATGCCCGTTTCTCTCTGTAACTGTAGTAGTGAGTGAGGTGTTCCCGTTTCTCTGTGTAACTGTAGTAGTGAGTGAGGTGTGCCCGTTTCTCTGTGTAACTAGTAGTGAGTGAGGTGTGCCCGTCTCTCTCTGTAACTGTAGTAGTGAGTGAGGTGTGCCCGTCGCTCTGTGTAACTGTAGTAGTGAGTGAGGTGTGCCCGTCTCTCTCTGTAACTGTAGTAGTGAGTGAGGTGTGCCCGTCGCTCTGTGTAACTGTAGTAGTGAGTGAGGTGTGCCCGTCGCTCTGTGTAACTGTAGTAGTGAGTGAGGTGTGCCCGTCGCTCTGTGTAACTGTAGTAGTGAGTGAGGTGTGCGCGTCTCTCTCTGTAACTGTAGTAGTGAGTGAGGTGTGCCCGTCGCTCTGTGTAACTGTAGTAGTGAGTGAGGTGTGCCCGTTGCTCTCTGTAACTGTAGTAGTGAGTGAGGTGTGCCCGTCACTCTCTGTAACTGTAGTAGTGAGTGAGGTGTGCCCGTCACTCTCTGTAACTGTAGTAGTGAGTGAGGTGTGCCCGTCACTCTGTGTAACTGTAGTAGTGAGTGAGGTGTGCCCGTTTCTCTGTGTAACTGTAGTAGTGAGTGAGGTGTGCCCGTTTCTCTGTGTAACTGTAGTAGTGAGTGAGGTGTGCCCGTTTCTCTCTGTAACTGTAGTAGTGAGTGAGGTGTGCCCGTCTCTCTGTGTAACTGTAGTAGTGAGTGAGGTGTGCCCGTTGCTCTGTGTAACTGTAGTAGTGAGTGAGGTGTGCCCGTTGCTCTCTGTAACTGTAGTAGTGAGTGAGGTGTGCCCGTCACTCTCTGTAACTGTAGTAGTGAGTGAGGTGTGCCCGTCACTCTGTGTAACTGTAGTAGTGAGTGAGGTGTGCCCGTTTCTCTGTGTAACTGTAGTAGTGAGTGAGGTGTGCCCGTTTCTCTGTGTAACTGTAGTAGTGAGTGAGGTGTGCCCGTTTCTCTGTGTAACTGTAGTAGTGAGTGAGGTGTGCCCGTTTCTCTGTGTAACTTTAGTAGTGAGTGAGGTGTGCCCGTTTCTCTGTGTAACTGTAGTAGTGAGTGAGGTGTGCCCGTTTCTCTGTGTAACTGTAGTAGTGAGTGAGGTGTGCCCGTTTCTCTGTGTAACTTTAGTAGTGAGTGAGGTGTGCCCGTTTCTCTGTGTAACTGTAGTAGTGAGTGAGGTGTGCCCGTTTCTCTGTGTAACTGTAGTAGTGAGTGAGGTGTGCCCGTTTCTCTGTGTAACTGTAGTAGTGAGTGAGGTGTGCCCGTCGCTCTGTGTAACTAGTAGTGAGTGAGGTGTGCCCGTCGCTCTGTGTAACTGTAGTAATGAGTGAGGTGTGCCCGTTTCTCTGTGTAACTGTAGTAGTGAGTGAGGTGTGCCCGTTTCTCTGTGTAACTGTAGTAGTGAGTGAGGTGTGCCCGTTTCTCTGTGTAACTTTAGTAGTGAGTGAGGTGTGCCCGTCGCTCTGTGTAACTAGTAGTGAGTGAGGTGTGCCCGTCGCTCTGTGTAACTGTAGTAATGAGTGAGGTGTGCCCGTTTCTCTGTGTAACTGTAGTAGTGAGTGAGGTGTGCCCGTTTCTCTGTGTAACTGTAGTAGTGAGTGAGGTGTGCCCGTCGCTCTGTGTAACTAGTAGTGAGTGAGGTGTGCCCGTCGCTCTGTGTAACTAGTAGTGAGTGAGGTGTGCCCGTTTCTCTGTGTAACTTTAGTAGTGAGTGAGGTGTGCCCGTCGCTCTGTGTAACTAGTAGTGAGTGAGGTGTGCCCGTCGCTCTGTGTAACTAGTAGTGAGTGAGGTGTGCCCGTCGCTCTGTGTAACTGTAGTAATGAGTGAGGTGTGCCCGTTTCTCTGTGTAACTTTAGTAGTGAGTGAGGTGTGCCCGTTTCTCTGTGTAACTTTAGTAGTGAGTGAGGTGTGCCCGTCGCTCTGTGTAACTAGTAGTGAGTGAGGTGTTCTCGTCACTCTGTGTAACTAGTAATGAGTGAGGTGTGCCCGTCTCTCTGTGTAACTAGTAATGAGTGAGGTGTGCCCGTCTCTCTGTGTAACTAGTAGTGAGTGAGGTGTGCCCGTTTCTCTGTGTAACTGTAGTAGTGAGTGAGGTGTGCCCGTCGCTCTGTGTAACTGTAGTAATGAGTGAGGTGTGCCCGTTTCTCTGTGTAACTGTAGTAGTGAGTGAGGTGTGCCCGTCGCTCTGTGTAACTGTAGTAGTGAGTGAGGTGTGCCCGTTTCTCTGTGTAACTGTAGTAATGAGTGAGGTGTGCCCGTTTCTCTGTGTAACTTTAGTAGTGAGTGAGGTGTGCCCGTTTCTCTGTGTAACTTTAGTAGTGAGTGAGGTGTGCCCGTTTCTCTGTGTAACTTTAGTAGTGAGTGAGGTGTGCCCGTCGCTCTGTGTAACTGTAGTAGTGAGTGAGGTGTGCCCGTCGCTCTGTGTAACTGTAGTAGTGAGTGAGGTGTGCCCGTTGCTCTCTGTAACTGTAGTAGTGAGTGAGGTGTGCCCGTCGCTCTGTGTAACTGTAGTAGTGAGTGAGGTGTGCCCGTTGCTCTCTGTAACTGTAGTAGTGAGTGAGGTGTGCCCGTCGCTCTGTGTAACTGTAGTAGTGAGTGAGGTGTGCCCGTTGCTCTGTGCTACTGAGTTGATGTGCAATATGAATGGTTTTTATTTCGCTTTTCTCTCTCTCCCGAAAGGAAAAACAATGCTTTTTTGGACAATCTAGAAAGGAGACGACAGACCGGTGAGGATTCCCGTCGCTTTTCTCCTCTTTCATCTGATGAGGAGAGCTTTGAACATGACACCAAACAGTATGTCGCTGCACCGACCTTTTCTAAAGATCTGAAGGAGAAAGAGCAAGACAGTGGTGGGGCCATGATCGGAGATGCAGCCTGCAGAGGCTCTGCTGAAGGTAATGGATCGTTTCAAACAATATAAACCAGCATTACCAACAACGTTCTAAACAGCAATATAAACCAGCATTACCAACAACGTTATAAACAGCAATATAAACCAGCATTACCAACAACGTTCTAAACAGCAATATAAACCAGCATTACCAACAACGTTCTAAACAGCAATATAAACCAGCATTACCAACAACGTTATAAACAGCAATATAAACCAGCATTACCAACAACGTTATAAACAGCAATATAAACCAGCATTACCAACAACGTTCTAAACAGCAATATAAACCAGCATTACCAACAACGTTCTAAACAGCAATATAAACCAGCATTACCAACAACGTTCTAAACAGCAATATAAACCAGCATTACCAACAACATTATAAACAGCAATATAAACCAGCATTACCAACAACGTTATAAACAGCAATATAAACCAGCATTACCAACAACGTTCTAAACAGCAATATAAACCAGCATTACCAACAACATTATAAACAGCAATATAAACCAGCATTACCAACAACGTTATAAACAGCAATATAAACCACCATTACCAACAACGTTCTAAACAGCAATATAAACCACCATTACCAACAACGTTCTAAACAGCAATATAAACCAGCATTACCAACAACGTTATAAACAGCAATATAAACCAGCATTACCAACAATGTTATAAACAGCAATATAAACCAGCATTACCAACAACATTATAAACAGCAATATAAACCAGCATTACCAACAACGTTATAAACAGCAATATAAACCAGCATTACCAACAACATTATAAACAGCAATATAAACCAGCATTACCAACAACGTTCTAAACAGCAATATAAACCAGCATTACCAACAACGTTCTAAACAGCAATATAAACCAGCATTACCAACAACGTTCTAAACAGCAATATAAACCAGCATTACCAACAACATTATAAAAACAGCAATATAAACCAGCATTACCAACAACATTATAAACAGCAATATAAACCAGCATTACCAACAACGTTATAAACAGCAATATAAACCAGCATTACCAACAACGTTATAAACAGCAATATAAACCAGCATTACCAACAACGTTATAAACAGCAATATAAACCAGCATTACCAACAACATTATAAACAGCAATATAAACCAGCATTACCAACAACGTTATAAACAGCAATATAAACCAGCATTACCAACAACGTTATAAACAGCAATATAAACCAGCATTACCAACAACGTTATAAACAGCAATATAAACCAGCATTACCAACAACATTATAAACAGCAATATAAACCAGCATTACCAACAACGTTATAAACAGCAATATAAACCAGCATTACCAACAACGTTATAAACAGCAATATAAACCAGCATTACCAACAACGTTATAAACAGCAATATAAACCAGCATTACCAACAACATTATAAACAGCAATATAAACCAGCATTACCAACAACGTTATAAACAGCAATATAAACCAGCATTACCAACAACATTATAAACAGCAATATAAACCAGCATTACCAACAACATTATAAACAGCAATATAAACCAGCATTACCAACAACATTATAAACAGCAATATAAACCAGCATTACCAACAACGTTATAAACAGCAATATCAACCAGCATTACCAACAACGTTATAAACAGCAATATAAACCAGCATTACCAACAACGTTATAAACAGCAATATAAACCAGCATTACCAACAACGTTATAAACAGCAATATAAACCAGCATTACCAACAATGTTCTAAACAGCAATATAAACCAGCATTACCAACAACGTTATAAACAGCAATATAAACCAGCATTACCAACAATGTTCTAAACAGCAATATAAACCAGCATTACCAACAACATTATAAACAGCAATATAAACCAGCATTACCAACAACATTATAAACAGCAATATAAACCAGCATTACCAACAACATTATAAACAGCAATATAAACCAGCATTACCAACAACATTATAAACAGCAATATAAACCAGCATTACCAACAACATTATAAACAGCAATAAAACCAGCATTACCAACAATGTTCTAAACAGCAATATAAACCACCATTACCAACAATGTTCTAAACAGCAATATAAACCACCATTACCAACAATGTTCTAAACAGCAATATAAACCACCATTACCAACAATGTTCTAAACAGCAATATAAACCACCATTACCAACAATGTTCTAAACAGCAATATAAACCACCATTACCAACAATGTTCTAAACAGCAATATAAACCACCATTACCAACAATGTTCTAAACAGCAATATAAACCAGCATTACCAACAACATTATAAACAGCAATATAAACCAGCATTACCAACAACGTTATAAACAGCAATAAAACCAGCATTACCAACAATGTTCTAAACAGCAATATAAACCACCATTACCAACAATGTTCTAAACAGCAATATAAACCACCATTACCAACAATGTTCTAAACAGCAATATAAACCAGCATTACCAACAACGTTATAAACAGCAATAAAACCAGCATTACCAACAATGTTCTAAACAGCAATATAAACCAGCATTACCAACAACGTTATAAACAGCAATAAAACCAGCATTACCAACAACATTATAAACAGCAATATAAACCAGCATTACCAACAACGTTATAAACAGCAATATAAACCAGCATTACCAACAACATTATAAACAGCAATAAAACCAGCATTACCAACAATGTTCTAAACAGCAATATAAACCAGCATTACCAACAACGTTATAAACAGCAATAAAACCAGCATTACCAACAATGTTCTAAACAGCAATATAAACCACCATTACCAACAATGTTCTAAACAGCAATATAAACCACCATTACCAACAATGTTCTAAACAGCAATATAAACCAGCATTACCAACAACGTTATAAACAGCAATAAAACCAGCATTACCAACAATGTTCTAAACAGCAATATAAACCAGCATTACCAACAACGTTATAAACAGCAATATAAACCACCATTACCAACAACATTATAAACAGCAATATAAACCAGCATTACCAACAACGTTATAAACAGCAATATAAACCACCATTACCAACAATGTTCTAAACAGCAATATAAACCAGCATTACCAACAACATTATAAACAGCAATATAAACCAGCATTACCAACAACATTATAAACAGCAATAAAACCAGCATTACCAACAACATTATAAACAGCAATATAAACCAGCATTACCAACAACGTTATAAACAGCAATATAAACCACCATTACCAACAATGTTCTAAACAGCAATATAAACCAGCATTACCAACAACATTATAAACAGCAATATAAACCAGCATTACCAACAACGTTATAAACAGCAATATAAACCACCATTACCAACAATGTTCTAAACAGCAATATAAACCAGCATTACAAACAACATTATAAACAGCAATATAAACCACCATTACCAACAATGTTCTAAACAGCAATATAAACCAGCATTACCAACAACATTATAAACAGCAATATAAACCAGCATTACCAACAACATTATAAACAGCAATATAAACCAGCATTACCAACAACGTTATAAACAGCAATATAAACCAGCATTACCAACAACATTATAAACAGCAATATAAACCAGCATTACCAACAACGTTATAAACAGCAATATAAACCAGCATTACCAACAACATTATAAACAGCAATATAAACCAGCATTACCAACAACATTATAAACAGCAATATAAACCAGCATTACCAACAATGTTCTAAACAGCAATATAAACCAGCATTACCAACAACATTATAAACAGCAATATAAACCACCATTTGAAGCTGGAAGTAGACGATCTTTGTGATGGAGAGGTTCTGGGATTGGAAGCTCAGCTCCAGGCCAAACAAGACTCCAAGGTTGCGAACAGTTTGTTTCAGCCGTGGATGAGGATAAAATCGATGATGAGGGGACAGTGATTGTGACGGGGCCAAAGACAATGGCTTTGGTCTTCCCGGTGTTTAACTGGAAGAAATTGCGGCTCATCCAGAACTGGATGTCGCACGTTACAGAGTCAGTGAAGGGATCAAGAGGGGTGGTGGACAGGTAGAGCTGGGTGTTGTCAGCATACATGTGATATCTGACCCCATCTCTGTGGCTGATGTCGCCAAGGGACAGCGTGTAGATGATTAATAAGAAGGGGGCAAGGATAGAACCTTGGGGGCCTCTAGGGGCAACGGGGCGGGAGGAGCAGCCATTGCAGGAGATTCTCTGGCAACAACTGGAGAGATAGGAATGGAACCAGGTGAAGGCAGTCCCACCCAGCTGGACAACAGAGGAGAGGAGGCGGAGGAGGAGGAGGTGGAGGAGGGAGTGGTCAATCCCACCCAGAGGAGAGGAGGCGGAGGAGGATGGAGTGGTCAACTATGTCAAAGGCTGGAGACAGGTCGTGAAGGATGAGGAGGGATAGTTCACCATGGTCACAGTCACATAGCACATCACTTGTGAATTTGATAAGAGCCGTTTCAGTGTTGTGGCAGGGGTGATAACCTGATAGGAGAAGTTCAAGCATAGTTACAGGGAAGATGGGCACAGAGTTGGGAGGAGACAACACATTCAAGGAGTTGACAGGAAGGAAGGGTTGAAGATGCAGCAGTGGTTTGCATGGAGCGAGGGGTCGTGGGTGCGTTTTATGAAGAGAGGGACAATGACGGAGGTTTTGAAAGGGAGGGGGTGAGTACGTGAGGTGAGCGAGCCTTTTAGAATATCAGCAGGATAAACCACCATTAGTAACAGACTGTAAACCACCATTAGAATCAGACTGTAAACCACCATTAGAATCAGACTGTCAACCACCATTAGAAACAGACTGCAAACCCCCCTTAGAATCAGACTGTAAACCACCATTAGAAACAGACTGTAAACCCCCCTTAGAGTCAGACTGTAAACCACCATTAGAAACAGACTGTAAACCCCCCTTAGAATCAGACTGTAAACCACCATTAGAATCAGACTGTAAACCATCATTAGAATCAGACTGTAAACCACCATTAGAATCAGACTGTAAACCACCATTAGAATCAGACTGTAAACCACCATTAGAAACAGGCTATAAACCATCATTAGAAACAGACTGTAAACCACCATTAGAAACAGACTGTAAACCACCATTAGAATCAGACTGTAAACCACCATTAGTAACAGACTGTAAACCACCATTAGAATCAGACTGTAAACCATCATTAGAATCATACTGTAAACCACCATTAGAAACAGACTGTAAACCATCATTAGAAACAGACTGTAAACCATCATTAGAAACAGACTGTAAACCATCATTAGAAACAGACTGTAAACCACCATTAGAATCAGACTGTAAACCACCATTAGAATCAAACTGTAAACCACCATTAGAATTAGACTGTAAACCACCATTAGAATCAGACTGTAAACCACCATTAGAAACAGACTGTAAACCATCATTAGAAACAGACTGTAAACCATCATTAGAAACAGACTGTAAACCATCATTAGAAACAGACTGTAAACCACCATTAGAATCAGACTGTAAACCACCATTAGAATCAGACTGTAAACCACCATTAGAATCAGACTGTAAACCACCATTAGAAACAGACTGTAAACCATCATTAGTAACAGACTGTAAACCACCATTAGTAACAGACTGTAAACCACCATTAGAATCAGAGTGTAAACCACCATTAGAAACAGACTGTAAACCACCATTAGAAACAGACTGTAAACCACCATTAGAAACAGACTGTAAACCACCATTAGAAACAGACTGTAAACCATCATTAGTAACAGACTGTAAACCACCATTAGTAACAGACTGTAAACCACCATTAGAATCAGAGTGTAAACCACCATTAGAAACAGACTGTAAACCACCATTAGAATCAGACTGTAAACCACCATTAGAAACAGACTGTAAACCACCATTAGAATCAGACTGTAAACCACCATTAGAAACAGACTGTAAACCATCATTAGAATCAGACTGTAAACCACCATTAGAAACAGACTGTAAACCACCATTAGAAACAGACTGTAAACCACCATTAGTAAAAGACTGTAAACTACCATTAGAATCCGACTGTAAACCACCATTAGAAACAGACTGTAAACCACCATTAGAATCAGGCTATAAACCATCATTAGAAACAGACTGTAAACCACCATTAGAATCAGACTGTAAACCATCATTAGAATCAGACTGTAAACCACCATTAGAATCAGACTGTAAACCACCATTAGAAACAGACTGTAAACCACCATTAGAATCAGCTATAAACCATCATTAGAAACAGACTGTAAACCACCATTAGAAACAGGCTATAAACCATCATTAGAAACAGACTGTAAACCACCATTAGTAACAGACTGTAAACCACCATTAGAATCAGAGTGTAAACCACCATTAGAAACAGACTGTAAACCACCATTAGAAACAGACTGTAAACCACCATTAGAAACAGACTGTAAACCACCATTAGAAACAGACTGTAAACCATCATTAGTAACAGACTGTAAACCACCATTAGTAACAGACTGTAAACCACCATTAGAATCAGAGTGTAAACCACCATTAGAAACAGACTGTAAACCACCATTAGAAACAGACTGTAAACCACCATTAGAAACAGACTATAAACCACCATTAGAATCAGACTGTAAACCACCATTAGAAACAGACTGTAAACCACCATTAGAATCAGACTGTAAACCACCATTAGAAACAGACTGTAAACCATCATTAGAATCAGACTGTAAACCACCATTAGAAACAGACTGTAAACCACCATTAGAAACAGACTGTAAACCACCATTAGTAAAAGACTGTAAACTACCATTAGAATCCGACTGTAAACCACCATTAGAAACAGACTGTAAACCACCATTAGAATCAGGCTATAAACCATCATTAGAAACAGACTGTAAACCACCATTAGAATCAGACTGTAAACCATCATTAGAATCAGACTGTAAACCACCATTAGAATCAGACTGTAAACCACCATTAGAAACAGACTGTAAACCACCATTAGAATCAGCTATAAACCATCATTAGAAACAGACTGTAAACCACCATTAGAAACAGGCTATAAACCATCATTAGAAACAGACTGTAAACCACCATTAGTAACAGACTGTAAACCACCATTAGAATCAGAGTGTAAACCACCATTAGAAACAGACTGTAAACCACCATTAGAAACAGACTGTAAACCACCATTAGAAACAGACTGTAAACCACCATTAGAAACAGACTGTAAACCATCATTAGTAACAGACTGTAAACCACCATTAGTAACAGACTGTAAACCACCATTAGAATCAGAGTGTAAACCACCATTAGAAACAGACTGTAAACCACCATTAGAAACAGACTGTAAACCACCATTAGAAACAGACTATAAACCACCATTAGAATCAGACTGTAAACCACCATTAGAAACAGACTGTAAACCACCATTAGAATCAGACTGTAAACCACCATTAGAAACAGACTGTAAACCATCATTAGAATCAGACTGTAAACCACCATTAGAAACAGACTGTAAACCACCATTAGTAAAAGACTGTAAACTACCATTAGAATCCGACTGTAAACCACCATTAGAAACAGGCTATAAACCATCATTAGAATCAGACTGTAAACCACCATTAGTAACAGACTGTAAACCACCATTAGAAACAGACTGTAAACCACCATTAGAATCAGACTGTAAACCATCATTAGAATCAGACTGAAAACCACCATTAGAATCAGACTGTAAACCATCATTAGAATCAGACTGTAAACCACCATTAGAATCAGACTGTAAACCACCATTAGAAACAGACTGTAAACCACCATTAGAAACAGACTGTAAACCACCATTAGAAACAGACTGTAAACCACCATTAGAATCCGACTGTAAACCACCATTAGAAACAGGCTATAAACCACCATTAGAATCCGACTGTAAACCACCATTAGAAACAGGCTATAAACCATCATTAGAATCAGACTGTAAACCACCATTAGAAACAGACTGTAAACCACCATTAGAAACAGACTGTAAACCACCATTAGAATCAGACTGTAAACCATCATTAGAATCAGACTGAAAACCACCATTAGAAACAGGCTATAAAACACCATTAGAATCAGACTGTAAACCACCATTAGAATCAGACTGTAAACCACCATTAGAATCAGGCTATAAACCATCATTAGAATCAGACTGTAAACCACCATTAGAATCAGGCTATAAACCATCATTAGAAACAGACTGTAAACCACCATTAGAAACAGGCTATAAACCATCATTAGAAACAGGCTATAAACCACCATTAGAAACAGGCTATAAACCATCATTAGAATCAGACTGTAAACCATCATTAGAATCAGACTGTAAACCACCATTAGAAACAGGCTATAAACCATCATTAGAATCAGACTGTAAACCATCATTAGAATCAGACTGTAAACCACCATTAGAAACAGACAGTAAACCATTGTTAGTAACAGGCTATAAACCACCATTAGAAACAGACTGTAAACCACCATTAGAATCAGACTGTAAACCACCATTAGAAACAGACTGTAAACCATTATTAGTAACAGGCTACAAACCACCATTAGAAACAGACTGTAAACAACCATTAGAAACAGACTGTAAACCACCATTAGAAACAGACTGTAAACCACCATTAGAAACAGGCTATAAACCACCATTACAAACAGACTGTAAACCACCATTAGAAACAGACTGTAAACCATTATTAGTAACAGGCTATAAACCACCATTAGAAACAGAATGTAAACCACCATTAGAAACAGACTGTAAACCACCATTAGAAACAGACTGTAAACCACCATTAGTAACAGGCTATAAACCATCATTAGAAACAGACAGTAAACCACCATTAGAATCAGACTGTAAACCACCATTAGTAACAGGCTATAAACCATCATTAGAAACAGACTGTAAACCACCATTAGAAACAGACTGTAAACCACCATTAGAATCAGACTGTAAACCACCGTTAGAAACAGACTGTAAACCACCATTAGAAACAGACTGTAAACCACCATTAGAATCAGACTGTAAACCACCGTTAGTAACAGACTGTAAACCACCATTAGTAACAGACTGTAAACCATCATTAGAATCAGACTGTAAACCACCATTAGAAACAGACTGTAAACCACCATTAGAATCAGACTGTAAACCACCATTAGAATCAGACTGTAAACTACCCTAGTAACAGACTGTAAACCACCATTAGAAACAGACTGTAAACCATCATTAGAATTAGACTGTAAACCACCATTAGAAACAGACTGTAAACCACCATTAGAAACAGACTGTAAACCACCATTAGAATCAGACTGTAAACCACCATTAGAAACAGACTGTAAACCACCATTAGAATCAGACTGTAAACCACCATTAGAAACAGACTGTAAACCACCATTAGAATCAGAGTGTAAACCACCATTAGAATCAGACTGTAAACTACCCTAGTAACAGACTGTAAACCACCATTAGAAACAGACTGTAAACCACCATTAGAATCATACTGTAAACCACCATTAGAATCAGACTGTAAACCATCATTAGAAACAGACTGTAAACCATCATTAGAAACAGACTGTAAACCACCATTAGAAACAGACTGTAAACCATCATTAGAAACAGACTGTAAACCACCATTAGAATCAGACTGTAAACCACCATTAGAATCAGACTGTAAACCACCATTAGAATCAGACTGTAAACCACCATTAGAATCAGACTGTAAACCACCATTAGAAACAGACTGTAAACCACCATTAGAATCATACTGTAAACCATCATTAGAAACAGACTGTAAACCACCATTAGAATCAGACTGTAAACCACCATTAGAAACAGACTGTAAACCATCATTAGAATCAGACTGTAAACCACCATTAGAATCAGACTGTAAACCACCATTAGAATCAGACTGTAAACCACCATTAGAATCAGACTGTAAACCACCATTAGAAACAGACTGTAAACCACCATTAGAAACAGACTGTAAACCACCATTAGTAAAAGACTGTAAACTACCATTAGAATCCGACTGTAAACCACCATTAGTAAAAGACTGTAAACTACCATTAGAATCCGACTGTAAACCACCATTAGAATCAGACTGTAAACCACCATTAGAAACAGGCTATAAACCATCATTAGAATCAGACTGTAAACCACCATTAGAATCAGACTGTAAACCATCATTAGAATCAGACTGTAAACCACCATTAGAATCAGACTGTAAACCACCATTAGAAACAGACTGTAAACCACCATTAGTAACAGAGTGTAAACCACCATTAGAAACAGACTGTAAACCACCATTAGAATCAGACTGTAAACCATCATTAGAATCAGACTGAAAACCACCATTAGAATCAGACTGTAAACCATCATTAGAATCAGACTGTAAACCACCATTAGAATCAGACTGTAAACCACCATTAGAAACAGACTGTAAACCACCATTAGAAACAGACTGTAAACCACCATTAGTAACAGACTGTAAACCACCATTAGAAACAGACTGTAAACCACCATTAGAATCAGACTGTAAACCACCATTAGAAACAGACTGTAAACCACCATTAGAATCAGACTGTAAACCACCATTAGTAACAGAGTGTAAACCACCATTAGAAACAGACTGTAAACCACCATTAGAAACAGACTGTAAACCACCATTAGAAACAGACTGTAAACCACCATTAGAATCCGACTGTAAACCACCATTAGAAACAGGCTATAAACCACCATTAGAATCCGACTGTAAACCATCATTAGAATCAGACTGTAAACCACCATTAGTAACAGCCTGTAAACCACCATTAGAAACAGACTGTAAACCACCATTAGAAACAGACTGTAAACCACCATTAGAATCAGACTGTAAACCACCATTAGAATCAGACTGAAAACCACCATTAGAATCAGACTGTAAACCATCATTCGATTCAGACTGTAAACCACCATTAGAATCAGACTGTAAACCACCATTAGAAACAGGCTATAAAACACCATTAGAATCAGACTGTAAACCACCATTAGAATCAGACTGTAAACCACCATTAGAAACAGGCTATAAAACACCATTAGAATCAGACTGTAAACCACCATTAGAATCAGACTGTAAACCACCATTAGAAACAGGCTATAAAACACCATTAGAATCAGACTGAAAACCACCATTAGAATCAGACTGTAAACCATCATTCGATTCAGACTGTAAACCACCATTAGAATCAGACTGTAAACCACCATTAGAAACAGGCTATAAAACACCATTAGAATCAGACTGTAAACCACCATTAGAATCAGACTGTAAACCACCATTAGAAACAGGCTATAAAACACCATTAGAATCAGACTGTAAACCACCATTAGAATCAGACTGTAAACCACCATTAGAATCAGGCTATAAACCATCATTAGAAACAGACTGTAAACCACCATTAGAAACAGGCTATAAACCATCATTAGAAACAGGCTATAAACCACCATTAGAAACAGGCTATAAACCATCATTAGAATCAGACTGTAAACCATCATTAGAATCAGACTGTAAACCACCATTAGAAACAGACTGTAAACCATCATTAGAATCAGACTGTAAACCACCATTAGAATCAGACTGTAAACCACCATTAGAAACAGGCTATAAACCATCATTAGAATCAGACTGTAAACCACCATTAGAATCAGACTGTAAACCATCATTAGAATCAGACTGTAAACCACCATTAGAAACAGGCTATAAACCATCATTAGAAACAGACTGTAAACCACCATTAGAAACAGAAAGTAAACCATTGTTAGTAACAGGCTACAAACCACCATTAGAAACAGACTGTAAACAACCATTAGAATCAGACTGTAAACCACCATTAGAAACAGACTGTAAACCACCATTAGAATCAGACTGTAAACCACCATTAGAAACAGACTGTAAACCATTATTAGTAACAGGCTACAAACCACCATTAGAAACAGACTGTAAACAACCATTAGAAACAGACTGTAAACCACCATTAGTAACAGGCTATAAACCACCATTACAAACAGACTGTAAACCACCATTAGAAACAGACTGTAAACCATTATTAGTAACAGGCTATAAACCACCATTAGAAACAGAATGTAAACCACCATTAGAAACAGACTGTAAACCACCATTAGAATCAGACTGTATACCACCATTAGTAACAGACTGTAAACCACCATTGGAATCAGACTGTAAACCACCATTAGTAACAGACTGTAAACCACCATTAGAAACAGACTGTAAACCACCATTAGAAACAGACTGTAAACCACCATTAGTTAAAGACTGTAAACCACCATTAGAATCAGACTGTAAACCATCATTAGTTAAAGACTGTAAACCACCATTAGAATCAGACTGTAAACCACCATAAGAAACAGTCTGTAAACCACCATTAGAAACAGACTGTAAACCACCATTAGAATCAGACTGTAAACGACCATTAGTAACAGACTGTAAACCACCATTAGAATCAGACTGCAAACCACCATTAGTTAAAGACTGTAAACCACCATTAGGATCAGACTGTAAACCACCATTAGAAACAACAATATAAACCATCATTAGTAACAGACAGTAAACCACCATTAGAACCA
Organism: Squalus acanthias; assembly: GCA_030390025.1. Classification (NCBI taxonomy): domain Eukaryota; kingdom Metazoa; phylum Chordata; class Chondrichthyes; order Squaliformes; family Squalidae; genus Squalus; species Squalus acanthias. Next base: position 89,164,156 of record CM059429.1, on the reverse strand, counting down.
GACTGTAATCCACCATTAAAAACAGGCTGTAAACCACCATTAGAATCAGACTGTAAACCATCATTAGTAACAGACTGTAAACCACCATTAGAATCAGACTGTAAACCACCATTAGAAACAGACTGTAAACCACCATTAGAAACAGACTGTAAACTACCATTAGAATCAGACTGTAAACCACCATTAGTAAAAGACTGTAAACTACCATTAGAATCAGCCTGTAAACCACCATTAGTAAAAGACTGTAAACTACCATTAGAATCAGACTGTAAACCACCATTAGTAAAAGACTGTAAACTACCATTAGTAACAGACTGTAAACCACCATTAGAAACAGACTGTAAACCACCATTAGAATCAGACTGTAAACCACCATTAGTAACAGACTGTAAACCACCATTAGAATCAGACTGTAAACCACCATTAGTAACAGACTGTAAACCACCATTAGAAACAGACTGTAAACCACCATTAGAAACAGACTGTAAACCACCATTAGTTAAAGACTGTAAACCACCATTAGAATCAGACTGTAAACCATCATTAGTTAAAGACTGTAAACCACCATTAGAATCAGACTGTAAACCACCATAAGAAACAGTCTGTAAACCACCATTAGAAACAGACTGTAAACCACCATTAGAATCAGACTGTAAACGACCATTAGTTAAAGACTGTAAACCACCATTAGAATCAGACTGTAAACCACCATTAGAAACAACAAAATAAAACATCATTAGTAACAGACAGTAAACCACCATTAGAATCAGACTGTAAACCACCATTAGAATCAGACTGTAAACCATCATTAGTAACAGACTGTAAACCACCATTAGAATCAGACTGTAAACCACCATTAGAATCAGGCTGTAAACCACCATTAGAATCAGACTGTGAACCACCATTAGAATCAGACTGTAAACCACCATTAGAAATAGACTGTAAACCACCATTAGAATCAGACTGTAAACCACCATTAGAAACAGACTGTAAACCACCATTAGCAACAGACTGTAAACCACCAATAGAAACAGACTGTAAACCACCATTAGAAACAGACTGTAAACCACCATTAGAAACAGACTGTAAACCACCATTAGAATCAGAGTGTAAACTCCCATTAGAATCAGACTGTAAACCACCATTAGAATCAGACTGTAAACCACCATTAGAAATAGACTGTAAACCACCATTAGAAACAGACTGTAAACCATCATTAGAATCAGACTGTAAACCACCATTAGAAACAGACTGTAAACCACCATTAGAAACAGACTGTAAACCACCATTAGAATCAGACTGTAAACCACCATTAGAATCAGACTGTAAACCACCATTAGAATCAGACTGTAAACCACCATTAGCAATAGACTGTAAACCACCATTAGAATCAGACTGTAAACCACCATTAGAAACAGACTGTAAACCACCATTAGAATCAGACTGTAAACCACCATTAGTAACAGACTGTAAACCACCATTAATAACAGACTGTAAACCATCATTAGTAACAGACTGTAAACCACCATTAGAAACAGACTGTAAACCACCATTAGAAACAGACTGTAAACCACCATTAGAATCGGTCTGTAAACCACCATTAGTAACAGACTGTAAACCACCATTAGAAACAGACTGTAAACCACCATTAGAATCAGACTGTAAACCACCATTAGTAACAGACTGTAAACTACCATTAGAATCAGACTGTAAACCACCATTAGTAAAAGACTGTAAACTACCATTAGAATCAGCCTGTAAACCACCATTAGTAAAAGACTGTAAACTACCATTAGAATCAGACTGTAAACCACCATTAGTAACAGACTGTAAACCACCATTAGTAACAGACTGTAAACCACCATTAGAAACAGACTGTAAACCACCATTAGAATCAGACTGTAAACCACCATTAGTAACAGACTGTAAACCACCATTAGAATCAGACTGTAAACCACCATTAGTAACAGACTGTAAACCACCATTAGAAACAGACTGTAAACCACCATTAGAAACAGACTGTAAACCACCATTAGTTAAAGACTGTAAACCACCATAAGAAACAGTCTGTAAACCACCATTAGTAACAGACTGTAAACCACCATTAGAATCAGACTGTGAACCACCATTAGAAACAATATAAACCATCATTAGTAACAGACTGTAAACCACCATTAGTAACAGACTGTAAACCACCATTAGAAACAATATAAACCATCATAAGTAACAGACTGTAAACCATCATTAGTAACAGACTGTAAACCACCATTAGAATCAGACTGTAAACCACCATTAGAATCAGACTGTAAACCACCATTAGAATCAGACTGTAAACGACCATTAGTAACAGACTGTAAACCACCATTAGAATCAGACTGCAAACCACCATTAGTTAAAGACTGTAAACCACCATTAGGATCAGACTGTAAACCACCATTAGAAACAACAATATAAACCATCATTAGTAACAGACAGTAAACCACCATTAGAACCAGACTGTAATCCACCATTAAAAACAGGCTGTAAACCACCATTAGAATCAGACTGTAAACCATCATTAGTAACAGACTGTAAACCACCATTAGAATCAGACTGTAAACCACCATTAGAAACAGACTGTAAACCACCATTAGAAACAGACTGTAAACTACCATTAGAATCAGACTGTAAACCACCATTAGTAAAAGACTGTAAACTACCATTAGAATCAGCCTGTAAACCACCATTAGTAAAAGACTGTAAACTACCATTAGAATCAGACTGTAAACCACCATTAGTAAAAGACTGTAAACTACCATTAGTAACAGACTGTAAACCACCATTAGAAACAGACTGTAAACCACCATTAGAATCAGACTGTAAACCACCATTAGTAACAGACTGTAAACCACCATTAGAATCAGACTGTAAACCACCATTAGTAACAGACTGTAAACCACCATTAGAAACAGACTGTAAACCACCATTAGAAACAGACTGTAAACCACCATTAGTTAAAGACTGTAAACCACCATTAGAATCAGACTGTAAACCATCATTAGTTAAAGACTGTAAACCACCATTAGAATCAGACTGTAAACCACCATAAGAAACAGTCTGTAAACCACCATTAGAAACAGACTGTAAACCACCATTAGAATCAGACTGTAAACGACCATTAGTTAAAGACTGTAAACCACCATTAGAATCAGACTGTAAACCACCATTAGAAACAACAAAATAAAACATCATTAGTAACAGACAGTAAACCACCATTAGAATCAGACTGTAAACCACCATTAGAATCAGACTGTAAACCATCATTAGTAACAGACTGTAAACCACCATTAGAATCAGACTGTAAACCACCATTAGAATCAGGCTGTAAACCACCATTAGAATCAGACTGTGAACCACCATTAGAATCAGACTGTAAACCACCATTAGAAATAGACTGTAAACCACCATTAGAATCAGACTGTAAACCACCATTAGAAACAGACTGTAAACCACCATTAGCAACAGACTGTAAACCACCAATAGAAACAGACTGTAAACCACCATTAGAAACAGACTGTAAACCACCATTAGAAACAGACTGTAAACCACCATTAGAATCAGAGTGTAAACTCCCATTAGAATCAGACTGTAAACCACCATTAGAATCAGACTGTAAACCACCATTAGAAATAGACTGTAAACCACCATTAGAAACAGACTGTAAACCATCATTAGAATCAGACTGTAAACCACCATTAGAAACAGACTGTAAACCACCATTAGAAACAGACTGTAAACCACCATTAGAATCAGACTGTAAACCACCATTAGAATCAGACTGTAAACCACCATTAGAATCAGACTGTAAACCACCATTAGCAATAGACTGTAAACCACCATTAGAATCAGACTGTAAACCACCATTAGAAACAGACTGTAAACCACCATTAGAATCAGACTGTAAACCACCATTAGTAACAGACTGTAAACCACCATTAATAACAGACTGTAAACCATCATTAGTAACAGACTGTAAACCACCATTAGAAACAGACTGTAAACCACCATTAGAAACAGACTGTAAACCACCATTAGAATCGGTCTGTAAACCACCATTAGTAACAGACTGTAAACCACCATTAGAAACAGACTGTAAACCACCATTAGAATCAGACTGTAAACCACCATTAGTAACAGACTGTAAACTACCATTAGAATCAGACTGTAAACCACCATTAGTAAAAGACTGTAAACTACCATTAGAATCAGCCTGTAAACCACCATTAGTAAAAGACTGTAAACTACCATTAGAATCAGACTGTAAACCACCATTAGTAACAGACTGTAAACCACCATTAGTAACAGACTGTAAACCACCATTAGAAACAGACTGTAAACCACCATTAGAATCAGACTGTAAACCACCATTAGTAACAGACTGTAAACCACCATTAGAATCAGACTGTAAACCACCATTAGTAACAGACTGTAAACCACCATTAGAAACAGACTGTAAACCACCATTAGAAACAGACTGTAAACCACCATTAGTTAAAGACTGTAAACCACCATAAGAAACAGTCTGTAAACCACCATTAGTAACAGACTGTAAACCACCATTAGAATCAGACTGTGAACCACCATTAGAAACAATATAAACCATCATAAGTAACAGACTGTAAACCATCATTAGTAACAGACTGTAAACCACCATTAGAATCAGACTGTAAACCACCATTAGAATCAGACTGTAAACCACCATTAGAATCAGACTGTAAACCACCATTAGAATCAGACTGTAAACCACCATTAGAATCAGACTGTAAACCACCATTAGAATCAGACTGTAAACCACCATTAGTAACAGACTGTAAACCACCATTAGTAACAGACTGTAAACCACCATTAGAATCAGACTGTAAACCACCATTAGAATCAGACTGTAAACCACCATTAAAATCAGACTGTAAACCACCATTAGTAACACACTGTAAACCACCATTCGAATCAGACTGTAAACCACCATTAGAATCAGACTGTAAACCACCATTAGAATCAGACTGTAAACCACCATTAGTAACAGACTGTAAACCACCATTAGAATCAGACTGTAAACCACCATTAGTAACAGACTGTAAACCACCATTAGAATCAGACTGTGAACCACCATTAGAAACAATATAAACCATCATTAGTAACAGACTGTAAACCACCATTAGTAACAGACTGTAAACCACCATTAGAAACAATATAAACCATCATAAGTAACAGACTGTAAACCATCATTAGTAACAGACTGTAAACCACCATTAGAATCAGACTGTAAACCACCATTAGAATCAGACTGTAAACCACCATTAGAATCAGACTGTAAACCACCATTAGAATCAGACTGTAAACCACCATTAGAATCAGACTGTAAACCACCATTAGTAACAGACTGTAAACCACCATTAGTAACACACTGTAAACCACCATTAGAATCAGACTGTAAACGACCATTAGAATCAGACTGTAAACCACCATTAGAATCAGACTGTAAACCACCATTAGTAACAGACTGTAAACCACCATTCGAATCAGACTGTAAACCACCATTAGAATCAGACTGTAAACCACCATTAGAATCAGACTGTAAACCACCATTAGAATCAGACTGTAAACCACCATTAGAATCAGACTGTAAACCACCATTAGAATCAGACTGTAAACCACCATTAGAATCAGACTGTAAACCACCATTAGAAATAGACTGTAAACCACCATTAGAATCAGACTGTAAACCACCATTAGTAACAGACTGTAAACCATCATTAGAATCAGACTGTAAACCACCATTAGTAACAGACTGTAAACCATCATTAGAATCAGACTGTGAACCACCATTAGTAACAGACTGTAAACCACCATTAGTAACAGACTGTAAACCACCATTTTCACAGCAATTTGTGTTGCATCGCTTGTGCTGAAAGAAGAAAGTCAGTCCTGCTCACTGCTTCAGAAAGGTTTACACGATGGATTTACCAAGTTCCTGTTGGGTTTTGTTAAACAGGTACTTGTTCCCAGTGGGATTTGATGAAACTGCAGTCCTGCTTCCCTGAGTACGAAGCGACAATCCTTGAAGACCTGCTGCTGCAGTGTGACGGAGACTACGAGAGGGTGATTCAGCTGTTGCAATGAACAACTCGGAATCCATCAGAATTATTTGGACGACAGGACTTTTTCTGTGATAAAAACAGAAACCTCAGCAGGCCGGCCAACCTCTGTGTGCCCCTCCGTACAGAACTCTTTAGATATGTACTAGATTGCATTAGCTGTTGACAGAATTCATCTTTTAAATTGGTTGTTGAGTTGAGATAATAATGCACATCTTCTGTGTCATAGGAACAGGAGGAGGCCATTCAGTACCTCGAGCCTGCTCCGCCATTCAATTAGATCATGGCTGACCTCTACTTCAACCCTATTTTCCCGCCTTTGTCCAATCCTTTACCGAACAAAAATCTACCAATCGGGGATGCCCTCACCTGCTGCTAGTGGGTATCGGAAAACCATGGGCAGCATGCCCGTAGATTTTTCAATTCCCACTTGGTGCTAAGCAAAGACTCAGAAAATCTAGGCTGCCAAATTCTGTAAGCTGAACCTGAAGCCACAGTCAGTTTTAAAAAGTGTTTTCATTACTGAGTAATGTCTTCAATTGCAGGATTGTTGGATGAGAAAGTCCAAGATCCAATGGGTCGTTCTCATGTGTACATTGAAATATGGAATATCTGTGGTTTTAAAAACAAATAGCTTGATGATACGCTTCATCCAGAACTGCTTTCTGTCTGACTTTTCCCGTTCATTGTTTTTGTTCTGTTCTCATTTAAGGTGTATTTCGGTGCGGTTTTCACAATGGGCTCTGCTGGCGCACAGTTTTGTACAACAGGCGACCTTATCAGGAATACAAAAGCAAAATACTGCAGATGCTGGAAATCTGAAATAAAAACAGAAAATGCTGGAAATACTCAGCAGGTCAGGCAGCATCTGTGGAGAGAGAAACAGAGTTAACGTTTCAGTTCTGACGAAGGATCATCGACCTGAAACATTAACTCTGTTTCTCTCTCCACAGATGCTGCCTGACCTGCTGAGTATTTCCAGCATTTTCTGACCTTACCAGGAATCCAGGCAGGGTGGACAGTCAGTCAGTCACCCCTCGCACAATATTCCATCCGCAAAAACACACAAGAACGCACTGAGCTCGTGGCTGAATTTCGAGGCATATCCAGTTTGTTTTGCAGTAACAGTTCAACCATTCAACTGCTAGGGTCTGAGAATTGGAAGCAATTCTCCTCCTTTCCCAATTACATTGTAACACTAAGGGATTTTTATCTATTGGGACTGGACACGATTTTGGTTTAACTTATGCTATGCTTTTGCAATGAATTTTTCTATCAGTTCACAAAGGATTAACTCCTGGAGAAATACAAGCCATCTAGAATGTTGATTAGCTGGAATATCGGATGAAACAACCATCAAAATTGGGTACTCCTGCACAATTTGCATGTGTGACAATGGGAAGTGATTAAGCATATCGCAAAGCAGTTCACACATACAATGCAAGAATGGTTTTAATTCAATACACTCACCGGGGTGGGGAGGGCTCCGACTAAACATGTAACGTAGTTGCCATAACTCCCCGTCAAGAGAGGGTTTTCTCATTCAAGGTGGCAACTTTGGAGAGTGTAGTTATGTAAACCTCGATCCGGAGAGCTGAAGGAACAATCTCTCCCCTCTCTCTGAAGAAATTCCTGAAGGGCAGCCAGAGAGACAGAGAGCTCGCACTTTCCCTCCAACCAGTGAGGGAGCCAAGGAGACTGCAGGCCAAGGTATGACACTTGTGGCCTGTAAGACAAAGGTTAGTACCAGTCAGTTCGGAGACAGCTAACTTGTAATGTGAGTTCAGCCAGGAACGGAGGGGCAGAGTCACATTTTATCATTTTTCCTCAAGATTAAGTAGAGAGCAAAGTCCATGATGGAGTAGATTATCTGTGGAGGGAGTGACCTTAGCTAGTTCTCTATTCACTTGTGTTCTAATTATGAAGGCATTATGCTTTGATCACAATATTGTGAATGACCTGGTATTTGGATGTAGTCAAATGAAAGTTATTTTAATAAAGGTTTAAGTTCAAGAATGTGCCTGAATCTTAAGGGGATTTTGTTTGGGACAGGCGCGTGAATATCTGTCATCCACCAATAACAGGTTCATCATGGAGGTCCATATCCCAATCATACTTTATTGGGTGTTTACATCACAAGGTAACAATAAAAAAAAGACTTACATTTCAACAGCACTTTTCATGATCTCAGGATATCCCAAAGTGCTTTACAACCAATGAAGTACTTTTTGAAGTGTAATCACTGTTGTAATGTACATGATGTGGAGATGCCGGCGTTGGACTGGGGTGGACAAAAATGAGAAGTCGCACAACACCAGGTTATAGTCCAACAGATTTATTTAAAATTACAAGCTTTCGGAGCTGTCGCCCCTTCCTCAGGTAGAGTTACTGTGAGACAATCTACCAGAATTCACAGAATACATGTGACTCGGCCAACGTTGTCTACCTGATACGTTGCAGTAAAGGATGCCCCAGAGCATGGTACATCGGCGAGACCATGCAGACACTGAGACAACGTATGAACGGACACCGCGCAACAATCGCCAGGCAGGAGGGTTGCCTCCCAGTCGGGGAACACTTCAGCAGTCAAGGGCATTCAGCCTCGGATCTGCGGGTTAGCGTTCTCCAAGGCGGCCTTCGGGATACACGACAACGCAAAATCATCGAGCAGAAACTGATAGCCAAGTTCCGCACTCATGAGGACGGCCTCAATCGGGATATCGGGTTCATGTCACGCTACAGAACGTGACTTGACATCGTTGCCGGTCTTTCCAGCTTTTTAAAAAAACAAACACAAGAAACAAACACAAGAAACAAACCCAAATGGAGAGGATATGCAGCCAGCAGGTGTTTTGACACGTTGGACCCCCTGGGACACATCTCATTGTCTTGGCTGTGCTCTTAGTATGTCTTTGATGTAGGGATAGATTGAATCTCTGCATTTTCTCTGTGTTTATATTCTGTGAATTCTGGTAGATTGTCTCACAGTAACTCTACCTGAGGAAGGGGCGACAGCTCCGAAAGCTTGTAATTTTAAATAAATCTGTTGGACTATAACCTGGTGTTGTGCGACTTCTCATTGTTGTAATGTAGGAAGCACAGCTGCCAATCTGCACACAGCAAACTCCCACAAACAGCAATGAGATAATGATCGGATAATCTGTTTTTAGTGATGTTGGTTGAAGGATAAATATTAGCCAGGATATCGGGGAGAACTCCTCAGCCCTTCTTTGAAGCTCAGGGTCACGCTTGCGGATTGAACAGAGATGTTCAGCAAAGCGATCACCCAATCTGAGTTTGGTCTCCCTAAGGTAGAGGAGACCGCATCATGAGTAGTGAATACAGTATACTAAATTGAAAGAAGTACAAGTAAATCCTGTTCCACCGGGAAGCGGTGTTTGGAGCCCTGGATAGTGGGAAGGGAGGAGCTAAAAGGGCAGGTGAAATGAGCTCTTCCCCAGTTCTGCATTTTTACCTTCAATATTTTCTGGTCTCTTTCCATAATTACATTAAACCAAATTATGTTGTGGTCATTGTTAGCTAGGTGATTTCCTACTGTAACACACTCGATTTGCCCGACCTATTTTACCAGAACCAAATCCAACGCTGCTTCTTTCCTTCTTGGACTGGAGACACATTGATCGAGAAAGTTCTCCTGTATACATATCGGCCCAGAAATTAAACATCGATAGTTCCCGCGGGGGTAAGGATTCCCCGCGATATCGCACTCCGCGCCTACCTTTTTGTTTGGGGCCCACACGAACTTCAGTTTCAGGGCCTCTCCCTGTTGCAACCGTGCAGTGCTTGCGTATCCCAGAGGTGCAATTAGTTTGTGCGAGCTCTGGGATCACGTGATTCAGTTAGAGCCAATGGCAGCACACCATCTTTCATTCATAGTTTTGACAGCAAGGGCTGTCAAAGCTATGAATACTACAAGCCCCCAAAAGAACAGCTAAACCTCAATTAAATTTTTTTTAAAAGCCATCACATTAATAAAATAACTATAGTTAAATAAATTAACCACTTTAAACAAAAAATTAAATTTTTGAAAAAATTTAAAATCTTTTTAAAAGTTATAAAAATAAACTTACCTTTCTTTAAAGTCTCTAAAAAAGATAAACCTGTTGAAAAAAATTTAAAATAACACTTAATTAACTACTTGTTAAAAGGGGGTCCTACGCCTGCTTTCTTTATGTGTAAAATCTTCACCACTTACCTGCACGTTCAAACCTGAAAAAAAAACTAAGTGCGCTGCGTGCGCACAACCTGTAGTGCGCACGCGGTTCACTTAGGAACCGCCCCCTTTGCAATACACGAAGTGCCGGTTTCCCGCGCATGCGCAGTGCATGCAGGAAACCGGCAATTCGGGACCTAATACGCGAGAGTACGCACTGTGTACTCTCGCGTATTAGGTTTAATTTTTGGGCCATCAGAAATTCCTCTCCTTCCCCACCCTTAGCACTATGTTTTTCCCAGTCTATATTAGGGTAATTAAAGTCTCCTAATATTACACTCTATTTTTGTTACACACCTTTGTAATTTGCCAATAAATTTGCTCATCTATCTCCTTCTCTCTGTTTGGAGCTCTGTAAAAACCTCCCAGCAATGTAACAGCTCCCCCTCTGTTCCTCAACTCAAGCCAAATAAATTCAGTCCCAGAACCATCGAGTAAATCCTTTCTATTTAGAACTGTAACATCATCGTTAATCAATACTGCCACACACCCTCCTCTTTCCTGCTCTATCATTTCTGAATACTTGGTAACCACGAATATTAAGAAGCCATTCCTCACCTGGTTTGAACCATGACTCTTAATGTAGCCACATCATAATTCCATGTGGCAACTTGTGCCTGCAGCTCACCAACCTTATTAGTTCCACTGCGGACATTGAGGTAAATACAATTTAATACCTCCTTCCTCACGTTTGCTCTTTTCCTCAAGCTGGTCCCAGCAATTTTTGAGATATTTCTAATTTTACTGTTGTTTATATCTTTCTGTCCTCCAATCTCATTTCTGCTATTTTCTGGTTCCCCTCCCCCTGCCAAATTAGTTTAAACCCTCCCCAACAGTACTAGTTAACCTCTTGGTGAGAACATTGGTCCCGGCTTTGTTCAGGTGCAACCCATCCATCTTGTACAGGTGCCCCGTCCCCCAGAACAAGAATCTGAAACTTTCTCTCCTGCACCACTTCTCCAGCCACGCATTTACTTGCACTATCTTCCTGTTTCTATACTCACTAGCACGTGGCACTGGGAATAATCCTGAGATTACTACCTTTTGAGGTCCTGTTTTTTAATCTTTTTCCTAGCTCCTGAAACTCTGCCTGAAGGACCTTAACACTTTTTCTACCTATGTCATTGGTTCCAACATGAACCACGACTTCTAGCTGTTCCCTTTCCCCTCGCAGAATGTTCTGAACCCACTCGGTGATATCCTTTACCCTGGCACCAGGGAGGCAACACACCATGCGGGAATCACGTTTGCAGTTAGAAGGAAAGAAAGACTTGCATTTATATAGCGCCTTTCACAACCACCGGACGTCCCAAAGCGCTTTACAGCCAATGAAGTACTTTTTGAAGTGTAGTCACTGTTGTAATGTAGGAAATGCAGCAGCTAATTTGCGCAGAGATGACCAGATAATCTGCTTTTTAGTGATATTGATTGAGGGATAAATATTGACTGGGTCACCGAGGATAACTCCCCTGCAGAAATGCCTGTCTAGGCCCCATCTATCAAATCCCCTATGACTACTACTTTATGCCCATCATATTCCCAGTGAGTGGCAGCTCACAGAAAAAAGTGGTCAAATTTCGTGGTACCCTCCCTCCACCCCAGGGTCAGTGCACTGTGCTAGGCTAGGCATTTGATTGCTGCCATTTCCTCTCCTGAGCCAATATCATGGGCCTAGGGCAGCACCATTGCAGACTGGTCCACAGGCAGGGCCTAGTGCTGGCAAAAGGGGGAGGACAGTGTAAAACAGCCCTAGGCCTGAGGGGGCTCAAGGCCCTCAGAAACTGCCTTCAGGTCTCTTCAGCCTTCAGGGATGGGGTAATCCTTTTTTTTTATTCGTTCATGGGATGTGGGCGTCGCTGGCAAGGCCAGCATTTACTTTCCATCCCTAATTGCCCTTGAGAAGGTGGTGGTGAGCCGCCTTCTTGAACCGCTGCAGTCCGTGTGGTGAAGGTACTCCCACAGTGCTGTTAGGGAGGGAGTTCCAGGATTTTGACCCAGCGACAATGAAAGATTGGCCGATATATTTCCAAGTCAGGATGGTGTGTGACTTGGAGGGGAACTTGGAGGTGGTGGTGTTCCCATGCGCCTGCTGCCCTTGTCCTTCTAGGTGGAAGAGGTCGCGGGTTTGGGAGGTGCTGCCGAAGAAACCTTGGCGAGTTGCTGCAGTGCATCTTGTCGATGGTGCACACTGCAGCCACGGTACGCCGGTGGTGGAGGGAATGAATATTTAAGGTGGTGGATGGAGTGCCAATCAAGCGGGCTGCTTTGTCCTGGATGGTGTCGAGCTTCTTGTGTTGTTGGAGCTGCACTCATCCAGGCAAGTGGAGAGTATTCCATCACACTCCTTACTTGTGCCTTGTACATGGTGGAAAGGCTTTGGGGAGTCAGGAGGTGAGACACTCGCCGCATAATATCTAGCCTCTGACCTGCTCTTGTTGCCACAGTATTTATGTGGCTGGTCCAGTTAAGTTTCTGGTCAGTGGTGACCCCCAGGATGTTGATGGTGGGGGATTCGCCGATGGTAATACTATTGAATGTCAAGGGGAGGGGGTTAGACTCTCGGTTGTTGGAGATAGTCATCGCCTGGCACTTCTGTGCGCGAATGTTACCTGCCACTTATCAGCCCAAGCCTAAATGTCGTTCAGGTCTTGTTGCATGCGGGCATGGACTGCTTCATTATCTGAGGAGTTGCGAATGGCACTGAACACTGGGCAGTCATCAGCAAACATCCCCATTTCTGACCTTATGTTGGAGGGAAGGTCATTGATGAAGCAGCTGAAGATGGTTGGACCTAGGACACTACCCTGAGGGACTCCTGCAGCGATGTCCCGGGGCTGTGATGATTGACCTCCAATCACCACAACCATCTTTATTTCTGCTAGGTATGACTCCAGCCAGTGGAGAGTTTTCCCCCCCGATTCCCATTGACTTCAGTTTTACTAGGGCTCCTTGATGCCACACTTGGTCAAATGCTGCCTTGATGTCAAGGGCAGTCACTCTCACCTCACCTCTGGAATTCAGCTCCTTTGTCCATGTTTGGACCAAGGCTGTAATGAGGTCTGGAACAGAGTGGTCCTGGCGGAACCCAAACTAAGCATCGGTGAGCAGGTGCCGCTTGATAGCACTGTCGATGACACCTTCCATCACTTTGTTGATGATTGAGAGTAGACTGATGGGGCGGTAATTGGCCAGATTGGATTTGTCCTGCTTTTTGTGGACAGGACATACCTGGGCAGTTTTCCACATTGTCGGATAGATGCCAGTGTTGTAGCTGCACTGGAACAGCTTGGCTAGAGGCGCGGCTAGTTCTGGAACATAAGTCTTCAGCACGACAGCCGGGATATTTTCGGGGCCCATAGCCTTTGCTGTATCCAGTGCGCTCAGCCGTTTCTTGATATCACGTGGAGTGAATCGAATTGGCTGAAGACTGGCTTCTGTGATGGTGGTGACCTCGGGAGGAGGCCGAGAAGGATCATCCACTCGGCACTTCTGACTGAAGATGGTTGCAAATGCTTCAGCCTTCTCTTTTGCACTCACGTGCTGGGCTCCACCATCATTGAGGATGGGGATATTGATGGAGCCTCCTCCTCCCGTTAGTTGTCCACCACCATTCACAACTGGATGTGGCAGGACTTTGATCAGATCTGTTGATTGTGGGATCGCTTAGCTCTGTCTATAGCATGCTGCTTCCGCTTTTTAGCATGCATGTAGTCCTGTGTTGCAGATTCCCCAGGTTGGCACCTCATTTTTAGGTACGCCTGGTGCTGCTCCTTATTGAACCAGGGTTGGTCGCCTGGCTTGATGGTAATGGTAGGGTGAGGGATATGCTGGACCATGAGGTTACAGATTGTGATGGAATACAATTCTGCTACTGCCCCACAGCATCTCATGGATGCCCAGTTTTGATACTGCTGGATCTATCCCATTTAGCACGGTGGTAGTGCCACACAACACGATGGAGGGTGTCCTCAGTGTGAAGACAGGACTTCGTCTCCACAATAACTGTGCGGTGGTCACTGCTACCAATACTGTCATGGACAGATGCATCTGCAACAGGTAAATTGGTGAGGATGAGGTCAAGTTGGTTGTTCCCTCACCACTTATCGCAGGCCCAATCTGGCAGCTATGTCCTTCAGGACTCGGCCAGTAGTGGTGCTACCGAGCCACTCTTGAAGTTCCCCATCCAGAGTACATTATGTGCCCTTGCTCCCCCTCAGTGCTTCTTCCAAGTGGTGTTCAACATGGCGGAGTACTGATTCATCAGCTGAGGGAGAGCAGTATTCAGCAGGAGGTTTGCTTGACCTGAAGCCATGAGACTTCATGGGGTCCGGAATCAATGTTGAGGACTCCCAGGGCCATCACTGTGCCACCACCCCTGGTGGGTCTGTCCTGCCAGTGGGACAGGACATACCCAGGGATGGTGATGGAGGAGTCTGGGACATTGGCTGAAAGGTATGATTCTGTGAGTATGACTATGTCAGGCTGTTGCTTCACTAGTCTGTGGGACAGTTTTCCCAATTTTGGAACAAGTCCACAGATGTTGGTGAGGAGAACTTTGCAGGGTCGACTGGGCTGGGTTTGCTGTTGTCATGTCCGTAGCCGGTGCCGAGGTCGATTCTTATTATTGTGTTTCTTGTAGCCGTTTGTTACAACTGAGTGGCTTTCTAGGCCGTTTCAGATGGCAGTTAAGAGTCAACCACATTGCTGTGGGTCTGGAGTCACATATAGGCCTAAAGGACATTAGTGAACCAGATGGGTTTTTACAACAATCCGATAGATTCATGGTCACCATTACTGATACTAGCTTTTTATTCCAGATTTATTTAATTAACAGAATTTAAATTCCCCCAGCTGCCATGGTGGGATTTGAACTCACGTCTCTGGATCATTAGCCCAGGCCTCTAGATTACGCATCCAGTAACTTAACCGCAGTGCTACCGCTCCCGATCCTAACGCCAGCCCCAATGACAAGTGTCTTTCCACAGGTTGATGAGAAAGCAAGTGAGGCGGGACGTGGAGAAGGCCCCTGCTCCTCACCTGTGTGGGCTGGTCTGGCTACTGCCAGTTCTCTGTAACCCCCGCACCCCCCTCCCCCCAGCCCCAGAGGTCCTGAACTCCCAGGGCGACATAAAGAGGGTGAAAAGCCCAGTGGAATGGAAATGGATCAGGAAAATGAGCCCCAGTAAATCCATGAGGATGTTTTCTATTACAGGTACTGCTCACCACTCCTCAGATCTCAAACTGCAATTTCTAGCCAGCCATCAGATGGCAGTATCCTCCCAGTTTATGTCAATACATCAGGTACCTTTAGTTATGGAAGAAAATTAAACTTCACATCCTGAAGAAAGAGTTCTCCCCGTTAATTTATCTTTTACTATTCTGGATTTTATTCTTCGGGATGTTCTTCTGTTCAGCCTTAACCCCAGTGCTTTCTCATCTTCCTGCATTTACAAAATGAGCTTTGAAGAATAGAATGAACGAACTTGCATTTATATAGCACCTTTTACATCCTCGGGATGTCCCAAAGTTTTTGCAGCCAAAAGAAGTGCTCTTCAAGGCTCGTCGCTGTTATAATGTTGGCGAAAGCTGCAGCCAATTTGCGCACAGCAAGATGCCACAAAGAGCAAACGAGATTTAAAGACCCGTTTTTGGTGTTGGTTGAGGGATAACTGTTGGCCGGGACAACGGGAGAGCTCCCTGAGCAGACAAATGGGACCTTGGCTCTAACCACCCACATCTGAAAGATGGCACCTCTGACAGTGCAGCACTCCATTGAAGGGGCAGCTAGGAGCTTGAGTGGGGCTTCAAGCAAGAACTTTTAAAGTCAGAGACGGGCTGAGTTAAGCTGATTAATATTGCCATGGATTCGAACACCCTGTGTGTTAGATGTTCTGATCAGGTGCGATCGACCGAATAAGTCATGGCCTCTTTGGCGCTAGATTTTTCAGCCTTAGCTCACCGTCTGCTCTCTCAAGTGGACGTAAAAGATCCCATGGCACTATTTCGAAGAAGAGTAGGGGAGTTCTCCCCGGTGTTCTGGCCAATATTTATCCCTCAACCAACATAACCAAAATTATTATCTGGTCATTATCACGTTGATGTTTGTGGGATCTTGCTGTGCTCAAATTGGCTGCCGTGTTTCGCTATATTACAACAGTGACTACACTTCAAAAGTACTTCATTGGCTCTAAAGCACTTTGGGAGGTCCTGCGGTCGTGTATATAAAGGCAAGAACTGTCTTTCTTTACCTGCCAGTGCCACATCTGTCCTGACTCTATTTGGAGATTCCATGTCTGATCTTCCAGCTGCACAGATGCAATGGCTTCAATGCCATCAATAACGTCACATCCAACAGACGGCACCTCCAACAGCACAGCACTCCTTCAGTACTGCACTGGGAGTGTCAGCCTGGATTATGTGCTCAGGTCTCTGGAATGGGACATGAACCCACGACCTCTGACCCAGATATGAGAGTGCTGCTCACTGAGCCAAGGCTGAGGTAGAGCACGTCCCAGGATAGTAGCACATCCAGGGTCAGTGCTCAAAGCTCATTCCCAGTCCCACATTCTGGAGACACAGCTGAGCCCACTCTCCCAATCTCCTCTCAGTGGGACTTCCTTTAGAAGGAGCACTAGGTTGGGTAGCCATGGAATTAGAGGACAAGGAGGTGTGATCCTAAACTCTCTCACTGCAGTGTGTTTTAAGTTGTGTCTGTTGGAAAACTGTTGGAAAGAGTCCGGGAGAAACAAATGGAATCATGATCGTATATGGGCAGTGTCACTGATTGGCTGAGGGTGGATGCTGTCATGGTCATGTGGCTACTGCATGGAGTTGGAGGTACAGAAAGAACCGCCTTAAGGGGGAAGGTCAGAACAGGAGCAAAGAATCGGACAGCTTCAACACATGGTCGCCTGTTCTGTAAATGATTGGGGTAATATCCACCTTTTATACTCTCAGCCTCATTACTGTGAGTTGTACTGTTATTATTGATGTCTCTGAATTGGTTGTCTTGTCAAACTGACCTGCAGAGAGAAGGACCATGATGATGAAGATGAGACGGTCACACCCACCGTCATTTGTAATAAAGTGCGGTTGGAATTCAATCACTTCTATTCGTGCCTTTTTACTGAAGGTGAACAGTGAAAAATGAGTGTAAGTGTGTATACTGAAGGCTTGGGACTTGCAGGAGAGAGTAGGTGTGACTGGGAGGGCTGTCTTCCCATTGGCTATGAGATGGAGAAGAGACACAAGGCTGAGCTCCAGTGTCTGTGCTGGGAGTTACGAGGAAAGACTTGGGCCTTCCAGCTGGAAAAGGAGGCGAATGAGAGGTGATCTTATGGAGGTGTACAAGTGTTCAGAGTACAGAAAACATGAAAGCAGAATATTTATAAACGCCCTAGACTCGGGTGTCGGGAGCAGCATTATAATGTTTGCAGATGATATGAAACTTGACAAAGTATTAGATAGTGATGAGGATAGTTGTAGGCTTCAGGATAACATAGACAGGATGGTGAAATGGGCAGAAGCACGGCAGATGGATTTCAATGTGGAGAAGTGTGAAATGATGCACTTTAGGTGGGCCAATATGGAAAGACAGTTTACTCTCAGTGGAACGATTTTGTAAAGTGTAGAGGAGCAGAGAGACCTTGGTGTCTGTAATGTATTATCACATGGTTTGTCACCTGGTTTAGTATGAGCATGCTCAGTTCGCTCTGGCCTAATAAAGCAAGCACATGAACCAGCAACTCATCCTTTCTCTGTCCTTCATTTGTTCCACCCATATAAATTAAATTTTTGGCGACGAGGATGGGATCCCAAAGCCATTTTTCGGGATCATGGAAGGACACAGTGTTCAACCTTCGAGTGGAAAAGTTTATGGTGAATTTGTGATACCTAAACTGAATTTTTTGCAATGTTTTACTGTTAATGCTGATGCAGAATCGTCTGTGCTTCGCCTTCGCGTGGCAGGCAGTAACAAGTGGGGTACCACAGGGATCTGTCCTGGGTCCCCAGCTGTTCACAATTTATATTAATGACCTGGATCAGGGAGTCGAATGCAGCATTTCCAAATTTGCAGACGACACTAAACTAGGAGGGGGGGTGGGCTCAGAGGAGGAGACCAGGAAGCTCCAGAGCGATTTGGACAGACTGGGTGATTGGGCGGATAAATGGCAGATGCACTATAATGTGGACAAGTGCGAAGTTATCCACCTTGGGTGCAGGAACGGGAGGGCAAATTATTATTTAAATGGCAATAAATTGGGAGAGGGGGAAGTACAGAGAGACCTGGGTGTTCTTGTACACCAGTCACTGAAGGCGAGCATGCAGGTGCAACAGGCGGTCAAGAAGGCAAACGGTATGCTGGCCTTCATAGCAAAAGGGTTGGAATACAGGAACAGGGATACCTTGCTGCAGCTGTACAGGGCACTGGTGAGACCACACCTCGAGTACTGTGTACAGTTTTGGTCGCCTCATCTGAGGAAAGATGTTCTTGCCATGGAGGGGGTGCAGCGGCGATTCACCAGGCTGATACCAGGAATGGCGGGATTGACCTATGAGGAGAGACTATGTAGTTTAGGGATGTACACACTGGAGTTTAGAAGATTGAGAGGGGACCTCATAGAAGTGTATAAAATTCTGACAGGTCTAGACAGATTAGATGCAGAAGGAATGTTTCCCTTGGCGGGTGAGAACAGAACTAGAGGACATAATTTAAGGATAAGGGCTAAACCATTTAGGACAGAAATGAGGGGGAATTTCTTCACTCAGAGAGTGGTGAACCTGTGGAACTCATTGCCACAGAGGGCAGTGTACGCCAGCTCATTAAATATATTTAAGAGGGAATTAGATATATTTCTACAGGCAAAAGGGGTTAAGGGTTACGGAGAGAAGGCGGGGACGGGATACTGAATTGAAGGATCAGCCATGATCTCATTAAATGGCGGAGCAGGCTCGAAGGGCCGGATGGCCTACTCCTGCTCCTATCTTCTATGTATCTATGTATCTATGTATAAACAGCAACAGCGACGTTGATTCTCACAGGTACAGGTAGCGTGCTGAGTCACTGTTCAACGGGATCGGGACACTCATGGCCACACCTATGGGATTTTGCGGGCCTCTTTGCAGAGGCCAGTGTCGGGAGCGGAGAGAGCAGCAGCACAGTGAGTATTTAAAATCACTTTCGCGGGCTTTTTTGCAGAGGCTTACCAATCTCACAGACCGGCGGCGGCGTTCCAGAGCCACGTCACGATTCAAAAAGTGACGCGGACAAGAGGAAGCAGCTGATTGGGTGAGTAGGGCCAGGTGAGTATTTATACTACTCTGTAGTTTGACAGTTAAGGTTAATAGTTTATAAAGTTTAGAAGGTCCTAATTTTTGTGGTTATAGTTTCTAAGGTCTCTGTTGTGTAGCAGGGAGTGCTAGTATACAAGGGCCCTTGAGTATATCATGTAATTGTAGTGTAATTTGTGGTATTGATTTGAGTTAATTTAAATTAATTAAAGGATAGGTCATGGCAGTACAGCTCAACCCCGTGGCATGCTCCTTCTGCACTATGTGGGAAATCAGGGACACTTCCTGTGTCCCTGTGGACCATGTGTGCAGGAAGTGTATCCAGCTGCAGCTACTGGCAGACCGCATTGCGGCGCTGGAGCTGCGAATGGATGCATACTGGAGCATTCACGATGCTGAGGACATCGTGGATAGCAGGTTTAGGGAGTTGGTCACACCGCAGGTAAAGGCTGCCCAGGCAGGAAGGGAATGGGTGACCACCAGGCAGAGTAGTAGGCGCAGGCAGGTAGTGCAGGGGTCCCCTGTGGACATCCCCCTCTCAAACAGATATACCACTTTGGATATTGTTGAGGAGATGACTTATCGGGGGAAGGCAGCAGCAGCCAACTTCCTGGCACCATGGGTGGTTCTGCTGCACAAGACGGGAGGAAAAAGAGCGGGAGAGCTACAGTGATAGGGGATTCTATTGTAAGGGGAATAGATAGGCGTTTCTGCGGCCGCAAACAAGACTCCAGGATGGTATGTTGCCTCCCTGGTGCAAGGGTCAAGGATGTCTCGGAGCAGCTGTAGGGCATTCTGCAGGGGGAGGGTGAACAGCCAGTTGTCGTGGTGCATATAGGTAAAAAACGGGATGAGGTCCTAAAAGATGAATATAGGGAGTTAGGAGGTAAATTAAAAAATAGGACCTCAAAGGTAGTAATCTCAGGATTGCTACCAGTGCCACGTGCTAGTCAGAGTAGAAATAGAAGGATATTTCAGATGAATACGTGGCTAGAGGAATGGTGCAAGGAGGAGGGATTCAAATTCCTGGGACATTGGAACCGGTTCTGGGGGAGGTGGGACCAGTACAAACTGGACGGTTTGCACCTGGGCAGGACCGGGACCGATGTCCTAGGGGGAGTGTTTGCTAGTGCTGTTGGGGAGGGTTTAAACTAAAATGGCAGGGGGTTGGGAATCTGTGCAGGGAAACAGAGGAAAGGAAAGCAAGGATAGAAGCAAAAGACAGGAAGGAGAAAAGCAAAAGTGGAAGGCAGAGAAATCAAGGGTGTAAATCAAACAGGGCTACAGTAAATAATAATTCTAAAAGGACTAAGAGTGTTAAAAAAACAAGCCTGAAGGCTTTGTGTCTTAATGCGAGGAGCATTCGTAATAAGGTGGATGAATTAGCTGCGCAAATAGATGTAAACGGATATGATATAATTGGGATTACGGAGACATGGCTCCAGGGTGACCAAGGCTGGGAATTCAACATCCAGGGGTATTCAATATTCAGGAAGGACAGACAAAAAGGAAAAGGAGGTGGGGTAGCATTGCTGGTTAAAGAGGAGATTAACACAATAGTAAGGAAGGATATTAGCTCTGATGATGTGGAATCTGTATGGGTAGAGCTGAGAAATACCAAGGGGCAGAAAACATTAGTGGGAGTTGTATACAGACCCTCAAACAGTAATGCTGAGGTTGGGGATGGCATTAAACGGAAAATTAGAGATGCGTGCAATAAGGGCACAGCAGTTATCATGGGTGACTTTAATCTACATATAGATTGGGCTAACCAAATTAGTAACAATACTGTGAAGGAGGAATTCCTAGAGTGTATACGGGATGGTTTCCTGGACCAATATGTCAAGGAACCAACTAGAGATCAGGCCATCTTAGACCTGGTATTATGTAATGAGAAAGGATAAATTAGCAATCTTGTTGTGCGAGACCCCTTGGGGAGGAGCGATCATAATATGATAGAATTCTTCATTAAGATGGAGAGTGCAGTAGTTGACTCAGAGACTAGGGTCCTGAATTTAAATAAAGGAAACTACGATGGTATGAGGCGCAAGTTGGCTAGGATGGATTGGGGAGCGTTACTTAAAGGGTTGACGGTGGATAGGCAATGGCAAACATTTAAAGATCGCATGGATGAACTACAGAATTTGTTCATCCCTGTTTGGCATAAAAATAAAGGAAAAAAGGTGATTTAACCGTGGCTAACAAGGGAAATTAGGGATAGCATAAGATCCAAGGAGAGGACATATAAATTGGCCAGAAAAAGCAGCAAACCTGAGGATTGGGAACAGTTTAGGATTCAGCAAAGGAGGATTAATTAAGAGTGGGGAAATAAAATATGAGAGTAAGCTTTCAGGGAACATAAAAACTGACTGTAAAAGCTTCTATAGATATGTGAAGAGAAAAAGATTGGTGAAGTCAAGCATAGGTCCCTTGCAGTCAGAATCAGGGGAAATTATAATGGGGAACAAAGAAATGGCAGACCAATTAAATACATACTTTGGTTCTGTCTTCACAAAGGAGGACACAAATAAACTCCCAGAGATGTCGGGGAACATAGGGTCTAATGAGAGGGAGGAATTGAATGAAATCAGTATTTGTAGGGAAATGGTGTTAGGGAAATTGACGGGATTGAAGGCCGATAAATCCCCAGGGCCTGATAATCTACATCCTAGGGTACTTAAGGAAGTGGCCCTAGAAATAGTAGATGCATTGCTGGTCATCTTTCAAAATTCTATAGACTCTGGAACAGTTCCCATGGATTGGAGGGTAGCTAATGTAACCCCACTATTTAAGAAAGGTGGTAGAGAAAAAACGGGGAATTATAGACCGGTAAGCCTGACATCGGTAGTGGGCAAAATGCTAGAGTCTATTATAAAAGATGTAATAGCAGAGCACTTGGAAAACAGTGACAGGATCGGATAAAGTCAACATGGATTTACAAAAGGTAAATCATGCCTGACTAATCTACTGGAATTTTTTGAGGATGTAACTGGTAGAATAGATAAGGGAAAACCAGTGCATGTGGTGTATTTGGACTTTCAGAAGGCTTTCGATAAGGTCCCGCATAAGAGATTAGCGTGCAAAGTTAAAGCACATGGGATTGGGGGTAAGGTACTGATTTGGATAGAGAACTGGTTGGCAGACAGGAAGCAAAGAGTTGGAATAAACGGGTCTTTTTCCAAGTGGCAGGCAGTGACTAGTGGGGTACCGCAGGGATCGGTGCTAGGACCCCAGCTATTCACAATATATATTAATGACCTAGACGAGGGAACTAGATGTAATATCTCTAAGTTTGCAGACGACACAAAGCTGAGTGGGCGTGTGTGCTGTGAGGAGGATGCAGAGAAACTCCAGTATGATTTGGACAGGTTGGGTGATTGGGCAGATGCATGGCAGATGCAGTATAATGTGGATAAATGCGAGGTTATCCACTTTGGTGGCAAAAACAGGAAGACAGATTATTATCTGAACGGCAATAGATTGGGAAAAGGGGAAGTGCAACGAGACCTGGGAGTCCTTGTGCACCAGTCGTTGAAGGTAAGCATGCAGGTACAGCAGGCGGTTACGAAGGCAAATGGTATGTTGGCCTTCATAGCGAGAGGATTCGAGTACAAGAGCAAGGATGTCTTGCTGCAGTTGTACAAGGCCTTGGTGAGACCACACCTTGAGTATTGTGTGCAGTTTTGGTCACCTTATCTGAGGAAGGATGTTCTTGCCATGGAGGGAGTGCAGCGAAGATTTACCAAACTGATACCTGGTATGGCAGGAATGACGTATGAAGAGAGATTGGGTCGATTAGGCTTATATTCGCTAGAGTTTAGAAGAATGAGAGGGGATCTCATTGAAACTTATAAAATTCTAACAGGACTAGACAGACTAGATGCAGGAAGGATGTTCCCGATGGCGGGGGAGTCCAGAACCAGGGGTCACAGTCTAAGGATAAGGGGTAAGCCATTTAGGACTGAGATGAGGAGGAATTTCTTCACCCAGAGAGTGGTGAACCTGTGGAATTCTCTACCACAGAAGGCAGTTGAGGCCAATTCATTAAATATATTCAAGAAGGAGATAGATATATTTCTTAAGGCTAAAGGTATCAAGGGATATGGGGAGAAAGCAGGGACAGGGTACTGAGTTTGGATGATCAGCCATGATCTCATTAAATGGCGGAGCAGACTCGAGGGGCCGAATGGCCTACTCCTGCTCCTATCTTCTATGTTTCTATGATTCATCGGAAACCTTGGCCTGTATAACTGAGCTCACGCACCATTCAGTTCTTACATTGAGCGGATGGAGATGTTTTTTAGGGCCAATAACATTATTGAGGCCGAAGGTGCAAATGATAATGTTCAAGCTCAAAATAAAGTAATTTGTGAACGTAAAAAAGCAATTTTTCTAACGGAGATTGGGCCAGACGTCTACGGAACGTTGACAAACCTACTCGCCCCAGGGAAAGCGAAGGATGCCTCATTTGAAGACATTGTAGCTCTTAAAAACCTGTCTTTGCATTGTAACTTCGCACATTAGATCGTGCGTTGTGAGATAAGTTTGAATGTGGATTGGTGGATGAGCGTAAACAGTCCAAATTAATGAACACTCCGAACTGAATGTTTGACATAGCATGAAAAATTGCCCTATCTATGGAGATGGCATCTAAGAATGCTAACCTGTCCAACTCAGTGACTAGTGCAGCTGAGGTCTACAGTCACAAAGCCACTGCCAAAGCTAAAGTTGGGAGACCAAGTCAAAAGCATGTCAGTGAGAGCAGTTTAGTGAATTGTTATCGCTGCAATGGAAATCACTCACCACAGTCCTGCCAATACAGAAATGCGAAGTGTTTTCACTGCCAGAAGCAAAGCCATATTTCAACAGCTTGCGGAGCTAGATTGAAAGTAGGAAGTAAGAACCATTCTAGTGCCAATGCAAAGCAGCGACAACAAAAGGGAGGAATTCACAATATTGAAGTGAACACACCTGATGTTGAAGACTAAGCATCTACAGTATGTATGGCACTAGTGGCAACGCTAGCGGTCGTGAGAAAGACTTCTGTACAAAACTTTTGATCAATAACCAATATATTGATATGTGTATCGACTGCTCTATCATGAGTAAGGACACATATGAGAGTGAGTTTAATCAAATACCACTAACAAAGAGTACCGTCGAGTTAAAAACCTACTCCGGAGAAATCCTAGAGACATGTAGACAAATGGAATGTATAGTTCAGCACAATAGCCAGTCAGTAAAGCTGCCTATTATTGTCGCGAGCTACAACAACAGGCAAAGACTAGTTAAGAAAGTTAAAACTAGACTGGAAAAACATCTTCAGTGTAGATGCTTCAAAGAAGCGACTCGACACAATGCTGAACAAGTATTAAAGTATATTCTCAGACAGTTATGACGTGCATATCCGCATCAAGTCCAATGCGAAGCCTGTCTATTGTAAGGCAAGGCCGGTCCCCTATGCGTTGTAAAGTCAGGTGGAGGAAGAGCTAGAGAAACTCAGAGAGAGCTGGTAAAAACTGACAAAAGTGAATGGGCTACCCGGATTGTGGTAGTGCCCAAAGCAGACAAAACTGTACGCTTGTGCGGTGACTACAAAGTTACTATCAACCAAGCAGTTGACGATGAGCAGTACCCGTTACCTACATCGCAAGATTTGTATGCAGCACTCCCTGGGTCAAAGGTTTTCTCCAAGCTTGACCTGTCACACGCTTACGCTCAGCTGAATGTTGACAAAGAGAGTCAACAGTATCTCACCATCAACACACACAAGGGACTGTACTCATACACCAAGCTGCCGTATGGTGTAAAGTCCTCCCCCAAAATCTTCCAGGCTACAATGGATAAGATTTTGCAAAGAATTCCAAATTGCTTATGCAATCAAGACGATATGCCGATCGCAACAAGCAGCGAGGAAGAAAATCTAGAAGTGTTAGATTTAGTGCTTCGAAGGTTGAATTCCTACAATGTCAAATTGAAAAGGAGCAAATGTGCTTTTGTGCAGCCCAAGGTTGTGCACCTTAGTCTGAAAGTTGATGCAAATTGCATGCAACCAGTTAAGGAAAAGATTGATGCTGTCATCAATGCTCCAAAGCCACAGAACGTGTCTGAGTTAAGATCTTTCCTTGGCATGGTCCAGTACTACGCACGTTTCTTACCTGAGTAAGCGACCATGTTAGCTCCATTGCACGAGCTCCTCAAGAAGGATGTCCAGTGGAAGTGGACAAAAGCGCAACAGGAAGCTTACGATGCTTGTAAGAGAAGTCTCTCCAGCGATGCTGTACTTGTGCACTACGACACAGAGCGTGAGCTTAAGTTAGCGTGTGATGCTTCTAGTTATGGTGTGGGAGCTGTCATAAGCCACGTAATGGATGATGGCCAAGAGAAACCAATTGCATTAACATCGCGAACCCTCACAAAGAGCGAAAGAAACTACGTGCAAATTGAAAAGGAAGCACTCGTCATAGTGTTTGGAATTAAGAAATTCCAACAGTTCCTGATCGGCAGAAAGTTTACCCTGATAACCGATCACAAACCACTCCTAGCAATATTGGGGTCCAAATCTGCCATCCCTGCAATGGCCGCATCAAGAATGCAACGTTTGGCAGTGTTGTCACAATATGACTACACGATTGAATATCGCACTTCAAAGCAAAACGCAATCGCAGATGCCTTGTCCAGGTTGCCACATGAGGACTCGTGTATTGGGAGTGAAGGTGAGATTTTCACGCTAGGTGCAGTTGATAAAGACTTTCCTGTGAATGCAACTGAGATTGCGGATTAAACTCAAAAGGACTCAGTACTGAAAAGAGTGTATGAAAACACCTTGAATGGATGGACTGATCAGTGTCTGGACACAGAGTTGAAACCATTCCATAACCGTCGTACTGAACTGTGCTGTGAGCAAGGTTGTATCAAGTGGGGAAACAGAGTGGTGGTACCTACTTCTTTGAAAGATAGAATTCTGGTCGAACTTCATACTGAACATCCAGGGATCGTCAGTATGAAATCAATTGCAAGAAGCTTTGTTTACTGGCCTGGATTGGACAGTGATCTTGAACTATTTGTCAGCAAAGTAGATTGAAGTGAAACATACAGGTTCAAACAAATCTGAGATAGAAACAGGATCATCTTTGAGTTTGGAACCAGAACAAAACAGCCCGAAAATTGGTTCAACACCAAAACCTTATGTAAAGTGATCAGGAAGGCTCCGCAAACCTGCTATTAAACTGGATTTGTAGTTCATTTGTAGCATTTGTAGTTGATTTAAAAGAAACAAAGCCAGGAGTTTTTGTTATGTGGTACATGTAATGCTGGGAAAGGTGGGACCATAGTTTTGTTGTATTTGAGAGGGGAATACATACATTTTTTTTAAGGGGAAAGCAGTGTAATGTATTATCTCACGGTTTGTCACATGGTTTAGTCTGAGCATGCTCAGTTCGCTCTGGCCTACTAAAGCAAGCACATGAACCAGCAACTCATCCTGTCTCTGTCCTTCATTTGTTCCACCCACATATATTACAGAGTCCATATACACAAATCCTTAAAGGTGGCAGGGCAAGTTGATACAGTGGTTAAAAATGCATATGGGTTACTGGGGTTTATGAATGGAGGAATAGAATATAAAAGCAAAGAGATCATGCTGGAACTTTATAAATAACTGGTTAGGCCTCAGCTGGAGTATTGTGGACAATTCTGGGCCCCACACTTCAGGAAAGATGTAAAGGCCTTAGAAAGGGTGCAGAGGAGGTTTCCCAGAATGTTACCAGGGTTGAGGGACTTCAGTTATAAGGAGAGGTTGGAAAAGTTGGGACTGTTCGCCTTGGAACAGAGAAGGTTAAGAGATGACCTAATAGAGGTTTTCAAGATGATGAGAGGTTTTGATAGATTAGATCGAGAAAAAATTATTCCCTTTAGCAAGTGAGTCAATAAGTAGAGGTCATAGATTCAAAATCATTGGCAAAAGATCTCGAGGGGCGATGAGGAGAAATGTTTTCACTGAGTTGTGGGGATCTGGAACGCTCAACCTGAAAAGGTGGTGGAAGCTGATTCCATAAATAATTTTAAAAGGGAGTTGGACAAGTACTGGAGGATGTATCCAGTGCGCTCAGCCGTTTCTTGATATCACGTGGAGTGAATCAAATTGGCTGAAGACAGGCTTCTGTGATGGTGGAGACCTCAGGAGGAGGCCGATATGGATCATCCACTCGGCTCTTCTGGCTGAAGATGGTTACAAACGTTTCAGCCTTGTCTTTAGCACTCACGTGCTGGGCTCCACCATGATTGAGGATGGGGATATTCATGGAGTCTCCTCCTCCTGTTAGTTGTTTAATGGTCCACCACCATTCACGACTGGATGTGGCAGGACTGCAGAGCTTTGATCTGATCTGTTGATTGTTGGATCGCATAGCCCTGTCTATAGCATACTGCTTCCACTGTTTAGCATGCATGTAGTCCGGTGTTGCAGCTTCCCCAGGTTGGCACCACATTTTTAGGTAGGCCTGGTGCACCTCTGCACAGTGCTTGTCAGTGCTTGCAGCACCTCAATGCTGTAGAACACTGACAGCAGAACTGTCAAAATCAATTTGCACATGGCCCCTTTAAGGAAACCAGCTGATGACATGTCATCACATGATGTCATCAGACCCGCTTCCTTCAATTGGCCGGGAACCACGCTGGGCGGGATTAACAAGCCCAATCATCATAAGATCACTCTAGCGAGCGGGCTGGAGCTAGCAGCGGGGTCACAGCACCCTGCCACTGACCCTGGCTACACTGGACCCACCTTGGTAGGTGAAATCGTGGCCCAGCTTTTTATTCCAGGTTTATTTAATTAACTGAATTTAAATTCTCCAGCTGCCCTGGTGGGATTATGAACTTCATATCTCCAGATTACTAGTCCAGGCCTCTGGATTATGAGTCCAGTAACATAACCACCATGTTACCGTTCAGGCATCCTTAAAGAGGCAAGAGCACTGTGTTAAACCTGGCCCAGAGCCACAACGGCATTGTGCAAAACAATCCATTTTATCTCAATCTATAACATCACAACGTCTATTGATACCTTCCCCACCCCCGAGAAATAATCGTTGCCAGTTTGCCAAATTAGGTTGTGTAAAATGGAGATAATGCTCTAATCCTGTATCTGTTACTATGAAACAAAGTCACTCTTTGCAAGATCTTGGCAGAACTGCAGAGAAAAAAGGCACTGTGAGTGCAATTCCACCCTTTTGTATTCTCTACCTTATTGTAGTCACCAAAAATCGCCGAGAGGAAATGGTAAATGAAGTACAATATAAACATTATTGATATATGGAGACTTCAGTGAGAATACTTTTTATTGTCCCAACTTTTAAGTTAAAAATATATCAAAATACTCCTTGACAATTTAAAAATAATTCTGTCCATTTGAAGTTTCCTGCTCCAGGTTCGTCTGGGATATAAAATTCTTACAGGGCTTGACAGGGTAGATGACAAGGGACTGTTTCCCCTGGCTGGGGAGTCCAGAACCAGGGGTCACAGTCTCAGAATAAGGGGTCGGCCGTTTAGGACTGAGATGAGGAGAAATTTCTTCACTCAGAGGGTGGTATTTGGAACTCTCTACCCCAGAGGGCTGTGGAGGCTCAGTCGTTGAGTATATTCAAGACAGAGATCGATAGATTTTTGGGCACGAATGGTATCAGGGGATATGGGGATGGTGCAGGAAAGTGGAGTTAATGTAGAAGTTCAGCCATGATCTTATTGAATGGCGGAGCAGGCTCAAGGGGCCGTATGGCCGACTCCTGCTCCTATTTCTTTTGTTCTCATGTCTGCTGTCCTCACTGATTGATGCATGCATCCTGGACTGGTTCCATTCATACTACTGAGGGGTGGGGCTGCAACTCCTGGAGCTGATGTAGAGCTTCCCCTGACTCCTCCTCCTCCCACCCACCCCTCAAAAAAACCTCCACAATATCAGCTGGACTTGCTGCATGGCCTGACAATTGCAGGGTCAGGTGGCTCTGTGTCAACGCCTAGGCTGCTCTGGAATACCTCCCCCAACTGTAATAAAAGAAAACCACTCCGAGACACAGGAAGCCTTATTCTCCAGACAGTTTGGGGTTTATGGACGGTGCAAGTTGGGAGGCCGACAAGGAAACCATTGGAGAAAGCAAGACTAGAGGTGATGAAGGTGTGGATAAGAGACTCTATAATGGTAGGGCAAGGTGGGGGCAGAGGCAGGCCACGTTGTAAACTCTGGTCTCTTGCCCATGTGTCAGCTGTGGCTCTGTTGGTAGCACACTTGCTTCTGAGTCAGAAAGTTGTGGGTTCAAGTCCCACTCCAGGGACTTGAGCACATAAAGCTAGGCTGACACTCCAGTGCAGTGCTGAGGGAGTGCTGCACTGTCGGAGGTGCCGTCTTTTGATGAGACGTTAAACCGAGGCCCCGTCTGCTCTCTCAGGTGGACGTAAAAGATCCCATGGCACTATGAGCAGGGGAGTTATCCCCGGTGTCCTGGGCCAATATTTATCCCTCAACCAACATAACAAAAACAGATTATCTGGTCATTATCACATTGCTGTTTGTGGGAGCTTGCTGTGTGCAAATTGGCTGCCGCGTTTCCTACATTACAACAGTGACTACACTCCAAAAGTACTTCATTGGCTGTAAAGCGCTTTGAGATGTCCGGTAGTCGTGAAAGGCGCTAGAGAAATGCAAGTCTTTCTTTTTCTTCGTTCTACCATTGGCGGCCGTGCCTTCAGCTGCCTAGTCCCTAAGCTCTGGAATTCCCTCCTTAAACCTCTCTGCCTCTCTCTCCTTCTTTAAGACGCTCAATAAAACCTACCTCTTTGACCAAGCTTTTGGTCACCTGCCCTAATATCTTCTTATGTGGCTCGGTGTCAAATTTTGTTTGATAATCGCCCCTGTGAAGCCCCTTGGGACGCTTTGCTACACTAAAGGTGCTATATAAATGTGAGTTGTTGTTGTGAAAGGAAAATTAGGGAGTATTTGTCAAAAGTGAATGACGTCGATGACAGTGAACTTGTTTAATCAGTTCTGTTGATGTTCACTTTGTGTGTCTAATCACACTGCTTTCAAAAATATTCAAGGTACATTCCTCTTCAGAAAGAACTCTGCAAATTAACCAGACGAAGTGGCATTCCACTGTGGGTGAGGTGGGGGGAGTGGGGGGGGCACGGGAGAGTTTGAGGTTGAGTCGGTGAGGCAGTGGTAGGAAGATACAGACCTAAGTGATCCTTCATCGTCGCTGGGTCAAAATCCTGGAACTCCCTCCCTAACAGCACTGTGGGAGCACCTTCACCACACGGACCGCAGCGGTTCAAGAAGGCGGCTCACCACCACCTTCTCAAGGGCAACGAGGGATGGGCAATAAATGCTGGCCTTGCCAGCAACGCCCACATCCCAAGAATTAATTTTTAAAAAGGGGACAACTATTAAGGTGGGTTCAGAGACTAAGTGCAGTAAATTACAAAATATTACAAAGTATTTACAGAAACAGGCCATTCGGCCCAATAGATCCACGCCGATGTTCATGCTCCACATGAGCCTTCTCCCACCCTTCTGGTCGGGCAACACGGTGGCATAGTGGTTAGCACTGGTGCCTCACAGCGCCAGGGACCCGGGTTCGAATCTGACCTCGGGTGACTGTCTGTGTGGAGTTTGCACATTCTCCCCGTGTCTGCGTGGGTTTCCTCCGGGTGCTCTGGTTTCCTCCCACAGTCCAAAAATGTGCGGGTTAGGTTGATTTGGCTATGATAAATTGACCCTTAGTGTTAGGGGGGGATTAAATATGTGGGGTTATGGGGATAGGATGGGATATGTTAGGGGGAATTAAATACGTGGGGTTACGGGGATAGGGTGGGATAGGTGCAGGCTCGATGTGGGGATTCTGTGTGAGAAAGCAGGGACAGGGTACTGGATTTGGATGATCAGCCATGATCGTATTGAATGGTGGAGCAGGCTCGATGGGCCGAATGGCCTACTCCTGCTCCTAGTTTCTATGTTTCTTCATCTAACCCCATCAACATATCCTACTTGATTTGAAAGAGTTTAATATGTACAACTATTCTAAAGAAACGCCACCAGTTTGAACAATAAAAATATTTCTTATATTGAGATATCCCCAAACATTGGACTGACCTGCCAAAGCACATGGCCTTGAGGTGCGGCACAGTTCCAGGGGCCATGAATAGTGACATTATTCTAATGCCAGGAAACGGTGAAATCAAATCAGCGCTGAAGGATTGCGACCATTTCGTGTATCATGCCACGCTGCCTTCATTGTTTATGTTGGTCCTTTTGAAATGGATTCTAACTTTACGCCATCACAAGAGGATGGCAGCCAGCAACTGAACTCATTGACTTGACGAGCGTCCAGATCGCAGAAAATTCAACACCAAAGACTTCCTGAGGGGGAGAAAGATGTGGATCTGCTTCATGCAGCGAAAGGACGGGGAAGCTGGATGGTTTGTACATGTTTGTAGAAGTGTCCCAGGCAGTACTTTACAGAGAGCAGGTACAGGAGATGCCTGGCTGCCAATCGAAAACGCAGCCTGCCACCTTGCGTTGGCCACCAAGGCCACTGGTGTAGTTTTCATGGGGAAAAAATGGATAGGATTCTGGAATATTGATCCCCAAGAGCCTTGGAACACCGTGCACTGAAAACAAAGTTTGCTGTAAGCCAGAGGCCTTGTTGGTCACCCTCACGGTTGGCCTTTCTCACCCCTCCATCCCCCCACCCCTCAGACTAGGGTCGCCAACTCTGGTCGGACGTATTCCTGGAGGTTTCATCACATGACCTCCAGCCTCCAACCGCCCAGTCAAACATTTCCCACCTCCAATATTTGTTTAGCCAGTAAGTAAAACTCTTCAACAAAATGGAAAAAACACACAATTCTTTTAATGCCCCATGTCTTTTCTCCTGGGTTTCTCTCGGCAGTGTCCTGGCGATGAATCTTCAATTCCTAGAGACTCCAGGGCAACCCTGGAGTGTTGGCAATCCTAGGCCAGATAGTTCAGGGAGGCAAAGCTCATCCAGGAAGGGTAGGGTGGGTGGGGCAGTTGAAAATCCTTCCTGAAATGCTTCTGCATTCTGACTGAACACCTCCCTCCCCCATCTTCTCCCATCCATTTGATGAAATAATGATCTGAACCAAGAACACACCAGAATGAAGAGCTTTGTTGTGCGATCACTCACAGATGTACTTAATGTACAGAATTCTCTGAAGGTGTGTGTGCAGATAGATCAAGCCATGTGAAAGGGCTAATAGTATCAAGTACAAGAGTAATGATAATTTTGGATGAAATGTTGGTGACACCACAGTTTAGAGCGCTGCGTGCAGTTTTGGGAACCTATTATAGAAAAGACATTAAAGAAAGAAAAGAAAGACTTGCATTTATGTA
This sequence comes from Squalus acanthias, assembly GCA_030390025.1. NCBI lineage: Eukaryota > Metazoa > Chordata > Chondrichthyes > Squaliformes > Squalidae > Squalus > Squalus acanthias. Next base: position 89,131,092 of record CM059429.1, on the reverse strand, counting down.
GCACCTTTCACGACCACCGAACGTCCCAAAGAGCTTTACAACCAGTGAAGGACTTTTGAAATGTAGTCACTGTTGTAATGTAGGAATTACTTTCAAACTCCCAACTATCTAGTCAGAGCATCAGCCGTGGCTTTGAGTCAGAAGGTTGTGGGTTCAAGTCCCACTCCAGGGACTTGAGCACAAAACTCTAGGCTGACACTCCAGTGCTGTACTGAGGAAGTGCTGCACTGTCAGAGGTGCCATCTTTCAGATGAGACATTAAACCGAGGTCCCATCTGCTCTCTCAGGTGAATGTTAAAGATTCCATGGCACGATTCGAAGAACAGGGGAGTTCTCCCTGGTGTCCTGGCCAATATTTATTCCTCAATAAACATCACCAAAACAGATGATCTGGTCATTATCACATTGCTGTTTGTGGGACCTTGCTGTGCGCAAATTGGCTGCTGCATTTCCTACATTGCAACAGTGACTACACTTCAAAAGTACTTCATTGGTTGTGAAGCGCTTTTGGGACATCCTGAGGTCGTGAAAGGTGATATATAAATGCAAGTCTTTCTTTCGAGTCTTTGGCCCTCCATTCGCCACGATACTTGTTCAGCTCAATCACTCCCTCACCTAGAACATATTGGCCCAGAAATTAAAGACAGAGCCTTCCTGCGGGGGTAAGGTTTCCCCGCGATATCTCACTGCGCGCCTGCCTTTTCCTTCCGAGCTCACACGAACTTTAGTTTCAAGGCTGCAGCTGTGCAGTGTGTGCGTATCCCACAGACGCAGTTAATTCGTGCGAGCTGTGGGATCACGTGATTCAGTTAGAGCCAATGGCAGCACACCATCTTTCATTCATAGTTTTGACAGCAAGGGCTGTCAAAGCTATGAATCTATACCCCCCCCAAAAGAACAGCTAAACCTCAATTAAATTTTTAAAAACCCCATCACATTAATAAAATAAGTATACTTAAATAAATTAACCACTTTAAACAAAAAATTAAATTTTTGAAAAAATTTAAAATCTTTTTAAAAGTTATAAAAATAAACTTACCTTTCTTTAAAGTCTCTAAAAAAGATAAACCTGTTGAAAAAAATTTAAAATAATACTTAATTAACTACTTACCTTGTTAAAAGAGGGTCTTACGCCTCCTTTCTTTATGTGCAAAATCTTCCATGCTTACCTGTGCGTTCAAAGCACTAAGTGCACTGCGTGCGCGCAGCCTGTAGCGCGCACGCGGTTCACTTAGGAACCGCCCCCTTTTGAGTTCACCAAGTGCCGGTTTTCAGCGCATGCGCAGTGCATGCAGAAAACCGGCAATTGGAGACAGAATACGCGAGAGTACACAGTGCGTACTCTCGCGTACTAAGACTAATTTTTGGGCCATTTTAAATAGAACATAAAAGCACAGGAATTAGGAGCAGGAGTAGGCCACATGGCCCCTCGAGCCTGCTCTGCCATTCAATAAGATCATGGCTGATCTTCGGCCAGCCTCCACCTTTGATGCCCTTATCCCCTGCAAAATCCTTACTCTCCCACCCTGATCTTTCCCCTTGGTATGGCCCCCATCTTCGCACCCTTAAGTCCAATGCAGGATGTTTATGGCGCATAACTGGTTTAACCATTCATCGCCAGAGGGGGTTATCTTTGCATTCATCCTGGAATGCAAAGATAACCCCTGGCTTCTCTTCACCACAAACCGTCTTCTTAAACCCTGCCCCCTCCACCCTCACCTCCAACAACAAGTGCGAGGAGCTCATGAACTTGTCTCTAAGATTGAGACCTTTCATTCAGCTGCCTCTGCCGGTTCCCTTCCTTCCCCTAGCCCACCAGGCCAAACTTCTCAAGGTTCCCCCCTGCCCTAGCCCTGAACTCACATCTTTCTCCAGTTTCTCTCTTATCCCCCCTCATGCCCTCTCCACGCTCATCTTGTCCATGAGACCCACTTCCTGCTCCCTCGACCCTATTCCCACTAAACTGCTGACCACCCAACTTCCCTTCCTGGCCCCCATATTAGCTGATATTGTTACCAGTTCCCTCTCCTCAGTTTCTGTCCCCCTCCCTTTAAATCTACCATCATCACCCCCTCCTCAAAAAAAACCCACACTTGACCCTCTGTCCTTGATAACTACCGCCCTATCTCCAATCTCCCTTTCCGCTCCAAATTCCTTCAACATGTTGTCACCTCCCAAATTCATGTCTTTCTTTCCCCCAATTCCATATTTCACCCCTGCCACAGCAATGAAATGGCCCTAATCAAAGTCATAACTGTCATCCTATGTGACTGTGACCATGGTAAACGATCCTTCTCATCCTTCTTGACCTGTGACCGTGGTAAACGATCCTTCCTCATCCTTCTCGACCTGTCTGCAACCTTTGACACGGTTGACCACACCGTCCTCCTCCAACACCTCTCCACCATCGTCCAGCTGGGTGGGACTGCACTCGCCTGGTTCCATTCTTATCTATCTGTAAGGGGTTTCAACCGGTGCTGGTGCGAGGTTAGGCCTTCGTTGCCTATACTATTGCTTGCTCTGGTCTCCAGCCAGCCTTTTGCAATAAGCACCTGTGAGTGGTTCAACCCACTCGCCCTTACGGTTCTGACACCTGGACTTAGATGCAAGGAGCAGTAATGCAGAGAAAACTCAAATAGACCCGGTTGAATAGTACGAAATGAAAATCTTTATTGCATGGTGTCTAAAATCATGAAATACATGTCATAGGCACAAATCAAAGAGAGTACAAGTATACATACATTCATAAAGCTTGGTCTATGGAAATGGAGAACACACGGCACATCGTAAAAAGGGGAACACATTATACCTTAACCTTATTAAAAACCACCCTCCCTTAACAATACCTAAACTACGTCTGGATTTGTAGGATCGGAAATCATGCTCACCACTCGTGTTACTTCGGAGATTTTTAAAGTGAGGCACTCAGCTCGTTTCGCTGCAGCGCCTGACTGTCACGTGTTTGGAAGGTTTCTGCACCCCACTTATTTACTTTTGCTGCTGCGAAAAGCAGGCCAGACTCTCTGTTGTCATGAAGAAATCGATGGAACTCAAAACGTTGTAAAATTCAAAGAAGAATCTTCCTGTGTTGCGGTACAGGTTGAAGTCTGTAGAACTCAAAGAAGAGTTCTGTACTTATATTTTCGGGCGTGGTTGGGGTTTACTGACCGTGGCGGCACGTGGAATTTCTTCTCGTCTTCTTCTCGTCGGGCCTCCGGGTCCAGACACCGTTTACCGACACTCGGGATGGTGTACCCTGTTACTTGCCCTTGTCGGGGCGGCTCGTACCGATTGAGCTCCACCCAACACTCAAATAACCGACCAGTACGGCTAAGAGTCAAGAGTCAACAAAGTCCAGAGAAACACAAGAGCCCACAAGTCAAGCGAGTTCAGCAAGAGGCAAGCGAATAAGAGGTCCGCAGAGAGATAAGAGAGCGATGGACATTTGTTCTCTATAGTTATAGTGATATGTCCGCTTATCTCCTGCTCAAATCTTAATGTTTATCCTTTGTGTAATATTGGCGCTCAAAACTCCCAGCATGGGGCGATTATCTTCTTTAACGGGTTTCGGTAGCACCTGAAACTGGCCAACTATCCGTTAATGTCTTCCCCATTGTTGAACCAGCCAGGATGTGTATGAATCATCTCCTCGACTGGTTTTGGGGCCCCCCGAATACTGGCTTAATCACCCGTCAATGTCTCTCTCATTGTAGAGCCGGGGGGGGGGGGGGTATTTGTGTATCGATGTGTCTGGATGGGCCTTCGATTGCCCAGTTCAATGATCCTTACTGTGCATAGGAAAACGATTCCAGCACTTATATCATTGCTATTGTTCAAAATGCAAACGGGTTGCATCCTGTCTTTATCAATGTTTACCGAGTATGATCCAATCTTATACTGAATGTATATTCGACGCCATCTTGTCTGCCCACTGTGTTTCTGGAAGCTTCTGCCACGATGCGCGGTGGCCATTTTACAGGCTTCTGTGTCCTTTATTATCAGGACAGCATTTCGTTTAATAAAACCGATCAAATGAATCTGCTTCTCTCATGTTATTTTGAATCGCGATAATTGCGAAACTGTACAATCTAATCGTAGCCAGAGAATCACCTGCAACAGCTTCTCTTCCCGCTCCCACACCATTACCTCTGGAGTCCCCCAAGGATCTATCCTTGGTCACCTCCTATTTCTCATCTACATGTTGCCCCTTGGCGACATCATCTGAAAACACAGCATCAGTTTCCACACGTACGCTGACAACACCCAGCTCTACCTCACTTCTCTCAATCCCTCCACTGCCTCTGATTTGTCACGCTGCTTGTCAGACATTCAGTACTGAATGAGCAAAAACTTCCTTCAGTTAAACATAGGGAAGACTGAAGCCATTGTCTTCAGTCCCCCACCACAAACTCTGTTCCCTAGCCACCAACTCCATCCCCTTCCCTGCCACTGTCTCAGGCTGAACCAGACTGTTCGCAACATCAATGACCCTGAGCTGAGCTTCTGAACACATTTCATCTCCATCACCAAGACCGCCTACTTCCACCTCCGTATCATTGTTGTTGCTGTTGTTACACTGCGAGGATTTTAACCAATTATATTTCAGAATCTGCACACTCTCTTCCCCATCTTAAACTGTAAGGGACTGTGCTGGTGTAAAAATCCAATCAAAACTCCATTCACAAAAAAATACTTGAAACCAGTTATAGATTCAATAACACAATTTATTAAGTTTGATGATAAACCTTTCGATTATCTTGAAATGAAAAATATACAGCAGATATCAACAGATAACATCCAAAGTTCTCTCAAATTGGTTTATACAGCGAAGAGGATTACAATGCACACTCATTCCCCACTTTTCCATAATACTGATAAGGACAGAGAACTCTTGAGAAATAAACATTGATCTCTGTATTCCAACTCTCTACAAGGAGAAATCCTAAATTTGGCTGAATGCACCTGAAAGACAGGTTTGGCAACACGGGTTTGTTTATTGATAATGGACACCACAATGAGGAAAGAGAAAAGTGGGGTCAGGCCTGCCAGGAGGTGCCCAGTGTGCTCAACTATCTGAAATTGCGATATGACGATTCTAAATATCAAAACAAATTTTTCTCTGTAAAACAAAGGAACAGTTCTTTTTTGAAATACCTTTTCCTTGTATCTTTGACAAATCGGTGCTCCCCTTGGGCTGAGTACGTGTGCTAGCTCCGTTAGTGTGACCTGTAACAGTGCCCGAGCATGCTTCATCTGAAAGATCGCCTGAAGCATCAGCTCTTCCACTGGGTTGGAGAGACGGCATTCCTCAGCATCTCCTCGCTGGCCTGGATTGCTCGGCACTTATTTTGCATATTACAGCAAATATGCCCACTCCGAATCCTTCTCATTAAAGGCATCAGCAGTCTTAAAGGGTAAAGTAAAAACTCTTTTGGCCGTACATAACTCACCCTGCAGATGTGCTTGGAGTCGCAAAGTCAAAGGGCCGGGATTTCCTCCATGTTTGATCTCTTCCCCCATTGTGATGAGATTACTGGGGCAATGTTTAAGAAAAACCGTCGACCACCACCCACCCCGGGACTGCAGCTTGACGTGGTGGGAAAGCTCACGTGCTCCTATGAGCATGAGGGCGATGCTGCCGGGAGTATAACTCCTGGTAGGGCCAACCAAGCGACTTGCAAACAGGCCGTTCAGCCCAAGCAGTCCGTGTTGGATGTTTATCCTTCACACAAGAGGGAACCTGTGCCCGCCCTGTTCCCATTTCCCTTGTTCACATTTTCCTTCAACTACCAATCTAACCTACTCTTAAATGTTATTGGGGTGATAACCTCACCGTCGCCCCCAAATACAGGCCCCTTCAGTTGACTGCCTGGTTCAATTTGGCTCAGATAGCTTTATGGTCCTCATGTCATGGCCCAGTCATTGCCAATGGCTCCTTCGGTGATTTCAGGGCAAGATCCTTCTTTCAAGGAATCACGGGATGGGATTTGCCAAATTGGTGATTTGAATTTTATCCATCTCCAACCATTGAAGGGAGGGAGCATCTGCCGGGGCTCAGGTGCGTGAATGTTAGATGCACAACAAGGGATGAGACCTGGATTACATCCTGAATCTGAAGCAACCTGAGTTAGACCAGTTTCAGGTCTGAATTTGGCCTATTTCAAGTCTCAGATGCACCTGTCACTTTAAAGATGCACAGGGTCACATGTACATCACCATTTCCTACGGCAATTCGATCAAAGGTCGTGGGTCACAATCAAGCAACTTGGCTGCTGGTCCAATGAGGGACGTTGTGGCAGTGTTGGCTTGTGTCTCATCCCCTGTTAATAATCTCCTCTTACAACTTCAGTTTGGCATTGATCCCTACTCCTATAGGCTCTGACCTATTCATTATTTGTAGGGCTAGATTCCGTCTAAATGAAAAATTGGCCACTGGAGGGTTGGCTAATACATGGTCAGCCATTCTGAATAGTCTCATCAGATACTCTTAAATGATACACATCCGTTATTTAATTTCCATATTCAAGCAAGGAATGATTTCACTCAGAAAGTGCTGACGGTGCCCGGATTAAATTGTTGGCTGTACACGATTCGAAGGAGGTTAAACCTTAATGATGCATAAGTATCGCTTCACTTAATCTAGTTTGAACGTTCCCAAGTAACTGGATGCCTCATCGACATCTACCAAAGATATGTTTGACACAGTCACAAAGATTTGGTCGTCATGGTGCAGATTGAACACCCCTCCTTGATAAACCGAATACAAGTTATGGTTACCTGAGCACCAAGTGCTGGCACCTCGCAAGATCAAAGTTGGCGTTGGGTAATTGGCCATCTTCCGGTAGACGTATTGAATCAGCTGATACTCCCTAGTGCTCATGGGATGGTCGGCATGATATCGAAATAAAATCTGGGCATAAATATAGTACAGGCCTTGGTGCTTGATTCTCAGGGACCCTTGGCTATAGTACATCTCTCTCAGATGTGCTACTCCCACCTTCTCCTCCCAGGATGTTATGAGTTTCCCTTTTAATCCAGGAAAACTGGTCTTGAGACCTGAGTGAAAAGACAATGTACAAGATCGGAAAGAGGTCATTTAACAGGCTGGCATCCCCCACCACCTGTATTTGTTGATCTCCCGTGGGATTGCTCAGTGGCAAATTGTAAAAAGACAAGGTGATTCTATCAACAACAACTTGTATTTATATAGCGCCTTTAACACAGTAAAACGTCCCAAGGCACTGCACAGGAGTATTTAAGACAAAAAATTTGACACCGAGCCACATAAGGAGAAATTAGGGCAGATGACCAAAAGCTTGGTGAAAGAGGTAGGTTTTAAGGAGCGTCTTAAAGGAGGAAAGAGGTAGAGAGACGGAGAGGTTTAGGGAGGGAATTCCAGAGCTTCAGGCCTAGGCAACAGAAGGCACGGCCAGCAATGGTGGAGTGATTATAATCAGGGATGCTCAAGAGGACAGAATTAGAGGAGTAAATGAGTAAATGGAAAGAGAAGTTGTATGACTGTTATTGAGGAAGGGATCGGTTGAAAAATGTATTTCACATGTTGATTTTATTGTTGAAATATCAGAAATAAATACAGTGAGCTAATTAAATTTAACTGAGAAAGTTAATTTTGTCAACACATTTATGAGTAGTGAGTAATTTATTGGGGTCGATCCTGATAGTGTGAAAGGGCTGATAGCGAGTCGCAGCCCCATTTACACCTCTCACTGAAGTCACTGGGAGAGATGTAAATGGGGCCGCCGACTCGCTGTCACCCGTTTAACACTATCCAACCAAGTCAGCATCTACTCGATTGAAGTTAGTGAGTAAGCAAGTCATGGGGAGGATCCCACAATGCTGTGTGTGGGTGGTTTAAAGATGGCGGGTTATGAAAGTGGTGTATTTGAGCAGCAGCCGTTCTGATAATCGGGATGGAGAAGATACAGTGACAGGAGTAAGGCGAGGAAGAGTTTAGATCGAGCGTTGTTTCGGGTGTGAATAAGATGCTGGAGGAGAAGCTGAGAGAGCCTAGAATAGAGAAGCTGCAATCGCACAGGTGTCAGCAGCGGAGAGATTGCTTCGAGTTTGGATTGAGAAATTGCACAGGTGTTAGTCTGGGTGTCTTCAATCCAGGTAGGGACGCCTCATTTAGACAGGACAGAAGCAGTAAGCGTTACTTCAGCTCTGTGGATGTGAGAGGTTTGTCCAGAGAGCAAGGAATGACTGGGGGAAGTAACTAGATGTCAGGAGTACAGAAGTGGGAGGCAGCAGTGGTGGTTTATTGGGCCGGTGGCGGGGTCAGACGTCGATGAGGAGTAAACCTGAGGAGAGCAAAGGGAAGCAATGGAAAGGGGCGAGAGCCAGGTATGGAGTAGCGTGGCCCAGGGGAGGAGGCAGTGACTGGAGCTGAAGTCGCCACACGTTGACACCTCCCTGGCAGTTGGCCAGGTGCTGTTGTGTAATGGGCATCAACTGAAAGTCAGTTGTGGAAGATAATAAATAAACCAACAACATTGAAAGGATAATCATGAAACGCGAAGCATAGTCACTGTACTGTTTAACACTGTTCAGAAATAAGCCAATCAGCAGCAAAAAATACATTTTAAGAAAGGAAGTCTTTTGCGACTTCAGGACATCCCAAAGCGCTTTACAGCCAATGAAGTACTTTTGAAGTAAACACAGCAGCCAATTTGAGCACAGCAAGATCCCACAAACAGCAATGTGATAATGACCAGATAATCTGTTTTTAGGTGTTGGTTGAGGGATAAATATTGTCCAGGACACCGGGATAACTCTCCTGCTCTTCTTTAAATAGTGCCATGGGATCCTTTACATCCAATTGAGAGGGCAGATGGAGCCTCGGTTTAACGTCTCATCCAAAAGACGGCACTTCCGACAGTGCAGCACTCCCTCAGCACTGCACTGGAGTGTCAGCCTAGATCACGTGTTCAAATCTCTGGAGTGGGACTTGAACCCACAACCTTCTGACTCGCAAGGAAAAAGTGCTGCCCACTGAGCAACAGCAGGCCATGATTGTGCTCCCAACCTCTTCCATATTGACTGCGCCTGTGTGCAAATACTCAACCGTTCAGCCTGTTCATTATCTAATGTCCCGCCCACACTGCAGCAGGGCAGACCTTCCAGCTGCAAATCACTGCTGGAAATCCCGCTGCACTTAAATCATTAAAGGTTGGCCTGAACAGGTTCTTTTATCTGCATCAAGCCCCACGCCAGCCACTCAAACACATGATCTGGGCTGCCACTCCTGAATACCAAGGAAGTGCTGCACTGTCGGTGGTGCCGTCTTTAAGATGAGACATTGCACCGAGGCCCCATCTGCTCTCTCAGGTGGACGTAAAAGATCCCACCGCACTATTCAAAGAAGAGCAGGGGAGTTTACCCGTGTTGTTGGTCAATATTCCTCCCTCAACCAACACTTAAAAACAGATTGTCTGGGCAGTCATCTCATTTGTTGTTTGTGGGACCTTGCTGTGCACAAATTGGCTGCCACATTTCCCTTACATTTCAAGAGTAATTCCCTGGTTGTAAACTCCCACCCTCCAATCTAGGGCTTCACTTGCCACTCGATACAAAAACATAAGTGAGAAGTTGCACTACACCAGGTTATAGTCCAACAGTTTTATTTGAAATCACAAGCTTTCGGAGTGCTGCTCCTTCGTTTCACCTGACGAAGGAGCAGCGCTCCGAAAGCTTGTGATTTCAAATAAAGCTGTTGGACTATAACCTGGTGTTGTGCGACTTCTCACTTTTGTCCACCCCAGTCCAACACCGGCATCTCCGCATCATGTACAAAAACATAGTTGTTGGTGTATTTGGTAAGCTTTGCCTTTTCTTTTGGTGTTTTACTGCTCTTTCTCTGCTAGCTTGGTTTACAGTCTGCAGCCAAGGGACTGAACTCCATGGAACCTGTAGCCAACAGCTAGCAAGCACGAGGCACTCCGTGTGTCACCGTGCCCCAACTTTTCTCTCCCCTCCAATGGAGGGGGAAGGAAACACAGAGTTTCCATTTGGCATCTCCCCATTGAATGAAGCTCAGATCAGGAGCTGAGCAAAGTGGGGTGCTGCGGGGGTGGGGGGGAGGGGGGGGGAGGGCGGGTGGGTCTTGAACCTGGGTAGGGTTCGCCAACCCTTCAGGATTTCCCTGGAGTCTCCAGGAATTGAAGATTAATCTCCTGGACACTGCTGGGAGAAACATTATAGGAGCGTTAAAAAGATTTTGTGCTTTTTTCATTTTCTTTGAACACTTTTATTCATTAGTTATAAAAATATTGCAGAGGGAGAAAAAAAGGCAGTTTGAGTGGGACGAGGAGGTTGGAGGTGGCAGGACGTGTGATAGAACCTCCAGGAATACGTCCAGACTGAGTTGGCGACCCGATCCCGGGTCCATCCCCGCTCTGTGATCGAACAGAAAGGCACTCAACAAGTTGAGAATTTAGTGGAAAAAGTTGGAAGGTTTCTCTGAGGGAAAATAAAATCCCCTCGGCTTGTTGGGGTGGCGGGTGGGGCCTTTGAATTTCTGTTTCAGCTGCAGCTGTAGTCTGAAGGTCTGAGCAAGGATGTACTTCAGTCACTTCATTCATACTGAATGGGACTTACCTGGGGAATCTGTGATTGGTTTCTTTATGGTGAGGTGGGCGCACGGTGCCAGCCATTGTGAATTCTTTCTCGAATGACTTGATAATGCCCCTGAAAAGGAAAGGTAGTGCTGATGAAAACTTGTGCAGACAAACCACCCCACTACCAAGGTCCTAACGTGCCCACATTCTCACCCTAAAGTCAGGGCTTGTATGTATTACAACCTTCCCCCCAATTTGAATTCCTCAATTCAAAATTAAATCCAGATGGAAAACAAGGAGTGTGTAGGTTACATTTTTCAGGTGAAGCCGCTAGGAATCATTTCAGTATCACAGCAAACATCTGAGCGCAAGGGAAACTCTTAGGCCCTGGCAACGGTAGAGAGAAAGACGATGAGGTTGATCCCTACTGCCAGTTGTGAGGAAGGAAAGAAAGTTACCTCAGGATGTCCCAAAGCACATTACAGCCAATGAAGGGGGGATTGTCTTATGAGGACGGATTGAGTAGACTAGGCCTATATTCTCTAGAGTTTAGAAGAATGAGAGGTGATCTCACTGAAACATACAAAATTCTTACAGGGCTTGACAGGGTAGATGCAGGTTTCCCCTGGCTGGGGAGTCTAGAACCAGGGGTCACAGTCTCAGAATAAGGGCTCAGCCATTTAGGACTGAGATGAGGAGAAATTTCTTCACTCAGAGGGTGGTGAATCTTTGGAATTCTCTACCCCAGGGGGCTGTGGAGGATCAGTCGTTGAGTATATTCAAGACAGAGAGCGATAGATATTTGAATATTAAGGGAATCAAGGGATATGGGGATAGTGCAGGAAAGTGGAGATGAGGTAGAAGATCAGCCATGATCTTATTGAATGGTGGAGCAGGCTCGAGGGGCCGAATGGCCTACTCCTGCTCCTATTTCTTATGTTCTCATGTTATGTAAGTACTTTTTTGAAGTGTAGTCACTGTTGTAATGTAGGAAATGCAGCAGCCAATTTGCACACAGCAAGGTCCCACAAACATATATGTAATAATGACCTGTTTTTAGTGATGATGGTTGAGGGATAAATGTTTGTCAGGACACTGGAGAGAACTCTCCTGTTCTTTCTTTGACATAGTGCCATGGGATCTTTTACATCCACCTGAGAGGGCAGACAGGGCCTCGGTTTAACGTCTCATCCAAAAGACGGCACCTCCGACTGCACTAGAGTGTCAGTCGAGATTTTTGTGCTCAAGTCTCTGGAGTGGGGCTTGAACCCACAAGCTTCTGACTCAGAGGCGAGAGAGCTACCCACTGAGCCAGGGCTGACAGAAAGGTTCGAAAGACTATGGGGGAAAAATTCAGTTGATTTGCGCCTCCCGTTAGCGCCCTAAGAGGGCGTGAACGGAGCACAAAGCAACTAGCGCCTGGGCGCGGCGACGCTAACACCTCCCGTGAAATTCAGCGGGAGGTTACCGGTGGCGGTAACCATCATCGCCGTGCACAGTGCCCCGCTCGTGCCCCGGCCGCAATCTTCGGTAGCGCCCCCTGACTTACCGCCGGACGCTATGTCCGACAGGATCAAGGGGGCCTACCTGCGGCCAGGGCAGCACAAATTAAAGGGGAGGTGCCGGGCGGCCATTTTTGTTGCTGGCCACCTGCCAGCACCTGCCCCCGGCCTCCTGTACAGCCCCCCCGCGGGGTGCAGGCTGCGCTCCGTGAGCCCGCACTTCTCTTGAGTGCCGGGCTCGTTTGCCGGCACTCCAATCCCTGGTGGCCCAGCTGGGCCCTGGGTCGCGCTGCGCAAGGCCCCTCCCCTTTAATAAGGGGAGGAAGGCCTGCAATACCGCGGCGCGTGGCGCTGCTGCACGTAGCGCCGTGATATTCACTCGCAGCGCCCCAAGACGGAGGCGGGACGCTTCCAGTAGCACCCCGCCTCCCTCTTGGTGCGCTACCAGTGTATTTCGGGCGCGGGGGCACTAACTTTTTCAGGGCGCTAAATGTAGCGCCCCGGCGAAGTTAGCGCCCCAAAGGGGCCCGACCCAATTTTGCCCCCTTGGACTCTTCAGCCTTGAAAGGAGACAGATGAGAGGGAACCGTCCAAGGGTATACAAGGCACTAAAGGGCAATAGAAAAGTTAATCTTGAGCACTGTTCATGTGTGTAAGACAGGGGAGACACGGGTACAAACTGGGAAAAGGCAGGTTCAGGACTGATATCAGGGAGCATTTCCTCACACAGAATGAGTAAAACATAGAGTGGGCTCTAGGTAGGAATGGAGGTGGAAACTCTGAAGTCTTTCATGAGGCAGTTGCATGCTGTGGGGAGAGGAGGGGAAAGTGTCGTGTTTTAAATGGAAAGGTGAGCAAGAAGTGCCAAATGACTTCCCTTATCTTGACTTATCTTTGCCATCCTCCGCAGGCTGACTCTCATTAGGGCTGTACCTTCCTCTGCTACTGAAGTCCAATGGAAAAGTAACCATGAGCAAGGCAGGTAGTTCGACAGGTAACACATTCACTCAGCCTCCAGCATCGATGCATTTGTACGAGATTTCGAACAGAGGGCAGGAGAAACCTCTTCACACACAGAGTTGTGGGATTCATTTCCAGGGTCAGTGCTTGAGGCAGAAACTGTCAACATTCAAGATGAGATTGGAGAGGTGGATGAAGGACAAGGGATTGAAGGGATATGGGAACAGGGCGGGTAAATGTGATCAGGACTGTTTGCTCGTGTGGAGGGTTAACATGGACTAGTCGGGGCGAATGGCCTGTTTTAATGATATAACTTCGATGTATTTTTAAGTTTGCAAAACTCAGCACATGGAAATACATTTCTCATTAAACCCTTGTTAAAGGGCAATCAGAAGAAAGAACTTGCATTTATATAGCGCCCATCGCAACGTCCAAAAGCACTTCACAGCCAATTAATTACTTTTGAATGTAGTCAGTGCTGTAAAGTAGGGAAGCATGGCAGCCAATGAGTGCACAGCAAGGTCCCAGAAACAGCAATAAGATAACGACCAGATAATCTGTTTAAGGTGTTGGTTGAGGGATAAATATTGGCCAGGACACCGGGGAGAACTCCCTGCTATTTTTCTTTAGTGTCATGGAATCTTATACGTCTGCCCATGAGGGCCTTAGCTTAATATCTCATCTATAAGACGGCACCTCCGACACTCCCTCAGCACTGCACTGGAGTGTCAGCCTGAATTATGTGCTCAAGTCTCTGGAGTGGGGCTTGAACCCACAACCTTCTGACTCAGAGATGGAAGGAAGTGCTAAGATTTCAAAGCTTTCCCAGGACATGAGCACACATGCAGCCATCATCGATTATCACAAAGTGCAGTCAAAGCTTCAGGAAAGGGCAGCTCAGGGACATAGAGAACCACCCACCCTGGGGAGTGGACCTGCCGCATCAGACGCAACTACATGACTCACCGAGGGGCCATGCAGGAAAAGGCTCAGGCTCTTCACCTCGGGATCTGGGCCCACGTTTATTGTCCATCCCTAGTTGCCCTCATCTGTGGGACCTCTGACCTCTGCCTATAACCTTCTGCTTTTGGTGCTTCTCGTGCAGGTAGCCCTGTGCAGCAGCCACACCAGATGGTACAAATGGTGCTGCTCTTTACACGTCCTCCTGAACCAGCGTTGCTCTCTTGGTTGGATGGTAATGGAGGAATGAGGGATGTGCCGGACCATGAGGTTACAGTTTGGGGTGGAATAAAATTCTGCTGCTGCTGATGGCCCATAGCGCCTCATGGATGCCCAGTTTTAGGCTGCTAGATCTGTTCTTAATCTGTCCCACTTAGCACGGTGGTAGTGCTATGATGAAGGATATCCTCAATATGGAGAAGAGCGTTTGTCTTCACCAAGGGAAGGTCGTGTCTGACAAACTTGGTTGAATTTTTTGAGGAGGTAACAAGGAGGGTGGATGATGGTAGTGCGTTTGATGTAGTTTATATGGACTTTAGCAAGGCTTTTGATAAGGTTCCACATGGCAGACTGGTCACGAAGTTAAAAGCCCATGGGATCCAGGGCAAAGTGTCAAATTGGATTCAAAACTGGCTCGGAGACAGGAAGCAGAGGGTAATGGTTGATGGGTGTTTTTGTGACTGGAAGGCTGTTTCCAGTGGGGTTCCGCAGGGCTCAGTACTAGGTCCCTTGCTTTTTGTGGTATATATCAATGATCTAGACTTGAATATAGGGGGTATGATTAAGAAGTTTGCAGATGATACTAAAATCGGCTGTGTGGTTGATACTGAAGAAGGAAGCTGTAGACTGCAGGAAGATATCAATAAATTGGTCAGGATGGCAGAACAGTGGCAAATGAAATTTAATCCAGAGAAGTGTGAGGTCATGAATTTGGGGAGGGCTAACAAGGAAAGGGAATACACATTAAATGGTAGGACACTGAGTAGTGTAGAGGAACAAAGGGACCTTGGAGTGCATGTCCACAGATCCCTGAAGGTAGCAGGCCAGGTAGATAAGGTGGTTAAGAAGGCATACGGAATGCTTGCCTTTATTAGCCGTGGCATAGAATACAAGAGCAGGGGGGTTATGCTTCAACTGTATAAAACACTAGTTAGGCCGCAGCTAGACTACTGTGTGCAGTTCTGGTCACCACATTACAGGAAGGATGTGATTGCACTAGAGAGGGTACAGAGGAGATTTACAAGGATGTTGCTGGGAGTAGAGAATCTTAGCTATGAGGAAAGATTGGATAGGCTGGGGTTGTTTTCTTTGGAACAGAGGAGGCTGAGCGGAGATTTAATTGAGGTGTATAAAATTATGATGGGCCTAGACAGAGTGAGTAGGAAGGACCTATTTCCCTAGCAGAGGGGTCAATAACCAGGGGCATAGATTTAAAATAATTGGTAGAAGGATTAGAGGGAATTTGAGGAGAACTTTTTCACCCAGAGGGTTGTGGGGGTCTGGAACTCACTGCCTGAAAGGGTGGTAGAGGCAGGAACCCTAACCACATTTAAAAAGTACTTGGATGTGCACTTGGGATACTGTAACCTGCAGGGCTACGGACCAAGAGCTGGGAAGTGGGATTAGGCTGGGTAGCTCTTTGTTGGCCGGCGTGGACACGATGGGCCGAAATGGCCTCCTTCCGTGCTGTAACTTTCTATGATTCTATAATACTGTGTGCTGGTCACCTTTCTCAATGCTACTGTGGACAGACGTATCTGTGACAGGTAGGTTAGTGAGGACAGGTAGAATCCCTCACTGCCTGATGCAGTCCCAGTCCGGCAGCTATGTCCTTTAGGACTCGGCCAGCTCGAACAGCATTCGTACTGCCGAGCCACTCTTGGTGATGGGCTTCGAAGTCCCCACCCACAGTACATTCTGTGCCTTTGCTTTCAACCCAAGTGATGCTCAGCATGGAACAGTGCTGATTCATTGACGGGCTCAGTGGGTGACAATCAACAGATTTCTTTGGCATTGGCTCCAAAATCAATGTTGCGGATTCCCAGGGTCACTCCCACCTTACTGTATCCCACTGTGCCGCCACCTCTGGTGGGTCTGTCCTGCCGGTGGGACAGGACATCCCCAGGGATGGAGATGGAGGAGTCTGGGGCGTTGGCTGATAGAGATGATTCTGTGAGTATGACTATGTCAGGCTGTTGCTTGACTAGTGGTGAGACAGTATTCCCAACTCAGACACCAGCCCCTAGCTGATAGTGAGGAGAACTTTTCAAGGGTCCACTGGGTTGGGATTGCCTGAGTCTTGCCTGATCTGATGCCTGGGTCTTTGCCGATACATCCTTCACAGATGAGTGGGTCGTGAGGCCAGTCTAAGGCCATTGAAAGTCAACCACATGTTACGGGACTGAAGTCGCAGGTAGGCCCAGACTCGGTCCTTCCCTGAAGGTCACTTAGTGAATGAGGTGGGTTTGTCTAACAGTCAGTCAGCTTTCATGGTCATTTTCCTGGTGCCAGACAACAAATTGGCAGAATAAATTAATTCAATAGCATAATGTGCCAATGGTGGGATTTGAACTCACAGCCTCAGAGATGCTCGTCCAATGTTATAGTCACTACACTGTCATACCCAATGCTGTAGTCACTACACTGTCATACCCAATGCTATAGTCACTACACTGTCATACCCAATGCTATAGTCACTACACTGTCATACCCAATGCTATAGTCACTACACTGTCGTACCCAATGCTGTAGTCACTACACTGTCATACCCAATGCTATAGTCACTACACTGTCATACCCAATGCTATAGTCACTACACTGTCATACCCAATGCTATAGTCACTACACTGTCGTACCCAATGCTGTAGTCACTACACTGTCATACAAAATGCTATAGTCACTACACTGTCATACCCAATGTTATAGTCACTACACTGTCATACCCAATGCTATAGTCACTACACTGTCATACCCAATGCTGTAGTCACTGCACTGTCATACCCAATGCTATAGTCACTACACTGTCATACCCAATGCTATAGTCACTACACTGTCATACCCAATGCTATAGTCACTACACTGTCATACCCAATGCTATAGTCACTACACTGTCGTACCCAATGCTGTAGTCACTACACTGTCATACCCAATGCTATAGTCACTACACTGTCATACCCAATGTTATAGTCACTACACTGTCATACCCAATGCTATAGTCACTACACTGTCATACCCAATGCTGTAGTCACTGCACTGTCATACCCAATGCTATAGTCACTACACTGTCATACCCAATGCTATAGTCACTACACTGTCATACCCAATGTTATAGTCACTACACTGTCATACCCAATGCTATAGTCACTACACTGTCATACCCAATGCTGTAGTCACTGCACTGTCATACCCAATGCTGTAGTCACTACACTGTCGTACCCAATGTTATAGTCACTACACTGTCGTACCCAATGTTATAGTCACTACACTGTCGTACCCAATGCTATAGTCACTACACTGTCGTACCCAATGCTTTAGTCACTACACTGTCGTACCCAATGCTTTAGTCACTACACTGTCGTACCCAATGTTATAGTCACTACACTGTCGTACCCAATGCTATAGTCACTACACTGTCATACCCAATGTTATAGTCACTACACTGTCGTACCCAATGTTATAGTCACTACACTGTCATACCCAATGTTATAGTCACTACACTGTCGTACCCAATGTTATAGTCACTACACTGTCGTACCCAATGTTATAGTCACTACACTGTCATACCCAATGCTATAGTCACTACACTGTCGTACCCAATGTTATAGTCACTACACTGTCATACCCAATGTTATAGTCACTACACTGTCGTACCCAATGTTATAGTCACTACACTGTCATACCCAATGCTATAGTCACTACACTGTCATACCCAATGCTATAGTCACTACACTGTCATACCCAATGCTGTAGTCACTACACTGTCATACCCAATGTTGTAGTCACTACACTGTCATACCCAATGCTGTAGTCACTACACTGTCATACCCAATGCTATAGTCACTACACTGTCATACCCAATGTTATAGTCACTACACTGTCATACCCAATGTTATAGTCACTACACTGTCGTACCCAATGTTATAGTCACTACACTGTCATACCCAATGCTGTAGTCACTACACTGTCATACCCAATGCTATAGTCACTACACTGTCATACCCAATGCTGTAGTCACTACACTGTCATACCCAATGTTATAGTCACTACACTGTCGTACCCAATGCTGTAGTCACTACACTGTCATACCCAATGTTATAGTCACTACACTGTCGTACCCAATGTTATAGTCACTACACTGTCATACCCAATGCTATAGTCACTACACTGTCATACCCAATGCTGTAGTCACTACACTGTCATACCCAATGTTATAGTCACTACACTGTCGTACCCAATGCTGTAGTCACTACACTGTCATACCCAATGTTATAGTCACTACACTGTCGTACCCAATGCTGTAGTCACTACACTGTCATACCCAATGTTATAGTCACTACACTGTCGTACCCAATGTTATAGTCACTACACTGTCATACCCAATGCTATAGTCACTACACTGTCATACCCAATGCTATAGTCACTACACTGTCATACCCAATGCTATAGTCACTACACTGTCATACCCAATGCTGTAGTCACTACACTGTCATACCCAATGTTGTAGTCACTACACTGTCATACCCAATGTTATAGTCACTACACTGTCGTACCCAATGTTATAGTCACTACACTGTCATACCCAATGCTATAGTCACTACACTGTCATACCCAATGCTGTAGTCACTACACTGTCATACCCAATGCTGTAGTCACTACACTGTCATACCCAATGCTATAGTCACTACACTGTCATACCCAATGTTATAGTCACTACACTGTCATACCCAATGCTGTAGTCACTACACTGTCATACCCAATGCTGTAGTCACTACACTGTCATACCCAATGCTGTAGTCACTACACTGTCATACCCAATGTTATAGTCACTACACTGTCATACCCAATGTTATAGTCACTACACTGTCATACCCAATGCTGTAGTCACTACACTGTCATACCCAATGCTGTAGTCACTACACTGTCATACCCAATGCTGTAGTCACTACACTGTCATACCCAATGCTGTAGTCACTACACTGTCATACCCAATGTTGTAGTCACTACACTGTCATACCCAATGTTATAGTCACTACACTGTCATACCCAATGCTGTAGTCACTACACTGTCATACCCAATGCTATAGTCACTACACTGTCATACCCAATGTTATAGTCACTACACTGTCGTACCCAATGTTATAGTCACTACACTGTCATACCCAATGCTGTAGTCACTACACTGTCATACCCAATGTTATAGTCACTACACTGTCATACCCAATGTTATAGTCACTACACTGTCGTACCCAATGTTATAGTCACTACACTGTCATACCCAATGCTATAGTCACTACACTGTCGTACCCAATGTTATAGTCACTACACTGTCATACCCAATGCTATAGTCACTACACTGTCGTACCCAATGTTATAGTCACTACACTGTCATACCCAATGCTATAGTCACTACACTGTCATACCCAATGCTGTAGTCACTACACTGTCATACCCAATGCTGTAGTCACTACACTGTCATACCCAATGTTATAGTCACTACACTGTCGTACCCAATGTTATAGTCACTACACTGTCATACCCAATGCTATAGTCACTACACTGTCATACCCAATGCTGTAGTCACTACACTGTCATACCCAATGCTGTAGTCACTACACTGTCATACCCAATGCTATAGTCACTACACTGTCATACCCAATGTTATAGTCACTACACTGTCATACCCAATGCTGTAGTCACTACACTGTCATACCCAATGCTATAGTCACTACACTGTCATACCCAATGTTATAGTCACTACACTGTCGTACCCAATGTTATAGTCACTACACTGTCATACCCAATGCTGTAGTCACTACACTGTCATACCCAATGCTATAGTCACTACACTGTCATACCCAATGTTATAGTCACTACACTGTCATACCCAATGTTATAGTCACTACACTGTCATACCCAATGTTGTAGTCACTACACTGTCATACCCAATGTTATAGTCACTACACTGTCATACCCAATGCTGTAGTCACTACACTGTCATACCCAATGCTATAGTCACTACACTGTCATACCCAATGTTATAGTCACTACACTGTCGTACCCAATGTTATAGTCACTACACTGTCATACCCAATGCTGTAGTCACTACACTGTCATACCCAATGCTATAGTCACTACACTGTCATACCCAATGTTATAGTCACTACACTGTCATACCCAATGTTATAGTCACTACACTGTCATACCCAATGCTATAGTCACTACACTGTCATACCCAATGTTATAGTCACTACACTGTCATACCCAATGCTATAGTCACTACACTGTCATACCCAATGTTATAGTCACTACACTGTCATACCCAATGTTATAGTCACTACACTGTCATACCCAATGCTATAGTCACTACACTGTCATACCCAATGTTATAGTCACTACACTGTCATACCCAATGTTATAGTCACTACACTGTCATACCCAATGCTATAGTCACTACACTGTCATACCCAATGTTATAGTCACTACACTGTCATACCCAATGCTATAGTCACTACACTGTCATACCCAATGTTATAGTCACTACACTGTCATACCCAATGCTGTAGTCACTACACTGTCATACCCAATGCTATAGTCACTACACTGTCATACCCAATGTTATAGTCACTACACTGTCGTACCCAATGCTATAGTCACTGCACTGTCATACCCAATGTTATAGTCACTACACTGTCATACCCAATGCTGTAGTCACTACACTGTCATACCCAATGCTATAGTCACTACACTGTCATACCCAATGTTATAGTCACTACACTGTCATACCCAATGCTGTAGTCACTACACTGTCATACCCAATGCTATAGTCACTGCACTGTCATACCCAATGTTATAGTCACTACACTGTCGTACCCAATGTTATAGTCACTACACTGTCATACCCAATGCTATAGTCACTACACTGTCATACCCAATGCTGTAGTCACTACACTGTCATACCCAATGTTATAGTCACTACACTGTCGTACCCAATGCTGTAGTCACTACACTGTCATACCCAATGCTATAGTCACTACACTGTCATACCCAATGCTGTAGTCACTACACTGTCATACCCAATGTTATAGTCACTACACTGTCGTACCCAATGTTATAGTCACTACACTGTCATACCCAATGCTATAGTCACTACACTGTCATACCCAATGCTATAGTCACTACACTGTCATACCCAATGCTATAGTCACTACACTGTCATACCCAATGCTGTAGTCACTACACTGTCATACCCAATGTTGTAGTCACTACACTGTCATACCCAATGTTATAGTCACTACACTGTCGTACCCAATGTTATAGTCACTACACTGTCATACCCAATGCTATAGTCACTACACTGTCATACCCAATGCTGTAGTCACTACACTGTCATACCCAATGCTATAGTCACTACACTGTCATACCCAATGCTATAGTCACTACACTGTCGTACCCAATGCTGTAGTCACTACACTGTCATACCCAATGCTGTAGTCACTACACTGTCATACCCAATGCTGTAGTCACTACACTGTCATACCCAATGCTGTAGTCACTACACTGTCGTACCCAATGCTATAGTCACTACACTGTCATACCCAATGCTGTAGTCACTACACTGTCATACCCAATGCTGTAGTCACTACACTGTCATACCCAATGTTATAGTCACTACACTGTCATACCCAATGTTATAGTCACTACACTGTCGTACCCAATGTTATAGTCACTACACTGTCGTACCCAATGTTATAGTCACTGCACTGTCGTACCCAATGCTATAGTCACTACACTGTCGTACCCAATGTTATAGTCACTACACTGTCATACCCAATGTTATAGTCACTGCACTGTCGTACCCAATGCTATAGTCACTACACTGTCATACCCAATGCTATAGTCACTGCACTGTCGTACCCAATGCTATAGTCACTACACTGTCATACCCAATGCTGTAGTCACTACACTGTCGTACCCAATGCTGTAGTCACTACACTGTCATACCCAATGCTGTAGTCACTACACTGTCATACCCAATGCTGTAGTCACTACACTGTCGTACCCAATGCTGTAGTCACTACACTGTCGTACCCAATGCTGTAGTCACTACACTGTCGTACCCAATGCTATAGTCACTACACTGTCGTACCCAATGCTATAGTCACTACACTGTCGTACCCAATGTTATAGTCACTACACTGTCATACCCAATGCTATAGTCACTACACTGTCATACCCAATGTTATAGTCACTACACTGTCGTACCCAATGCTATAGTCACTACACTGTCGTACCCAATGTTATAGTCACTACACTGTCGTACCCAATGCTATAGTCACTACACTGTCGTACCCAATGCTATAGTCACTACACTGTCGTACCCAATGCTGTAGTCACTACACTGTCATACCCAATGTTATAGTCACTACACTGTCATACCCAATGTTATAGTCACTACACTGTCGTACCCAATGCTATAGTCACTACACTGTCGTACCCAATGCTATAGTCACTACACTGTCGTACCCAATGCTGTAGTCACTACACTGTCGTACCCAATGTTATAGTCACTACACTGTCATACCCAATGCTATAGTCACTACACTGTCATACCCAATGTTATAGTCACTACACTGTCGTACCCAATGCTATAGTCACTACACTGTCGTACCCAATGCTATAGTCACTACACTGTCATACCCAATGCTATAGTCACTACACTGTCATACCCAATGTTATAGTCACTACACTGTCGTACCCAATGCTATAGTCACTACACTGTCGTACCCAATGTTATAGTCACTACACTGTCATACCCAATGTTATAGTCACTACACTGTCGTACCCAATGCTATAGTCACTACACTGTCATACCCAATGCTATAGTCACTACACTGTCGTACCCAATGCTGTAGTCACTACACTGTCGTACCCAATGCTGTAGTCACTACACTGTCATACCCAATGCTGTAGTCACTACACTGTCGTACCCAATGCTGTAGTCACTACACTGTCATACCCAATGCTATAGTCACTACACTGTCGTACCCAATGCTGTAGTCACTACACTGTCATACCCAATGTTATAGTCACTACACTGTCATACCCAATGCTATAGTCACTACACTGTCATACCCAATGTTATAGTCACTACACTGTCATACCCAATGTTATAGTCACTACACTGTCATACCCAATGCTGTAGTCACTACACTGTCGTACCCAATGCTGTAGTCACTACACTGTCATACCCAATGCTATAGTCACTACACTGTCGTACCCAATGCTGTAGTCACTACACTGTCATACCCAATGTTATAGTCACTACACTGTCATACCCAATGCTATAGTCACTACACTGTCATACCCAATGCTATAGTCACTACACTGTCATACCCAATGTTATAGTCACTACACTGTCATACCCAATGCTATAGTCACTACACTGTCATACCCAATGTTATAGTCACTACACTGTCATACCCAATGCTATAGTCACTACACTGTCATACCCAATGCTATAGTCACTACACTGTCGTACCCAATGCTATAGTCACTACACTGTCATACCCAATGTTATAGTCACTACACTGTCATACCCAATGCTATAGTCACTACACTGTCATACCCAATGCTGTAGTCACTACACTGTCATACCCAATGTTATAGTCACTACACTGTCGTACCCAATGCTGTAGTCACTACACTGTCGTACCCAATGCTGTAGTCACTACACTGTCGTACCCAATGCTGTAGTCACTACACTGTCGTACCCAATGCTGTAGTCACTACACTGTCATACCCAATGCTATAGTCACTACACTGTCATACCCAATGTTATAGTCACTACACTGTCATACCCAATGTTATAGTCACTACACTGTCGTACCCAATGCTATAGTCACTACACTGTCGTACCCAATGTTATAGTCACTACACTGTCATACCCAATGTTATAGTCACTACACTGTCGTACCCAATGCTATAGTCACTACACTGTCATACCCAATGCTATAGTCACTACACTGTCATACCCAATGCTATAGTCACTACACTGTCGTACCCAATGTTATAGTCACTACACTGTCGTACCCAATGTTATAGTCACTACACTGTCATACCCAATGCTGTAGTCACTGCACTGTCGTACCCAATGCTATAGTCACTGCACTGTCATACCCAATGCTGTAGTCACTGCACTGTCGTACCCAATGTTATAGTCACTACACTGTCATACCCAATGCTGTAGTCACTACACTGTCGTACCCAATGCTATAGTCACTACACTGTCGTACCCAATGTTATAGTCACTACACTGTCATACCCAATGTTATAGTCACTACACTGTCGTACCCAATGCTATAGTCACTACACTGTCATACCCAATGCTATAGTCACTACACTGTCATACCCAATGCTATAGTCACTACACTGTCGTACCCAATGTTATAGTCACTACACTGTCGTACCCAATGTTATAGTCACTACACTGTCGTACCCAATGCTATAGTCACTACACTGTCATACCCAATGTTATAGTCACTACACTGTCATACCCAATGCTGTAGTCACTGCACTGTCATACCCAATGTTATAGTCACTACACTGTCATACCCAATGCTGTAGTCACTACACTGTCGTACCCAATGCTATAGTCACTACACTGTCGTACCCAATGCTGTAGTCACTACACTGTCATACCCAATGCTGTAGTCACTACACTGTCATACCCAATGCTGTAGTCACTACACTGTCATACCCAATGCTGTAGTCACTACACTGTCATACCCAATGCTGTAGTCACTACACTGTCGTACCCAATGCTATAGTCACTACACTGTCATACCCAATGTTATAGTCACTACACTGTCATACCCAATGCTGTAGTCACTACACTGTCGTACCCAATGTTATAGTCACTACACTGTCATACCCAATGCTATAGTCACTACACTGTCATACCCAATGCTATAGTCACTACACTGTCGTACCCAATGCTATAGTCACTACACTGTCATACCCAATGCTGTAGTCACTACACTGTCATACCCAATGTTATAGTCACTACACTGTCATACCCAATGCTATAGTCACTACACTGTCATACCCAATGCTATAGTCACTACACTGTCGTACCCAATGTTATAGTCACTACACTGTCGTACCCAATGCTATAGTCACTACACTGTCATACCCAATGCTGTAGTCACTACACTGTCATACCCAATGCTGTAGTCACTACACTGTCATACCCAATGCTATAGTCACTACACTGTCATACCCAATGCTGTAGTCACTACACTGTCATACCCAATGCTATAGTCACTACACTGTCGTACCCAATGCTATAGTCACTACACTGTCGTACCCAATGCTATAGTCACTACACTGTCGTACCCAATGCTATAGTCACTGCACTGTCATACCCAATGTTATAGTCACTACACCGTCGTACCCAATGTTATAGTCACTACACTGTCATACCCAATGCTATAGTCACTGCACTGTCATACCCAATGTTATAGTCACTACACTGTCGTACCCAATGTTATAGTCACTACACTGTCGTACCCAATGCTATAGTCACTGCACTGTCGTACCCAATGTTATAGTCACTACACTGTCATACCCAATGTTATAGTCACTACACTGTCATACCCAATGCTATAGTCACTACACTGTCATACCCAATGTTATAGTCACTACACTGTCATACCCAATGCTGTAGTCACTACACTGTCATACCCAATGCTATAGTCACTACACTGTCATACCCAATGCTATAGTCACTACACTGTCATACCCAATGCTATAGTCACTACACTGTCGTACCCAATGCTATAGTCACTACACTGTCGTACCCAATGCTGTAGTCACTACACTGTCATACCCAATGCTATAGTCACTACACTGTCATACCCAATGCTATAGTCACTACACTGTCATACCCAATGCTATAGTCACTACACTGTCGTACCCAATGCTGTAGTCACTACACTGTCATACCCAATGCTATAGTCACTACACTGTCATACCCAATGCTATAGTCACTACACTGTCATACCCAATGCTATAGTCACTACACTGTCATACCCAATGCTATAGTCACTACACTGTCATACCCAATGCTATAGTCACTACACTGTCGTACCCAATGTTATAGTCACTACACTGTCGTACCCAATGCTATAGTCACTACACTGTCGTACCCAATGCTATAGTCACTACACTGTCGTACCCAATGAGCCTTGTAAAGGCCAAGGAGAATGTCTGTGCCAAATCTTAGCTGTTGTAGAGGTGAGCTTGTGCCCATGTTTACTGCCATGTTGACAATAGGGCTGAGAATGAAAGCGACAGGGGATATCCGGTTATTTTTAAAGATGCTGCACGATGGGATAGTTTGGTCAGTGCCTCGATATCGTAGAGGTAAATATCTACATTGGACCAGGATTTCAGATTTAACTTCGCTAATTCTCAGAATTTTAGAGTGAGAGAATTTGAGAGGGAGACAAAGAAAGCAAGAGAGGCAGAGAATGCGAGTGTGAGAGAGAGAGTGAGGGGGAAGAGAGTATGGGGGTGAGAGAAAGCCAGAGAAATAGAAAGTGAAATAGAGAGGGTGAGTGTGTGTGTGTGAGGGAGTGAGAGAGTGAGGGAGTGAGAGTGTGTGAGAGAGAGAGAGAGAGTGTGAGAGAGAGTGTGAGAGAGAGTGTGAGAGTGTGTGAGAGAGAGAGAGAGTGTGAGAGAGAGTGTGAGAGTGTGTGAGAGAGAGTGTGAGAGTGTGTGAGAGAGAGAGAGAGTGTGAGAGAGAGTGTGAGAGAGAGAGAGAGTGTGAGAGAGAGTGTGAGAGTGTGTGAGAGAGAGAGAGAGTGTGAGAGTGTGTGAGAGAGAGAGAGAGTGTGAGAGAGAGTGTGAGAGTGTGTGAGAGAGAGAGAGAGTGTGAGAGAGAGTGTGAGAGTGTGTGAGAGAGAGAGAGAGTGTGAGAGAGAGTGTGAGAGTGTGTGAGAGAGAGAGAGAGTGTGAGAGAGTGTGAGAGAGAGTGTGAGAGAGAGTGTGAGAGAGAGTGTGAGAGAGAGTGTGAGAGAGTGTGAGAGAGAGTGTGAGAGAGAGTGTGAGAGAGAGTGTGAGAGAGAGTGTGAGAG